>JAINUG010000178.1:468428-898672 GCA_029706075.1 Aldrovandia affinis | reverse complement strand
GTGTCTGTATGTGTGTGTGTCTGTATGTGTACGTGTGTGTGTGTGTGTGTGTGCGTCTGTGTGTGTGTGTGTGTACGTGTGTGTGTGTGTGTGTGTCTGTGTGTGTCTGTATGTGTGCGTGCATGCATGTGGAGGGATGGGGTGGGGGTTTAAATCATTAGTTTGCAAATTAAGCAAAAGTCAATTGGGTGAACAGGACGACCCCCCCTCTTTTGAATGGGACGACCCCGCCTCCCGCCCGAATGAGAAGGATAAGCAATTTGGGAGATGTTTGCATCGCGAGGAGCCTTTAAACAAACGGTACGCAAGGCTGAAATCAAATTACTGGCGGAGTTCAAATGACTGTAAAATCTTCATTTAGATGATGCCCCGGGTGGGGGGTGGGGGTGAGCTCTTATTACTCCCTGATATATAGAGCATTAGTTCTGCCTCGCAACGTTCCACCACCTCACTGGAACATGCAGTGCCTCGATAAAGAGCTACAACTCATTCTCTTCTTAAAAAATATATTTTTTAAATAAATAAAATATATATTTTTTGAAACTGGCAGGGGCCTAGGCACAGCCCTTGCGAAGAGGAGACTGAAGTGGTTCTGTGTGTGGGAAGCCTCTCTGTTCCTCACCTGGAGAAACGCAGTAATGTGGAGTATCGTGTGTGGTGTAGAGCAACGTAACGTGAGCCATTTAACAGGTCGACGCTTTTATCCAAAGCGACTTACAGTAGTGAATGCGTACATTTTCCAGTATGCGTGGTCCCAGTGGGAATGGAACCCACACCCTACGCGTTTACAGCGCCACGCTCTACCCGCTGAGCCACACAGAACCACGCAGAGTACAACACCCCAACACCGGCCCTTCTGCACCCACACCGGCCCTTCTGCCCCCACGCCGGCCCTTCTGCCCCAACACCGGCCCTTCTGCCCCCACACCGGCCCTTCTGCCCCCACACCGGCCCTTCTGCCCCCACACCGGCCCTTCTGCACCCACACCGGCCCTTCTGCCCCCACACCGGCCCTTCTGCCCCCACACCGGCCCTTCTGCCCCCACACCGCCCTTCTGCCCCAACGCCGGCCCTTCTGCCCCCACGCCGGCCCTTCTGCCCCCACGCCGGCCCTTCTGCCCCCACGCCGGCCCTTCTGCCCCCACACCGCCCTTCTGCCCCCACACCGGCCCTTCTGCCCCCACACCGCCCTTCTGCCCCCACACCGGCCCTTTCTGCCCCCACACCGGCCCTTCTGCCCCAACACCGGCCCTTCTGCCCCCACACCGCCCTTCTGCCCCCACACCGGCCCTTCTGCCCCCACACCGGCCCTTCTGCCCCCCACACCGCCCTTCTGCACCCACACCGGCCCTTCTGCACCCACACCGGCCCTTCTTGCCCCCACACCGCCCTTCTGCCCCCACACCGGCCCTTCTGCACCCACACCGCCCTTCTGCACACACACCGGCCCTTCTGCCCCCACACCGGCCCTTCTGCACCCACACCGGCCCTTCTGCACCCACACCGCCCTTCTGCACACACACGGCCCTTCTGCCCCCACACCGGCCCTTCTGCACACACACCGGCCCTTCTGCCCCCACACCGCCCCTTCTGCCCCCACACCGCCCTTCTGCCCCCACACCGGCCCTTCTGCACACACACCGGCCCTTCTGCGCCCACACCGGCCCTTCTGCCCCCACACCGGCCCTTTTGCCCCCACACCGGCCCTTCTGCCCCCACACCGGCCCTTCTGCCCCCACACCGCCCTTCTGCACACACACTGCCCTTCTGCCCCCACACCGCCCTGCGCGCACACACCGCCCTTCTGCCCCCACACCGCCCTTCTGCACACACACCGGCCCTTCTGCCCCCACACTGGCCCGTTTCAGGTAAGATTGGACACCCCTAGTCTAGACCGTAGGTAAAATAACGAGACTAGATTTGTTGAATGGCCTGTTCTCATCATGAAACCGTTTTTATATTCTTTTACTCTAATGAAGAATAGAGAATAAAGACTCTTAGAAATGAGTAAACACACACACGCACACACACGCTTAAAAAAACCGAGCGGACACTATCGTCGGCCGAGATCGCCCCGCGCCCCAGACACAGCCTGCTGGGGTCTGGTAAAAGGCCCCCTCCCTGTGGCAGCTTTTGAAGTAGATAAACGCCTTTGAAAAGTGGCATAAGAATACATTTCTACAACAACAACAACAATGACGCGAAAAAATGCATCAAAGAGGAACGTTTGTCAACGACTCCGATAAAAACTTCACGGCCCCAATTTATTTTTCTCGATGGCGGATAACGCCGCGGTGACGCCGGGCTCTGATTGGTCGGCGGGGGCTGCCCACAGGTTAGCGGGCCTCATTTCCAATCTCTGACCGCAATGTGTGTCAGCGGGCGCTTCCTCCCCGTACGACCGAACCCCGCTCGCTCTGTGTATGGAAATGACTGTCTCCCCGGGGGAATTAAAAAAGGGTGAGATTGGCACTTTAACCTCAGTGGCCCCTGAAAATATGTTTTAGTCTGATACATTATACTGGCAGGAATTATTTATCAAGAAGATACAAGGTTGATATTTCAAAAAAATAATGAGATGTTTGAGGTGGCAGCTGGAATATGTTCTGGTTGAGCGGGCAGCGTCTATGGATCCGGGAAATTAAGTAAATACGGGGGGGGCGAGAATGGGAAAAGGGATGAATGCGGTCGTGTTCTGGTTTGGCCATTATCCCGAAAAGTTTGGAAGCGAACGCGGTTTTTGTGGAGAGTAATTATTTTTGGTAAAAGGAAAAGAAAGGCAGAGAGAGAGAGGAGAAAATAAAGAGCAGACAATTAAGACGAGTTCTCATCATCGCTCAGTATGTTTGAAACAAAGAAGGGGGGAAAAAAACATTGCAGTGATGCTTTTGACTGGAAATAAAAAATAAATAAAGTTCTAAGATAATATACACTTCTAATGCAGTGATTTATTTGATCTCTCTATGCCCATGGCTTGGTAATGAATCCGTTGTGTGTGTGTGTGTGGAAGACAAAGGAAGTGAAAGATCCAACGATCAGTAAATAGGCCTACAGCTCCAAACGGCAAAAGGAGAGCAAGGAAAGTGAGATAAACAATGAGAAATACGGGAGACAAAGGGAAAACTGTGGACGAGCAGACTTACAGGAGGCTCTTCCCACAGTCCTGGAAGTTTGAGAAGAGCAAGGACCAAAGCGGGTTATCGAAAACTAAAAGAGCACAAAGCCAAGGGTGGGAAAACTATCCCTCTGCTCCATGTGTGTGTGTGAGTGAGAGAGAGAGTTAC
Source organism: Aldrovandia affinis (assembly GCA_029706075.1). Lineage (NCBI taxonomy): Eukaryota > Metazoa > Chordata > Actinopteri > Notacanthiformes > Halosauridae > Aldrovandia > Aldrovandia affinis. The sequence continues at coordinate 895,388 of JAINUG010000178.1, read as the reverse complement.
TGTGTGTGTGTGTGTGTGTGTGTGTGAGAGAGAGAGAGTACGTTACAGTGTGTGTGTGTGTGTGTGTGTGTGTGTGTGTGTATATGTTACTGTGGGTGTGTGTGTGTGAGAGAGAGAGTATGTTACTGTGTGTGTATGTGAGAGAGAGAGTATGTTATTGTGGGGGTGTGTGTGTGTGAGAAAGAGAGTACATTACTGTTGGGGGGTGTGTGTGTGTATGTGAGAGAGAGTATATTACCGTATGTGTGGTTGTGTGTGTGTGTGTGCAACTAGTATTTTCAAAATGCGTTCATCTAATAATTTAATTTCAAAAGCATTTCCAATACCAGTAATGTTGACCAACATGAGTAACCTAATGGTTATGTAAATATTAATAGATACATGGTAGAAAATAAAGACGATATTAAGTTTATGAGGCTTAATACGCGATATATCTTCCTTTAAAAGCCTGCAAACTAATGTTGGTCGTTATGAATTTGTCGAATGCCTGCTTTGCGACACTCTTTTGTGTCTGAAGTGCAGCATGGCTTATTGTCCTGTTGAATGACACTAATGTGGGTGAAGGTTGCGCTGTGTACCCTACCAGGAGCTCGTATTGTTATTAAAACATGAAATGGTACCAATCAATGTTGGGCTGATTGTAATTCTACACAAAAGGCACTTGAGTACATGACTATTTCCAAATGCATCCGTGAAATCAAATACATTGTAAATACAGTGTTTCAGTTATTTCAGATGCAAGTAATTTACTTGGATTTTAAATACACATTTGTATACATTTAAATGCAATGTAGATGTATTTAAATGTATGTTTGAATACATAGTTGTCTTTTAAAAAGATTAAGTTGAGATTTGAATACATATTTATCCCAGGTCTGACTGACTTCATGTTCCTTGTTGGGTTTTCGGTTTTAAGTGATCGAGGGCTTCAAGTATTAGAAGAAAATGTATTCATAAAGATTCGAGAGTTGCACGAGTTCAAACGAATGCCATGGAATACCAAAGGGCTTATCCTAAAGTGGTGTCGTTGGCACACAGACACCCAAGAATGCGCAAAGCTCAACCATTGAACTCATTTAATAATTTCACATTCATGGATCATTTCTGCTTGGGGACGTTAGGTTGAATTAAGTCATGATTTTTGTGTGTGTGCGCGTGTGTGTGTCGTAGCCATGATCACAGTGTCGCGAGTGGGTAATGTGATGGTTTTTTGTTATATTTCCTGTTCGCCCTCTTTGTTGGTTGAAGCACAGTGGATCCTGGCGGCTTGCTCCGGTTGAAACGAGCAGCATCTTCACTACACATCTTTACACTGATGTTCAGTCATGTTCATATTCAAGATCTGCTCATATCAGTTCTTGTTTTAATGGACCTCGGGTGGCGTAGCGGTCTAAGCATTCACCCGGAATGCAAGTTGTCCGCTGCAGCCGCGGTTTGAAACCCGGCTGCGCCAGGCCGGTCCTGGCTGGGAGTCACAACTGGGGGCGGCGTTTGGCTGTCCGCCCCAGAGCGAGGGGGGAGGGAGAGCCGGCACGAGCTCGCCGAGGAGCAGTAAGGCGACCTGGTAAACATAGTTGGGCGAGTCCAGTCTCGGAAGAAGTGGATCATCGCCTCGAGGTATTAGCTTGTCCCATCGAGGCGGGCGGCGAGTTTGTGGGGGAGGGTAAAATTGAAGGAAATAGAGGGTATAATTGGCCACCAAACTGGGAGAAAAACTGAAAAAATATGAAAAAAGTTTGTTTTTACTGTAATCTGTTCAAATGGAATTGTGAATGAATATTACAAACATACTGTATTCGTGTAAGCCTCCCAGATGTCCCAAATGTCCTTTGTGGATCCAGCCTGGATTCAATCAAAACTGCCGTATGATATCACAAGGAAAGTGCTATTCAATAAAGCCCTCGTATATTAATACAGGAGCATATCACCCCAGGATCCAGTCAAAACCACAGAGGGATAAAGTCACTTTGTTATAATCCAGCACCAGATTAATCACTTTTGAGTAAATTAAGGGTTCTGGCAGCTCTGTTATGGTGTGGGGTGCATTTTCATCTGGCATGTATCCCCTTAGAGGGCAAGGTAATCTGCCAATAAATAGAAAGCCATTCTGAGTGATCACCTCCATCCTATGGTGAAGCATTTATATCCTGATAGGAGTGTCCTCTACGTATGTATACACACATTTTATTTGTTTGAATAGCACTTTTCCGTATGATTGCTTGGCAGTTTTGATTGAATCAAGCCACTAAGCTCTGAAGGGCCAGAACAGGTAAATGGCTGCACAGTATATTTGCATAGGAAATGGTTGGGTTATATATAGGAATGCTAGATGTATATACACTACCAGTCAAAAGTTTTAGAACACCCCCATTTTCCAGTTTGTACTGAAATGTAAGCAGTTCAAGTCCAGTGAATAACCTGAAATGGTACAAAGGTAAGCGGTAAACTGCCATAGGTTTAAAAAAATATATATATAAATTTAAAAAAAAAAAAGTTTCAGTTACTTCGACCAGCGTTAAGCTGTGCTTGAAGCTGTTGTCCTGTGAGCCGCCTATCACGCAAGCTGTTGACTCTCAGAAACTTGTTTTCTGATTTTGTTGTGGCTTTGGGTCTCTTTCTGTCAGAGTTTCCTCCAGTTTCCAAGTGCCTTTTGATGGTGTAGGAAACTACTCACTGCCAAAAAATGTACATTCTTTTTCAGTTTTTGGTAACCTAAACTTTTTTTTTTTTTTTTTTTTTAAACCTCTGGCAGTTTACTGCTTACCTTTTGTACCATTTCAGGTTATTCACTGGACCTGAACTGCTTACATTTCAGTAAAAACTGGAAAATGGGGGTGTTCTAAAACTTCTGACCGGTAATGTATATATATATTTTTTTGTTTCTAATTGTTTTCCAGTTTTTCCTACCAATTTGGTTGCCAATTATACCCTCTATTTATCTCAATTTATCCTCCCCCAACAAGTCCGTCGCCCATCCTCCGGGTAATGAGCCAATTCCCCGGGCTGGCAGACCTGACTCGTCTGAGACAGAACCCGACCACGGACACCCTTCCGCTCCTCGACGAACTCGTGCCGGCTCACCCTCCCACCTCCCCTTAGGGTGGACTGCCCAATCGGGGCTAACGGCCAGGGCCAGTCTGGTAGAGAGCGGTTTCAAACCGCATCCCTGACAGGCAGCTTGCACTCGTACAGAACCAGCCAGATACGGATGCATTAGACTGCTACGCTATCCGCCAGCCCCTTGCTAGAGATATTTTAATTGCGTTCGTTTTTAGAAACGTTTCCCATTTTGTTTTCTCCGTCCCTCCCTCCCTTCCTTCCTCCAAAGTACTTCCTTCATTTTGATTTATTTCACTCCCTCTGAGCGTCCCCTTTTTGCGTTGCAGGGGCGCCCATTGTTCTACGTGAACGGGCCATTTTTTCTGGGGGTTGGGGGGGGATCTTGTACACAGCCCAGAAACTCGCCCAGAAACTCGCTTTACTGCAGATCTTTATTAATCTCTAAGCCTTCTCTCTGAGTGGGCCTTCCCAACACCCTGTGTTTTTTTTTTTTTTTTTTTTACGTTTCTGATGGGAATTGAATTTGATCGTGCGTTGTGGCTTGCGGGAGACGTTCACAAAAGACGCGCTCTGTCCCGTGTCTCGGCACAATCGGAGGGTACCCAATTAAATAATTTGGTACAATAAACGAGAACAAAGGAATATGAGGGCTTAAAGTGAGGGCTCCCGCTGTTTGCGGTTCTACCTTTCTCTGTATCGTGTTAATTAATTTGCTTTTCAAACCCCCCTTTTTTTTTTTTTTTGGAGGCGAGGAAGAGGAGCCCATTTAAAGGATGTCAAAAATAAGAAAAGCATGAGAAATAGAAAGAGGGAGGGAGGGAGAGAGAGGTGTATATTCAGATACAGTGCTGAATCAACACTTTACAGAAAGAATATTTTTTGTGTTTTCCGCCCACAGTTCAGACAAAACTGCGCGTGCAGATTTGAATCTTTTTTTTAGTTTTTTTGGGGCCCTGGTAGAAAGGTGTTTTTGGGAACCCCCTAAATAAACAGTAAAAGAAAAAAATATATGTTGGTTTTTAGATACAGGTGACTTATTTGAAAATGTAAAAAAATATATAATTATAATTCCACAAATTGTGATCTTTTTACTATTTAATTCAGTGTGCATAATTCCAAAACATTTTTCTTTTTTCCCCCCCCTCTCTCTACACACTGGGTTACAAAGATGTACAACCTTTTTTTGTGATACCAAAATCATGATCTTTATGCCAATTTATTCAGTACAGGATTATGAAAATGATTGAAGAAAAATATGCCCTTTACATTCAGGATGTGAGTCAATGTTAAATTGTACACTATTACTCTCGGATTCAGTCAATTTTGTCCTTCATTTCAGCTTAAATAAACTCAATGGATTTTCACTAACAGCTTTCCCATTACATATTTACTGAACTGAAACAAACACTGTGTTTGTGAAGAAGATAATTACCCTGCCTGTATTTGTTGCCCCTAGCTAAGGACAAATGCCGAATGAATCTAGCAGATAGTGCTCTTAAGAAGGCAAGTTGTTAACCGAGAAATAAAAACAATTCTAAGAAGTTTCTCAAATCACTGTCGTCATAGACGGAGAATAACCTTTCAAAGAAGGTTGATACTTACCTGAGTGAGAAATGTTTGGATGAAGAATGCATGACAGCACAGACGTCATCACATGGATTTGAAAATTGGTGAGTAAGGTCAACGACCTGACGTTGCGCCATTCCAGTAAGAACCAATGACCAAGGGGGCTGGCGGATTGCATATCGGTCTAACGCACCCGTATTTGGCTGGTCCTGTACGAGTGTGAGCTGCCCATCAGGGACGCGGTTCGAAACCCGTCTCTACCAGACCGGGCCTGGCCGTTAGCCTCGATCGGGGGCGGCATTTGGCTGTCCGCTCCTGAGGAGGGATGGTGGTCACAAACTCGCTGTGAAGCACGCAAGGGTGTCTCTAGAAAGGGGGTCGGCGAGTCCCATCTCGAAGGAGGCGGATCATCACCGGCCTTGGAGAGTAGCTTTCCCCGTAGAGACCGGCAGCGAGTTCGTGGGGGGAGGGTTAATCGAAATAAATAGAAGGTGTAATTGGCTTCCAAATTGGGGAGAAAATCGGGGAAAAATCTGAAACAAAATATATGTAAAAAACATTTTTAAGACCAAATACAGTGTTATCACAGGTAAGTGGAGCCTTGCTTCTATGGTTCCTCCCATTTATACAGCCAAATGCTGCACAACTTTGTGCCATTTTTGTATAGGCTAATTCCTCTTCGTACCATGTTCACAGCCAGGTTCACGAAAATTGGTTGAGAATTAAGCGAGTGACAGCAGATTTTATCAGGGGAAGTCTGAATCTCTGAATACACATGCGTTTGTTTAGACGCGGAACTTGCCCGTGCCAATATGGCGGCCGTGCAGACGCATCGCTGCAACATATAACAGCAGCCAAGGCGGCATCTAGGTATTTAAATCCATGAACCTGCCGCCCTGTGTAGCTGTTCACACTGAGAAGCACGGCTAGGGAAAGATGCTTTGATCTCCATTAGTTTCAATGGAAGGATGCGCGTGAATGGACACTAAACTAACTAACTAAACTAGCGGTCACATAATATGAAAATATTATTTTTATGTGCGCCCCACCAAGAGAAAATAGCACCGGCCCCACTGCATACAGACGGAATCTAAACGAGTGCTCAAAGTTGGCACTTGGCAGCCCTGCTAGGACGTTTGCTTGTTGAGAATTGCTCGTTGATGTTTAATGAATGAACCAAAGCCACAATCTGTTTTGAGTACAGAAATACCGAAACCCAAGTTAAACATTCAACTTCGCGATCCCTTAAGCTAACGTAGTTAGCCAGAGTTGCATGGTAAAACACCAACTAAACTAACAACCTAACTAGCTAGCAACTCACCTGAATGTGTTCTCAAGTTCGAGCTTGATGTCCTCGATGCGTTGAGCAACTTCTGCTTTGGTTGGCACATAATGCACTGAAAAGTGTAAACTTTTTCATTTTCTTTTATTAGTTTCATGTATGGCGATAGTGGTGGTGGTTCCACCTCCTCGTCCATGATTAGCCAAGAGTACCGCTGCACGTTCTCATCAAACAAAATGAAACAGCTGCGTTGAAACCGCCACATGACATTTGATATTTTTTTTAAGAAAAATAAATATACTAATAATAGTATATTTTTTTAAAGAAAAATAAATATACTAATAATAGTGCTGCTGGGGAGATGCAACTTGTAACTTTTGTCCACGCTACCCCGCTACTTGACGAAGAAAACAATTTAACTACTTGAAAGCAGTGGTGGGCCGTCAGGGCCAGCAAGGCCTTCTCTGCTGGCCTAAACACTGTCAGAATCACTGACTTACGTTTTAATATATTTTTTCCATGAATATGTATTAAATTATTCCCAATAGTCTATTCTCTTCATTTCATAGCTTTTCTCTTGGTTGCGCTGCTTCCAGTAGTGTATGTTTATGTTAGAGCTTTTATCCAATCATATTTCAGCCATCATGTGTTGCCAGGGTCAAATAAATCTGCCTTGAGGCCTTCAGAATCAACAGTGCAGGCCCCTGTAGCTTAAAATAAATGGCAATGAAACTGTTGCTTTAACCAATCAGATTTCGAGTTGGCGACACCGGGGCCATCTAGCAGGCGTACAATAACGTCTGCATTTTCACGTCATTTGATTGGATGGTCAGCGAGCGTACTCGTCATATCTAGCACTCCCGGCCAGAGCCGACGCTGGCCACGGAGACCGGGGTTCAATTCCCTGTCTCGCCAGAGTCGGCAGAGTCGGACGTTGTAACCACTGGACCACGCGGGAGGCCTATCTGTAATGTTTTTGTTGTTTCAGGTCCTTTCTGTAATTGTGCCTGTTCAGGTCTTTTAGCTTATCTCGTTCATTTGAGTCACCGGCTACTTTTCTTAGTTTGACTCGTCTAGTTAATTTGTCTATTTCGGATCTTCTCATTCGTCTGACTCATGGACCTTCTCTAATATTACCTTTGGGTGACATATTCATGGATCACTCCAACAGCTGGTTAGTGTAATGTATGCTTTAATGTATGTCATTTTGGAGAACATAGCACAATGATGGAGAACAGCACAACGATAGCAGATCCACAGCAGCTATAATATGATTTATTAATGGTTATGCATTCTCCAATGCAGTTTGCATTCTCCTCTTCGTCCTCCAGCAGTGATATTTCTTCGGTCTGCCGTCCGGGTGATATTGTGAGAGAGTATCAGGCAGTCTGTGACGTCCCTACTCCGAGGACTCCGCGGATTCTTCCGCGGATTATTCCAGCTGCATAAAGCCCCCCATAATTTCCAGGACCCTCGGCACGAGGTTGTACAGCCTCATGTAACAAGCATGGCCCACGCGATGGCTTCTCTCCGAGGTTCTCTTCAGCCGGCGGAATTTGCGTTCCAACCAGACCCACCTGTCCTCGCTCTCCCGCAGCTCGTCTCTGAGGCCATACACCTCCTTCTGCAGGTCCATATTCTCCTTCACCAGGTCTCTGCGGCCGCGACTGTTAACTTCTAGCTGTGTCTCGTACGCCGACAGCTTCCCCTGGGCATCGGCCAGCTCCTTGCGCAGTCGCAACAAAGTGCCTCCTCTCTCCTTCCGCTGGCAGCCTGGGAGTTTGGAGGTTGTCGCTGCCTGCTCTTTGCTCCTGTTTTCTTGAATATCAGATGTGGTCTTGCCCACCCTGTCATTAATGGCCTTTCTCCTGACAACTCCGCCTCTCCGTTGCTGCTGTCGAGGAATGTTCTGCCTCTGTTCTTGTGCTCTAGCCATGTAGTGACTCTGTTCTCGTGAGTCCTCTGGTGCTTTGGCCATGTTGTGAGTCTGTGCTCTCTGTCTCTCCATCTTCTATTCGCGCATTTATGTGAATGTGTTTCTGCATTATGGCCAGGAGTTCTTATACTGCACTACAGGCATACTGTGACAGAACAATACCACTGATGATGTCACAATGCAATACCTCAGAATTCTACGGTTACCACGGTTACAAGTGCCATAATGCCACACGCGTGTATTTTTACAAATGTTTATGCATTCTTTAAGTCAGCAAAATATATATATTCAATTATTAAAATGAGTTTCAATGGAATACAATTTCAATGGATAGCGAAACAAATAAATGTCCAGATATAATATATTGTCAAATTAATCTGTATTTGTTTTTGATCAATGAATGCAATTTGCTATTTTATTTATTTTAAAGTTTTGGGGGAAATTATTTAGTAACTCCTTTACTTCAAACTGCCAGTAGTAACGGTTTCAACTCATTTACTCTTAAAGTAAACGTTTGTTGCCGTTAGGGGACAGAGAGGGAATTTTCAATTTTTTCCCCGTCTAGCTTTGGAAAGCTTGTTAAAAAGTTACCGATTCGGCATTACACCCAGCAGACGCGAGGTTTTTTGTGGTTTTTCGCCCTCTCAGGAGCAAATCCAAGAGCAGGGAAATATACTATAGCTAACTAGCCTTTGTTGGCTTACATTTTATTGTTTAAATTTCAAGCGTTGAGCGTATAGCCATTTCGATTGGCTGCTACTAGCTCTCTTGCTACAGGCAACCGGACCGAAAGTTTTCTAGTTAGCTTTAAGAGGGGTGTTGATTCCATTTAGACATTTCTGCACCTGACTGTTCGGAACCACCTCGGTGTATAGTATAGCCCCAGGGCACCCTGGCGGCCATGCTACCCAGGAAAAGGGAGTTGTGGGGGATTGTAGTGGGGGATTCTATCATTAGAGGTATAGATAGTACAGTCTGTTCGTAGGAAAAATAGTCTCGCATGGCATGTTGCCTGCCTTGTGCTCAGGTTGGAGACCTCCTGGAACACGCGAATAAGCTCCTGGCCAGAGCAGGGGTGGATCCAGCAGTGGTGGGCCGTCAGGGCCAGCAAGGCCTTCTCTGCTGGCCTAAACACTATCAGAATCACTGACTTACGTTTTATTATAAGTTGAAACCGCCACATGACATTTGATATTTTTTGAAAGAAAAATAAATATACTAATAATAGTGCTGCTGGGGAGATGCAACTTGTAACTTTTGTCCCCGCTACCCCGCTACTTGACGAAAAAAATGTAACTACTTGAAAGCTACTAGATTTTGGAAGTAATTAAACGTTGCTGGAAAATGTCGTTAAATGAGTACTTCCGGCTACTTGTAATTCCGCTACTCCCCAACACTGAGGATGGGGATGGGGATGGGGATGGGGATGGGGGGGGGGGGACATATGTACGGCACCTGCACCCTGCTGCTGGGGGCTGTAGCTCGGCTGGAGTAATTGAAAGAAATGAGGCGAGCAGCCGACACATTAGCACTTCCCCCTGGAGGACTGCATGGAGTACACACACACGCACGCACATGCATGCACACACTACACACACACGCGCATATACGGACACATGCTTTCTCATATTTAAACACTTTCTAGTATATTTTTTGTGTGACAAATATCTTAAACAATTTCAAATAATATTGATATTGAAATACTCTGAAAAGTTGTTGTTTACAAATACATTTTACAAGTACAACTACTTTAGGCCCAGGTCTGTAATGTGTGTGTGTGTGTGTGTGTGTGTGTGTGTGTGTGTGTGTGTGTGTGTGTGTGTGTGTGTGTGTGTGTGTGTGTATGTATGTGTATGTATGTGTGCCCCCTGCAGACGTATAGTCTTGTAGGGTCACGCGGTGGGTGTGTCTAAGCGGCGGTAACAGGAGCCGCTGCTCTGACATGCAGGAGTCAGACGGGGGTCTGTCTGAGGGGGTCCGGGGTAATTAAAACATGCCCTGCAGCGGGCGTGGCGCCTCGTCCTCGTCCGTGCTCTCTCACTTATGGGCCGTTTATCCCCAGCCTGGGGGGGCACGGCTGTCTGTGATTGGTCACCTGCAGCACACTTGCCTCGGCGCTCTGTGTGCGCTGCTCCTGGCGCAGATTAAGCCGGGCGCTGATCAGACCTTATTTGCCCGCTCTGAACAGACAGACCAAAGCAATTCCCTTCAGAGATGTTACTGCTGCCCGCCGTGAAAGTGATTAACACGGACTGACCGCACACGCCAGCCCTGTCACCACTCTGACATGTACTCTGTCTTACACACACACACACACACACACACACACACACACACACACACACACACACACACACACACACACACACACACACATACACTGATACACACGCAAATACACAAATACATACGGACATACATACACATGTGCACATACACTCATACACAAATACAGACACACACACACACACACACCCTTTTCGCTCACACACACTCACGTACACACACACAATTACACACACACACACACACACACATACTCTCATCCACACACTCATATACACCAGATCTAAACATCATTGAACCTTTATGGAAAGTTCTGGAACGTAGAGTGCGGAGTAGCATTCCACCGCCTCCATCTCTCAAAGAACTGGAGGCTTTTGTTCTTGAAGAATGGTCCGATATACTCACTTTGAAGACTTTAATAAAACTCTGCACCAACTTCAATATGCAGTCAGTTTAAAAATATATAAATAACACGCCTTAGGTTGGACTTGCCAATGGCTATACAACTGATATCCAGGCTAATGAATACTACCATTTGAAAATGTCATTTTTACATTTTGATTTTCGAAGGGTTTAAAAAAGACTGGCAGTGAACATAACCTCGTTCATAAACACTATGAGCAAAAGTAGAGGCAGAAATATGTATGTCATATACTGTATATACATTATTTTTCAATTTCTGGTAACCTAAACCTTTTTTTTAACCTCTGGCAGTTTACCGCTTACCTTTGTACCATTTCAGGTTATTCACTGGACTGCTTACATTTCAGTACAAACTGGAAAATGGGGGTGTTCTAAAACCTTTGATATATATATACTGTATATATGTGTGTGTGCGTGTGTGTGTGTGTGTGTGTGTGTGTGTGTGTGTGTGTGCATATATAATATGTACAGGTAACTGCCAAAATAAAGTGAACACTTGAGTAAATTAGGGTTGTGGCAGTTCTGTTATGGCGTGGGGTGCATTTTCCTGGCATGGTTTAAGTCCACTCAACCCCTTAGAGGGCAAGGTAAACGCCAATAAATACAAAGCCATTCTGAGTGAACACCTTCGTCCTGTGGTGAAGCATTTCTCTCGTGATGGGAGTGGTCTCTTCCAGGATGACAATGTCTCCACCCACAGGGCACTGAGTGGTCACTGAATGGTTCGATGAGCATGAAAACAATGTGAACCACATGCCATGGCCATCTCAGTCACCAGATACACACACTTATGTGGGAGATTCTGGAGCGATTGTGGAGCCTGAGAGTGTTTTCCACCACCATCAACAGAACACCAAATGATGGAACTTCTCGTGGAAGAATGGTGTTGCATCCCTCCAGTGGAGTTCCAGACACTTGTCAAATCTATGCCACGGTGCATTGAAGCTGTTCTGGTGGCCCAACGTCCTATTACAGTAAGACACTGTGTTTTTGGGTGTTTCCTTCCAGAAAGGCATGCAGGCCTTCACACAACTACAAGTGGGATGGACATTTCTTGTGATGAATAATAATAATCATAAATAATACTCAAAAAGATAGCTTTTTTGATTATTTTTTGTTTTGCAGTGTGTACATCTTAAAAAATATCACTATTTTTAATCATTATAATAAAATACATTTAAATAAAATAATCCATGTGGGATTTGTCATCGGTGTTGCATGATCTCTAAATGTGCAGTTGTGATTCTGTGTGTGTGTGTGTGTCTGTGTCTGTCTGTATGTCAGTGTCTGTGTGTGTGTGGTGTGTATGTGTATGTGTGAGCTGTAGCTGAGACAAAGACAGGGACAGCTACACAGTCCGCGAGGTTGCAGACTTGGCCTTAACGTTTCTGCGGCATAGTCGTGCGAGGCGGCGTGACGCTGCGTCATCATTTAATCCATACGTTTTGTTGTTTTTTCTTAGTCACGCTGCTTCATCCCTGTGAGTGAGTGAGTGAATTAATGAATGCATGCCAAGGCTCGAGCACAAACTCAGGGTTCAGGGTCGATCCAAGTTAATCAACTGTTCAGCAGAATACATTTGATACTATAGGTATGCGTTTAAAAATGGGCTTTTAACACGCGTCCCGTGAAAAAAATCATAATACAAAAAAAGAAGGGGAAAAAACGTGTGTCCAGTGATCTAGACATTTGGAATTGAGAACTAAAACCTGTATTTTATACCTGTTAATGTAGCTATTAATGTTCGCTTGATTAGTTTGTACTTGTATAATTAAATAGAATTGTTCAATGTGCTGTTTTTTTGGTGCAGTGTAAATCAGAATGACCTCAAAATACACCCGTTTTTTATGGCGGGACTTCAAAATGTCTCAGCATACTGGTCACTTCATATTTTCCAACCCCCCCCCCACCCCCTCCCAACAGGTGAATACGATCGATGTCTTGGTGTTTGATTAGTAGGCAAATTGACATGTTTTGTACGCTATTCTCGTTCTGTACGCGTCGTAGAGACCGAGGAGAGACGAATCACTCTCGATACAGACGTGTCACGGGCCCAAATATTTTAATAGGCAGCGCAGCCGTGGTGTTGGCGCTTTGAATAATTCCGATCCATAATTATATCAGCGACAAACTCGGGGATTGTATTTAAAAATCGAGATTATTAACAATAAGCTAATGAAAAGCGAGTCAAGTATATTCCTGCACCGTAAAGACGACCTATCCCCACCCCCCCTTTTCTTCATACCATAAAGAAAACCTTTTTATACCACAGAACGCGGCCTTTACTTTTGTGGTATTGTTATTTATTTGAAACCGTCTCCTTGCAACAAACAACATTGGATGTAGCCTTCACATTCAGCAGAACTAAGGTCAGCCATCGCGTTGGTGAATAGAGGCCACTCACAATGCGTGTGTGTGTTGGGGGGGGTCTCTGCTTCTCAGTGCCCCCTCACAAAGGCTGTTATTGCTGTCTAACAATCAGCACATCTTAAATATTTATACAATGCCGCCGAGTTTCAGTGGGTATGAAGTGGCACGGGCAAGGTCTCGCCGTCTTTCACCTCGCCTCGCGGCGGAACGCTAACGTCGCCCTGCACTTTACCTTGATCCTGTTTCCCACAATTCCCCGAGCCACAATGCCTGCCTACTGTCACCACTCCGAGGCCTCCACCCGCGCGGTTTTCACTGCTCCAGCCCCCAACTCAAAACCCCCTTTTTTTAATTTGACTGACGAGAAAAGAAGGGGGGGAACATATTACAGCGAGGGTGCATTATTGTGCTGAAAATGTATAAACAGCTGGGAAGAATATGGGTCTCTGTTCGCAGCGCGATCCGAAAAGCTTTCATTTTTGTTCTCATTGTCTCCGCTTCCTTTTTTCCCCCAACAACCTTCCCTTTTTTCCAGCTATCAATGCAAAGTTCTTTGGGAGAAAATGAAGTGCATTCATGCACCCTGAAAGGGGGCTTTTAAAGTTGAGTGCGGCGCGCACAAAAGAGGAGGTTCGGGCTAGCGGTGGGGAGGAGGGGGGCTCGAGAATGACTCAATGTTTATTAGCCCGGCCAGGAGAAGACGCCTGAGCCGAGGGAGAGACGGCCGCCGAGAGAGAACGTAGCCTACTGCACCCCGCCTGCCCTACCGCACCCCGCCTGCCCTACCGCACCCCGCCTGCCCTACCGCACCCCGCCTGCCCACGGTGCCAGGGCATCGACACTTCTCGTCGGGTATAATAAATAATTTCTAAAGAGAGAGGTAGAGAGGGAAGGAGAGAGGGAGGAAAAGGAGGAATATATGTGTATGACAGACGTTTATCTCCATCCGCTGCACTTGTTCCTCCGCCAGGCCCCTCTGTCCCTGCCATAGATTGTCACTGGGGATTTTTGTGTTCGCCTTGACCGGTCTCACAGTTGTGCAAAGCCAAATTGTTCCAATGACCCCCCTCCGCGTGTCCAGTGTGTTCTACCAGACCATCGACGAAGCCTTTCGAATATTAAAAGAAAAAAGTGCAAATGCAGCATGGGTATTTCACAACTTTGTCTCTCATTAAAAATACTCTTCTTAGCTCGCCTGATCGATGTGGTCTTTTCACCCCGCTCACGTTCCTGAACGTGTTTTCAATCAGGACTGAGTGGCAAGGTGACTAATTGCTACTTTGTGTTCGTTTGCAATTGTTTTACAGATCTCTGAAAATTCACAGCCACACTGAAATAATTATTGAGACATTTCTCACTGTAATTCATACATACCGTAGCCTATATATATATACAGTATATACATATTTATGTTATTCTGCCCCCCACCTCTACCCCAAATATGATAATGGCAGGAGTGGAACAAGATCTTTTTTTCCTCTCCCATTCATTTTTTTTTCTCTTCACAAGTTTTGTATTTAGCATAAATATGATCGATATTGATTAGCAGGCCTTAAAGAAGATATGCATCTCGGAGATGAATGTGCATTGGCGATAAGGTATCATTTTTCTTAGCTGTCAGCTTTCCCACCCTCTCTCCCTCCCACCCTCTCTCCCTCCCACCCTCTCTCTCTCTCTCTCTCTCTCTCTCTCTCTCTCTCTCTCTCTCTCTCTCTCTCTCTCTCTCTCTCTCTCTCTCTCTCTCTCTCTCTCTCTCTCTGACTTCCTCCTTTTTTTTTCCCCCGCTCACCGTTTCTCAAAGCATTCCAGGCGCTGACCAAGCAACACACACACACACACATATATATACAAACTCATACACACACACACACACACCCCTTCTCCCTGATAAATGGGCTGCTTTGAATGGATGGCAGCTGGAGGAAAGAGAGATAATCCAAGATAATGTGGACACAGTTTTCAGTTCTTGTCACCCAATTAAACTGCAATTATCCCCAGTGCAAGAGCAGAGAAAAGAGGAGAGGGGAGGGGGTGGGGGGGAGATGGCCACAGAGCCACAGAGATCTACAGCTCCCTGAAGCCCCTTTACCACAGACACATTAGCCCACATTCACTCCGTTCCTCCATTATAATAAAAAGAGGTGTCCCAGTCTTGGCACTGGGTGGTGGGGCACAGCATGGAGCTGACCAGCTGCAGGGGGGCAGGAAAGGGATGCCTCTACATGGGTTTGTGGCTCCCCACAAAGTGGTCATAGAGAATAAAGGCCCAGGGGGGCCTACACAGGTTGTCTGTGTGCTAAAGCAAAATGGCAGCCGGATAAAAGCGCTATTCTCCCACCAGATTAAGGGGCGGTGTCGAGGTTTCTTTCTTTCCCTCTTATTCTTAAGTTGCCGGGTTTAGGTTTAGGTTGTTTTTTAGGGGAACGCCATTACTGCTGAACGCTTCACACGGGAAGCCGATCGATCTGATCGGCGCGAGGCTGCCGGGAAAGAGGGCGAGGCCTTCTGGAACCCCGGGCCGAAACTCCAGGACACGGTCTCCGCCCCGGGAGGCTTTGACCCTACGAAGCCTTCCTCTGTTCGTCTGTCTGGGTACGGAGAGATTCTGCTGTTTCCTCTAAAAATCCCCCCCCCCCCCCTTTCCCTCGTGGGACCCGTTTGTCCGATAATTAATCCAGAGAGTGTCACACATTCCATCCCTCTTAAAGCCGAGGAGTGAATTAACGCTCCCTGTAATGACGCGCCCCCCCCCCAGCGACGACCCTCGCTGGGCGATTTATGGATTAGCCTTCATCGATTTGACCCGAGAACCCCTTCCGGAAGGGCCCAGAGTACTCACTCCCGGCCCCTCGTGCAGCGTGTGCTTCAGGAATGCCAGCGGTAAAGTCATTCACCAATCTGTCCACGGCCGCGGCCGTACACCAGTGCTCCCGCGAACCGTAGCTCGGAACCCACTGGTGGCGTCGAGAGAGGGGGCTGAGTTGAGTCACGAGATATGTGGTGTACCCTCTCCGTTCACATTCCCACCGAGTTGGGGTTAAACACACCTGCGCCAGCTGCACGCTCTGCGTTTGTTACAGCGCGCGTGTAGCTGCAGTTTCGTGTGCCTGCGTGCTCGTTAAAAGGGTTTTATTTGGGGGGCCCCCGAGTGGCGCGACCGGTAAAGGCGCTTGTTGTGAGTGCAGGTTTCCCACTGCGGCCTGGATTCAAGCCAATTCTGGCCGAGAGTCCCGTTCGGCGACGGCAACTGGCCGTCCGCCCCCAGAGGGAGGGAAGTCGGCATGGGTTTGCCACGTTCAGGCAGCTCTATATGTCAGAGTTGCGGTCAACAGCTTGCCACCGCCGCTCCCAGAGCTGCATTAGAAGAGTTGTTGAATTAGAAGAGGGTACAACTGGGCTACGTCTACACCGTCTGATAAAAGTGACCCAATTCACATTTTTTGCTCACATCTGGCACATAGCAGATATGTATTGTGAATGTGTAAACAGGGAAAAAGAACATGGAATCTGATATTTTCAGATCCGTTTTGGGCCACATTCATGTGTGGAAACAAATCCGATAGGAATCTGATATCTGCCATCTAAACGCACAGATCGTAATTTTCCAAAATGGGAAAATCATCATAAATAAATAAACAAATAAAAAAGCGTTGTAATTCCACGTCGGCTACGGTTTAGGAATGGATGGGTCACAGAAAACGTGTGCCCTCATTAAGTGGGTCTCGTTAACTCGGTCAGTTTGGGAGCCACTGCTGCATCCAGCACTGAGAGGATGCAAGGCTGCCAGTGCCGAGGAGTCACATTTCAGATCCCCCGTCTTTTGGCTTTTTTGTTTTGTTTTGGAGGTTGTTTTTCTGATTCACTTCTTTTTTTCGTTGTGTGGCTTTGTGCACGGCCAGCCGTGTAAAGGAGCCTCTCGCCCCCATTCGTTTTAAACCCAATGGGATCTGAGTGGTACTCAGAAGGCCGGGTATTGTTGGCTCAGATACAGTTGGTGTGCTTCTGCTGAAGTAAAAAATCTAGCTGGTGATGGTTTCAAAAATGCACGTGCGGCGCAAGATGTTACGTAGTCCGTAGTTAAGAAGGTGTAATGTAAATGGAGAATCCTTCATTCATAGTGTTACCAAAGTTTGTTTAAACAAACTGCTCATTTTAAAGGAAGTCTAAAATGATATGGGCTGCTGGATGGCTTATCCTGTTAAGGCACTGTTCTAGTGTGTGGATGAGCCCCACGGTCTGCATCCTGTTAAGGCACTGTTCTAGTGTGTGGATGAGCCCCACCGTCTGCATCCTGTTAAGGCACTGTTCTAGTGTGTGGATGAGCCCCACGGTCTTCATCCTGTTAAGGCACTGTTCTAGTGTGTGGATGAGCCCCACGGTCTGCATCCTGTTAAGGCACTGTTCTAGTGTGTGGATGAGCCCCACAGTCTGCATCCTGTTAAGACACTGTTCTAGTGTGTGGATGAGCCCCACGGTCTGCATCCTGTTAAGGCACTGTTCTAGTGTGTGGATGAGCCCCACGGTCTGCATCCTGTTAAGACACTGTTCTAGTGTGTGGATGAGCCCCACTGTCTGCATCCTGTTAAGGCACTGTTCTAGTGTGTGGATGAGCCCCACGGTCTGCATCCTGTTAAGGCACTGTTCTAGTGTGTGGATGAGCCCCACGGTCTGCATTCTGTTAAGGCACTGTTCTAGTGTGTGGATGAGCCCCACGGTCTGCATCCTGTTAAGGCACTGTTCTAGTGTGTGGATGAGCCCCACGGTCTGCATCCTGTTAAGGCACTGTTCTAGTGTGTGGATGAGCCCCAAGGTATGGTACTAAATTGAGACTATGTCTGTGCTAGGTGTAGCTGACAGCCCTGCAGGGCGATGTATAATTGGCCGTAGCGTTGCTCACGAAGGGAGAGATTCATTTGGGCGGGTTGTCATGTCTCTTCGCACATCAGCAACCCCCGCTGGTCAATTGGGCGCCTATAGTCTGTCAGTATAAGGCTGCACATTAAGTGTCTTCCTCCAACTCATGTCTGTGCAAGCTCACCTTGTGAACTGCGGTGTGAAAAGAAACGGCGGTTGACGGTTTCTACACCCGATAATTATATTTCCATAAAAATGCGCTGCAAAATGCATGTCCGCGAGGTCCGCCATGGACTACAATTCCCAGATTACGTGTGAGGTAAGATAGCTAACGTATCACACGTAGGCTAGCACAAGCAGCGCGATGTGGTCTAAGCGGGATAGCGGGACATCCAAATTAGTTGACATCAAATGTTTTACATCGATAATAGCCTAATCTAAAATGTTAGCATGGCTAAATAATGCGTCAGGGAAAATAAAAATAAATGGTTAGGATTAATCCACCATTGGCTAGCTCTGACGCACACTGTCCGGAGAACGAGAGCATTATCACAAGCGATGGAGTCCCGTCAGACCTGAAAGAGTGAGTCCGTCTACTTATTGTAACCCAGTACAAGCACTGGATATTAAGAATATGATCGGTGGCGGATGGCGTAGCGGTCTAACGCGCCGTATTTGGGCTGGTCCGATAGGGTGTGCGCTGCCTATCAGGGACGCGGTTCGCAGAGACCAATCCTGGCCGTTAGTCCCGATTATTATTAATAATAATAATAATAATAATAAAATGATATGACTGATTAGTGTGTTAATGTGGCTTAAACGTAATGGTAAGCGCATGAGAGCTGTGTGCACAACGATAACTTCAATATTTTGCATGTCATCAACGTTTAAAAAACCTTGTAGGCTACCATTTAGAGCAGCGGTCCCCAACCTTTTTTGCACCACGGAGACCATTTTCCACGGACCGAGGGGGTGTTGCATGGAAAAAAAACTGTGACCAGTTCATTTTTTCCACGGATGGGGGTGGGTGCATGGAAAAAAACTGAGACAAGTGCGGAAAAGAGGCACAGACGGAAGTGGTCATTTTTCAAAATAAAACACCCTGCAGACTGCGATAGTCAATAAAATGGAAATAAAATTAAAACGTTTTTATTATTTCTGTGCGGCCCGGTACCAAATGCCTCACGGACCGGTAACGGGCCGCGGCCCGGTGGTTCGGGACCCCTGATTTAGAGCACCTGAATAGAAAAGGGCAGAAACGTCTTTAATATTAGTTTATACGCTAAAAACAACAGCCCTGGAAAAGTGCTGTAAGGTTGACGTTATAATAATACAACCTGTAGAAGGGGCGGACTTGTCCCAAACCGCTTAACGGACCAGCACGCTTCCAAGACAGAGACTGAGCGCCCTGATCGCGCCATTTACATCATGCATTTGACAGCCACGTAGTCTGTGCACTGGAATTACTTGACAGGGACAATGTACAACGGTCAAGCATTTGTCAAGTCGCTTTCAAAGCAGTTGTGCCAGATTCAGCTATAACACACAAACCTGTTGTTCTATAGGTCAACTAAGACAGTGACAAAGCAGCAGACCTGTGACTGAGTGAACATGGATGGCTGACATTATAAAAAAAGAAATGACTACTTCAAACATGTTACTTTTTTGTCAGTGCTGCAAGACCAGAGCACAGAAGTAATTGTGGCACTCCAAGGGCGTAACCACATATTAAATATTAATATTGGGGGGTGGGGTGGGATATATCTACAAATTATTGGGGGGGGGGGCATTCCCCGACCCCCTCCCACCTCCCACCAGGACCGGATCTTTACGTTCATGCCCCCCCCCCCCTCCGGCATGGCATTCTGGGAGATGGAGTTCTTAGATTTAACGTTGGAGATGTGATTTCATTTGCGTTAATTATTTTTTATGAGTACTACTAATAAGAAGAAGAAGAAGAAGAGGAAGAAGAAGAAGAAGAATCGTGTGCGATGTTGCCTTTAGGCTTGCTTTAGGGGGGGTCTAGGCCTGGGTTCCCCCTCTGTTAAGAGTTTTGTGACAATTCTATTGTGAAAAGCGCTATACAAATAAATTTGATTTGATTTGATTTGATGAACATATATTTATTAGGCATCTAA
The DNA here is from genome assembly GCA_029706075.1 of Aldrovandia affinis. Taxonomy (NCBI): domain Eukaryota; kingdom Metazoa; phylum Chordata; class Actinopteri; order Notacanthiformes; family Halosauridae; genus Aldrovandia; species Aldrovandia affinis. Next base: position 875,473 of record JAINUG010000178.1, on the reverse strand, counting down.
GTGTAATATTAATTATGTAAAAAAAATATACATTTAAAAAATATCAATATTCATATCTTCCCCATAATTTACGGGCCCCATGCGACGTTTGGGGCCTAGGCCCAGGCCTTGTCGGCCTATGCGGAGACCCGGCCCTGCCTCCCACTCGCTACGCCTAAGTGGTCCTCTATTGAATGAGGGAGTCGTGACCGAGTGCGTCAAGTTCCCTGGCTTCCATTCCCATAGTTTCGGCGCCTTCCAACCGCAGCACTACGGCGCTGTGTGTGTAGAGCAAAAAAAAGGCAAATCAATCTTATTTGGGGAGATTAAGTGACCGGGATAATAACCATGACATTGACGGAGAAAGAACCCTTTCTTTTCGCTAGAGCGAAATAACAGCGTTCTCGCAGATGGCTCACTGTCGCCATTGAATGTTGCATTTCTCAAGGAAAACCCATTATTGCGATGGTTGTCTGACATAACAAAGTGACAAAACAACTGTTCATTTCTGTTGACGCTTGTCACAGTTTTTGTTCATGTTTTCCGTGGTTGTGGGCTCCAAAAAGGAAAAAAAATAAACTTTTCAGGAAAATAAAAAAAACTGGTTTCTTATTACATTGGACTTTAAAGTTTTGGTCTCATGGTGTTTTGAATAAACTTGATATCTTCGGAGCTATGAAGCAGTGAACAGAACAGTACAGTACAGTACAGAACGGATGCAGACGTTTACTATTAGTGTATTAATGAGGTAGCCTATGTTGGCCACTAGTCCATTGTGGCTTAATATGTGTGTTAAACCTTTACACCAGCACCAGCGCAATCTCTGGACATCTTGTCTGCTCGTGCATCCCTTGATGATATTCCTATTTTTTGTATTATCAAAGTAGACTTGTGGCGCGAGGGCAGACATACAAAAGTGTCGGCGCTTACAGTGTGGGGCCGTTCAATCCAACCGCGACGGCGCTTGAGCACGCAATACAATTTTTTTGACTACCCCGGCTTAAACACAATAATGAGTGATGCGCTCTCGTGGGAATGGTCACTGGGACCAAATACTTCACTACATGTATTTCATGTAAGTTGAAAAACAAAGCGGTGCCGCTGAAATATAATCAACCGGCTTCCTCGTCAAATTGCCAGTGTCGTCACCCCTCTCCATATAACTGAGGCACTTTGACAAAAGAGCACGCTGGGGAACGATGGAAGAAAGTGATTACGGCCCGGAAGACCGCCACCGGTAGTTGTCGGTTGCGTAATGCCAGGGGGGTGCCGCGAGATCGCATCTCTTGTCTGTGCCCTCCAACTGGCCTCGGTCTCGCGCCCACAAAGGAGGCGAGAACCTTCGGCAGGAGCGGAGGAGGGCTCGTCTTTGTGGGGCCGTGAAAGAAAACTGCCTTTCGATTTCTCTCTCTATCCCTCTCTTTCTCTCTCTGAACCTCGGATGCGCACACCTATCTCCGAGATGAATAATCAGGGAGGGGGCATGCCACAAGCAAAGCCCCCGCCCCTGTCCGCGCGACGAGGCTGCAAGAGCCCGCGCGATAAAGCTGATAGGAAAGGGTTGCTATCGGGTGGCAGAAGAGTAATTACAACTCTCTATTTGGACGTGTGTGGTGATTATAGGGAGGATAAGGACGGGATAATGACGAAAAGGAGCAGCGATAACGCGCCGACTAAATGGCTGAAAATGGTGTATCATCGCCGGGGCCTAGAGGGATGCAAAAAAACACAAAAAAAACCGTTTAGCCTTTTTAGCGCAAAACGCGTGTCTCGCGAAAGAGGATGAAAATCGCATCACAATAAATGGTGAGAAAACAAACACAAAAAAAAGTAAAAAAGAATCTAGACTTTTGACATACGCCTTTGAAAGCCATTCTATAATCATTCCAATAGAAGGCTTAACTGATGTTATTATTTTGTGTGCCCGTGGGGGCGTGCGTATATCGCGTGACGTACGATCACGTGGCACGTCTTGATTGAGTCGGGTTTAGAGACGCAGGTCTTATCGGGCTTGCGGTTTATTTGTACTCCTCTGTGTAACCCCCCCCCCCCTTCCACCTCGCCTCGGTCCGCTTTGAAAGGTGGGTAGCCTGCCACTTGTTATGGCTGCTAATTCAGACTCGGAAAAAACGAAACTGACTGGAAGCATTATTCTTTGTCGCCTTCCATGTGGTGCAGTTGCGAGACGTAGACAGGCCTCCATGCTAGACACACAAATAAAAAAACACATTCCAGTTCAATACAGGGACAGACAACAGGAGAAAATTTTTTTCACACCAGATTCAGTTTTGGGCTATTAATAATCCTGGGCAATCTGTGCAAGTAAACCGGTTTAGATTTTTTTTTTAAATAAAGAAAAAAAAACAAGTCTCATGTCTCAAATCTACATTTGAAAATGTTAACAAAAGCAAATTATTTTCTAAGACGCATTGAGACGCATAGGCCTAATAATTGACACTTAAAAAAAATATTATTTGTTTGTTTTTATGTAATAGAAACGAGTTTATGGTGCGCGAGGCTGCAGCACCTCACCTACCAGAGGAGCATTAGCGGTCTCCACGGCGACAGCCTGTCCAAAAACAAACAAGCAATTCATGTCGTTAGACGTGCTCATACACATTTAGTCATATGGAGCAATCCTGGTGTTCTGAGGTGAATATATGATGAGTTATTCACCACCCGCATGCAGACAAAAAAATACACCAGAGGCTGCCCCCCCCGCCCGGGGGAGAATTTGAGATTGTGTAATTAGGATAATTATAGCACGGGAGAAAGGTCATTTGGCACTTATTGGACGTGTTAACCAGGCATTGTGCTAAACAAATCCCCACACATCGTTCCGAAGGTTCGAATCCAAGTGTGTACAAAGCCTTTCCTTCGTTCTTGTTTTATTCAATAAAACGTTCATTCGCAAATTCCATTATTGACTATCCCCGCTATAGCTGGGATCCTTTGCAAGGCATTGTGCGAACATGTTTGCCATTCTGTGAAACGGTTTTTAATCTAAATACACACATCTTTAAATAGCATTCAATTGAGGGTTTTTTTTAACATTAATCTTCACTGCTCGGGCTTGTTGCTGTTTCTTGAAAAGCTGAATATGTATTTCCGTGCATTCAGATAAGATAGTGGAGAAAACAGCAGCGAATGTTTATCGAATTTACTTTCCACACCCCCGGAGGTAGTACAGGAGATTATTTGCATTATGGTTTGAGTTTATTTTCCCCTGCACTAACTTTGTTTTAGTTAGAAACATGGCATTCGTAAAGTTTGATGTTGACTGTGTGAAAGCGGTCTGTTGAAATTATTTGAGCTTGATTCAATCAGAAAGCAAAGTAGTGTTTCAGGCTTCAAGTTAACTTAAAGACATTAGTGTTAAGTGTATTCTTTGTATTGTATTTCTTGTATTGTTGTTGTATTGCTGAAACTTATGTTGTTGCCTTCTTGGCCAGGGCTCCCTTGTAAAAGAGACGGGGCTCACCTGGTTAAATAAAGGATAAATAAAAATAAAAATTTGCTCATAGATTCATATTACAGTCCTGTCTCTCCCCCCTCCATTTACAGGTACATTAGAATATTGAGACTACTTTGATTGAACCTGCCCCCTGAGATGGTTTTTTTTTTCCTCTCTGCCTCTCATTTTCACATTCCCGTTTTTGGATGCTTTCTGTGCTGTTCGCTCGCAGGGGCTGGAGGGACGCGATATCTGTGAGTCCTAATATTTAGAAAAGATGTGCAATGTGCAAATTAAGGTGCGTCTGTGGAATTTGCAACGCCTTGCATAATGTAAGCATAAATGCACACACAAAAAAACAACATTCAGAGCCCAGGATGTTTAAACTGTGTAATCTGGGTGGAGAAAAAGTTTACTGTCAGTTAAGGTTACAATTTATAGTCTTATATTTACACGATATTTGTGTTCTCTCACTTTTACACACCCCTCGCTCACTCGCTCTCCATTTCATTCTCATTTCTACCGCCCTCTTTCTCTCTCTCTCTCTCTCTCTCTCTCTCTCTCTCTCTCTCTCTCTCTCTCTCTCTCTCTCTCTCTCTCTCTCTCTCTCTCTCTCTCTCTCTCTCTCTCTCTCTCTCTCTCTCTCTCTCCTCTCCCTCTCTCTCTCTCTCTCTCTCTCTCTCTCTCTCTCTCTCGCTCAAGAGCACACATGAATCTATTACAAAAGCAAACCAGCGCTCACCTACACACTGTGCTGGACGGGGATGTTCTGTTCCATTTGTGAGGTTGTGCAGTGGTCAGGCAGGCCGGAAGCAGATCAGGCACCTCTTTGGCATGTAGTGAACTATGTCATAGATTTCAGTGAGCTACCCTTTAGGATTGAGCTAGAGACAGGTCTGAAGAACATAGGGGCATGTCATTCTGATCTGGTTCATTCTGATTGAGGGTTGGAGACGTCTTTTTTTTAAACGAATTTACATTTACATGCTATAAGATCTTTAGCAAGAATTTCTTTATAAGATTTTTAGCAACCTTCAAGTTAATGAGAGAGTGGCATATGCAGTGTTTGTGTTTTTCCTTTATACGGCCTAGAATTGGTTTTGTTGGAAAATGCTAATAATCTCATCAATAAGCCCCCGGGTGGCGCAACCGGTAAAGGCATTCGCCTGGAGCGTGGCCGGGGTTTGATCCCCGCTGCGCCAGTGTGGCTCTGGCCAGGAGTCCCGCTTGGGGGTGGCAATTGTGTGCGCGTGCATGCGCGCACGTTCGACATCTTAATCGTAATTTCATTGTTTCACTGTATTTCGGGGTTTGTTTTTGGATAAACCGATTCTTTGTGCTTTGTTCGGGCATGTCCCGATTCGTTACGTCTCCTTCTAATATCGCCACCATAGTTACAAGCCTTCAATGTGTCCAATAATGACATCCTAAAATAGCAATGTCTTCTTCTTTTTTAAACATCCTTGTAGGCGTTAATTTAGGTATTTATTGTTCTCTGTTTTTTCCTAAAGCATGTAAAAAAAATTGTAAATTGTAAAAACGACTGGTAAACGATGTATCCATAACATAAAAATATTGTGTCATGTGTACTTTTAATGAACATGGCCTGAATTAAACAGATTAGTTGTTAAGGTTGATGAAATCCTAATTGAATTAAAGATTTAATTCAGCATTCCCTACTTAAAACATTATTTTGAATTGAGCATTTATAGGTAAGCTGGTTTTACAGTTATACCCTCGGTATAAATTGGTCACGGCTGAGCAACGTGCTATTATCAACTGGTCAAGTAATTATATAGTATAGAATGTGCTTCTGGCTTTCCTTTTAATGTGTATTTAAATGCTTTTCAACAAACTGTGAAATTCATTTTTGTGAAATAGGCTACACTAGTTCAATGATAAAAATGATAATGGAATTAAAATTGCTTTTCCTCCCTTAATGACAATGGCTCTATTCTGTTGATATTATTTTCGTATTTAAATACGTTTTTGGGGGCCTTGCGTATTATTTATTGCGGACTGCTGTAAACCGTTGGCTGTTTTCTCTTTGATTTATACAAAGAAAATGTTTGATCGATTTATTTATAATAATGCCGAGTGGTTTTATATTTAGTCTAAAACGAGGTGTTGTCTCTCACGTGGGGCATGCCACCTGGATTGTACGTGCGTCGCTGTTCGAGCGCTCTCGCGGTGGAAGGCACGGCACTGGGCGGGCGCGCGCCGTGACGCTGACAGACACGAGCGCCGCCGGAGCCGCAGGTTCTCTGCTGAGCGGGGTTAACGTGCACGTGTCAATCAGCGGCGAGCCTTTTGGAAGTGCATCACTTCCTCCTTATCAAGTGGGCTTCTTCTAGCGTTCCTTACCAGAAACAATAGAACGGTCTCTCATCACCGCGGACAGTGTTTCCACCGCACAATGATACAACATTAATCTTGCTCTTTAGACTTAATTAATTTTGAAAATGTATATCACACCGAATAAAGGAAGGGAAACCGTAGCAGACAATGGCGCAGAATGTCTCATCCACGCAGCGAATCCTATTTGGTTCCACCAATGTCATTGAAAACACAGATAACTTTTCTTACATGAATTGTTCTCATGAATGATTTATACATATCGTGTTATCTGAAGCGTTTTCAGTGTCCTCTTGTGGATTCCTCCCTCCATTGGTAGTATAATTGTTCATTTTAGCACCATAATAGCATTTGATGACGTATAGATAAGACGTTTGTGGGAGGAATTAATTGAAATTTGTTCCGGACAAACAATGTGGTTATTTCCCCCACATTGTGCGCATTATTATTATTGTGGTTATTATTATTATTATTATTATTATTATTATTATTATTATTATTATTACTTGTTTCACTTTTTTAGTTGTGATTAAAGACATTCTTCTGAGTCAGTAATTGCACAGTTGCTCCGTAATCGGTGACATCTCTTCCAAATTACCACACACGTTGACACACACGTGTGTAGCCCCCATGTACATGTATACGTGTTATAGGTACGGCGATGGCTGTTGTATTGTTGTATTGGTCATTTACTGAGCTCTTGCGCTAGCTTTGATTGTTCTTGCCATGTTTAAATGCACTCATTGTAAGTCGCCCTGGATAAGAGCGTCTGCTAAATGCCTAAAATGTAAAAATGTAAATGTAGCCTATTTACAGTTTTATTTGTTCAAGAAACTGCCATTGCTTCTCGAATACGCATTTCGATTTCAAACGAAACGTACAGGCAATAAATTAATGTTTATGATAGCCTAGTAATTTTTAAAACGTGTATTTATTTGAATGTTATGAGTAACGTACGCTTGAATAGAAAACACGACAAACTTACCCGAACACTTGCAATAAGAGATTCGTGCGAAACACAATCTTAACATTCGAAAATATTATTAATAGCCTACATAGGCCAATTTTTGTTGTTGACTGACAAACACATTTTTTTAAAGTGTAGAGTTGAAAATTCAAGAGCTGAAATGCAAGGAAACATATGGTAATATAGCCTACCTCTCAGTCAGACACAATAAGTGACATGTATGTTATTCAGATTTTTTTTAAACACTTTTTTTTTTTCGTGAAGCCGAGTTATTTTGAAAGAACCGTATCATTACCCCTCTCTCACACGTTAGGTATGTTGTCCCTCCCCGTAGCGCAGGCGATCGATTACTTAAAGCCTATTAAGTTATACCTTTGTTGACTCCAGAATTGATCTATTTATGTTGTTTAAATTATGTAGTAAGGCGGCGAGGAGGCGGTTGACAGATCAGGTTAACACGAGCGACCCGAACACAGAAAAGACCTCAATGGAAAACGACAGGAAAACGTTGGCTTTTACTTTTATCTTATCTATTCAGACTTGTGGTGGATGGAGAAATATAGAGACGGGTTTTAAGAATTTTTGTATTTAACAGTGGTTAAAAGCCCAGGTTGAAGGAATACGTGAGACAGGGCGATGCAGAGTAAATGACTGGTATTTACTCGATTATATTGATCAACCTGACAGGAGAAAATGTATTTGCATAGCATGGGCGACATGTTACAAATTAGTGCGCTGCAACGTTGAATGCAGCGACGTGGAGCCGTTAAGTGATATAACATTGGTGGTAGGTGTCAACAAATACTAGCCACGGGAATTTACTTCAGTGCATGGCCCCCACTTATACAAACAAAATAACAATAAATAACGACGATATGTCGGTGTTATGAGCTGCACGAGACAGCTTTGCTGATAAAATCCACACGATCTTTAACTTTGTTGAGATTAAAAAATAAAAAAATAAAAATAGTAGCCAACAGCACTCTACAGAAGACCGTGCGGATAAATGGTCAAACTTACTGTACAACGATGTATAGGCCTAGATCAAATGTATGGAAACCGTATGGAAGCCTGCATGCTTAGAGCGAGCCTGAACGAAATCAAAATTGCATGTTTTTAACGTTAAACGTTCCGCCTGAGCTTTTGAATAGCCTAGCAGTTTTGTCACAGGTGGACGGTCTCGTTGTTGATTCGTTTCACCTGACGTTGCTTGTTTTGTTGGATAATCTAAAATAATTGCATTTCCTTGTTTGACATGCTATACATACAGTAGGTAAGTCCTGTTCACTTTTCAACGACTCTGGAGACATTGTCCAGGAACTGACATTTTTGTAAAAAAGTTAATCATACTGTAAACATGACATTTCCGTTTGGAATGTATTCAAAAATAGTAATTATTTTACGTTTTCGTATAATACGTACTGTATAACCATTCTTCGGCTTTGGATACCTCGGCTATATCGGTCCTTGATTAACAGTGGTTCACGAATGGCCAAATGATGCACTGTAGGCTCTTGAGACTTGAGTCTATGATAACCTAAGCTATATCCATCCTAATACAGCTGTTCTCACAACTGTTCCATCTGAGATGTAGCCTACTTGACTGATTGCCACTTCAAGATTTTTTTACATTAAAAGTAATTCAAGAGCAACAAGCTATTCAAACATTTAGCATTTTTAATTACGATCTTAGAAATGAACACCGTGATTAAATGTGCAGAAAAATAGGACAAGTCTTGTTAAAATGAAGAGCACTTTTTTCTTAATAAAGACATTAGGGTTGCTGAATATGGAATACAAACGTCCTTCCCCCCCCTCTCCGGCCCCCATCCCTGCACCCCTATAAACTTTGTGTGATCATCTCGCATCACGACGTCAGGGGGAAATACCGCAGCTTACAGTGTGTGGCGCAAGCGTCTCCGCTCGTATCTTTGGGTCCCGTACGCTATGAATGAAGATTTCGCCACTGGCACACCAAATGTGATGTTGTCAGTTTGCGAGAGACGTACTGCGCATGCTCAATGGGGGCCTTACGCTACCTGCTTTTGAAGTGAGTCTTATTTCACACGGGGCAGCCTCGAGATATGAGCTACTTGCGCAAACGTTGGATACGGGAGCTAAACATCTGACAGACACTGGCGAAAACACAAGTTAAGAAACATCTGTGTTTAAGGGAGACAAGAAGAACTCTATCTTCGCTGCCGCGGGGGTGCATTCGTTTCGGATTTCAGCGATTAAACCCCACAACCGAACTTTTGTGAAGTGATTCCAAACCAGACGGAGCGTCTTGCTATTCTCGTTTGCAAAAGGGATAGTCTACATTCCGGCAGCGCAATGGAGAACTGAGATTGAAGTAAGTTAACAAAATACTTAAGACAAGAAGTTACGGTTTAAGCGTCATGCATGCATGTCTTAAAAGCAGTAAAATACCATGTGACGAACTTGCAACACTTGCATTGTTATGCCGAGTTAAAATAGCGGCTGAAAGTATTCTTCTGTTTGCAAGAGGATAAAGTTGAGGGAAAGTAACAAAGTTATCGGATTACATTTTTTGTTTTTGTCTTTTTACCTTGTCAGGTTAAAGTGCCTTGAACCAAAATGTCCAAACCGATGGATCACGTAAAGCGACCTATGAATGCGTTTATGGTGTGGTCCAGGGCGCAGCGGCGGAAAATGGCTCAGGAGAATCCCAAAATGCACAACTCTGAGATCAGCAAAAGGCTGGGCGCGGAGTGGAAACTCCTCACCGAGTCGGAGAAACGGCCGTTCATCGACGAGGCGAAACGGCTGCGAGCCATGCACATGAAGGAGCACCCTGACTACAAATACAGACCACGGCGGAAGCCGAAGACGCTGATGAAAAAAGACAAGTTCGCTTTCCCCGTGCACTACAACCTAGGGGACCACGAGTCGCTGAAAGCGAGCTGTTTACCAGGTGGATCGCTCTCCGAGTCCTTTATTGGGAACCCGGACAAAGCGGCAGCAGCAGCGGCGGCCGCAGCGGCCCGTGTCTTCTTCAACCCGTCCGTATCCGCGAGCCCATACTCCTTTTTTGACCTAGGGTCGAAGATGGCAGAGATCTCCTCGCCGTCGTTTCCATACGCGTCCCCACTCGGGTACCCAGGTGGCGCGACTGCCTTCTCCGGCACGGGGACTGTAGGGAGCGGGGCACACGCGCACACTCACTCGCACCCTTCCCCTGGAAACCCCGGCTACATGATACCGTGCAACTGTGCCGGCTGGCCTTCGGCAGGTGTCCAGCCACCACTGGCCTATATTCTGCTGCCAGGAATGGGTAAACCCCCGCTTGAACCTTACCCTGCCTACGCGGCGGCGTTGTGATACCTTTGGACCGAAGAGAAGTTTTAATGTGGAAAAGAGACAAACAATATTGCGAGTTTTATTAAGCGCATGCGCAGATGTCTACATGTGATACAATTCACCTCGTTTCAGATGTATCACATGTGTTGTGTATATTAATTAACGCCTTTTTATATAAGGTAATGTTCTCGTTGTTTTAGAGGAGTCTTAACACGACATTTACCACCAGACACACCACGAGTAGCGGGGGGTTATCAAACCACGACTAAACCACTGAACCGTTTTGTGCATTTATCATATATATTTTTTTAATTTGTATTTTCTTTTAATTAGGCTATTACTATTGGAAAGCAGGGGAGATGGTCTGAAGTGATTATGCCGTCAGCAATGTGAACACCAGTCTGAAATGGCATCATATTGGGTTTCAACCTGTTGCAGAGACATTGCTGGAGATATATATATATATTTGACTAGTCGACGGTGTCATAGAACAACATGAGATTTACGCAGGGAAGATTCATTTATATTTCTTCACTGATGCACAAATATCTGTGCAGTAATTCTAGACAATTGTCAATTAATAACTTGGGCTAATAAAAATGACGCTGTGTGATGTAGGATGCAACATATTTCCGGCCTCGAGGGTCTCCAGTTCTTCAGACGCTATTGCAAAAAAAAAAGAGAAGAAAAAAAACATGTAAATGTTTGTACAGATTCAAGTCGATGGGTTAACATGGGATTTACTGAGTTTTTTTTATTTTACAAAGAACCCAGTATATATTCTGATCTCTCAAACACTGCTTTATAGATATGTGTCATATTTATTGTTTAGTGCAAACATTACGGTTGATTAGAGGGGCTGAGTTTGGCCATTAACATTTGCACAATGAACTTGAAGTGCTTCGGGGGAGGGGGTGTTAACGTTTAATCTTTGCTTTCAAAGAAACGAATTCTGTTCCACGATCAAGTCTTTATATGTGTGTGTGTGTGTGTGTGTAGACCCACTGTCAGCACAGCTGTGTTAAACTACTGATTATCATCGACAATTGTATACTCTTATGATGACTGATTTGGAGTTTATGTGCTCGTTTTTACTAACTCCTCACGAGAGGTTGTATGTTTTGTGTTTTATTTAACACTTTACTTTCATGTAAATTAGAAATATAAAATGCTACAATGTTCATTTCTTGAACGGAGGGTTATAATAATAAAGTGTATGCGGACAAATGGCGGAGAACGGAAAGCGCTCTGTAGTTGTGGGTGAATTTGTGACATGATTTGTTTTATCTGACTTGCCGCTTGCGTCTTGCGCCCAGGTTGAAGCCCGCTTTTTTCTGGCTTTGAGTACAATTACGAGGAAATCCAAATCGGCCCATTGTAAGAAAGAGACAAAGCTCGATTTATTCATATTCGTAATCGTGAATAGGAAGTCAGATTTTTCGTAATCGAGTCGTATTCATTTATCGGTATTCCGGGAACGGTTAAAAAAAGGCAACTCTGGCTACACAGATGTTGGACCGTGAGACAGGCATTGCATTGATTTCCGCTTACATTTTAAACAGGACTTGAGTAGACCACCCATTGAATCACGTTTCTTCGTATTGGAGTTTACCATCGATACATTTTGATGCATTGAATTGTGCATTTTAAAATCTACAAATAAATATAGCCTAATAATAAAACCAGGCCTAATCAGTTTTAAAAAAACAAGAACAAACAAAAAAACCGCGAAGGCTCCATACGTAGGCTACCATGTCTGTATAGTGTGTAGGTAATAAAACATTTTCTGTGACACAATTTTTGTCGTATGATATGATGTTTTAATTATTTTAAAAGATAAACATAACATGTTAATTAATTTTTTTTAAACACCCTTGCTAAATGATATTAAGAAGTTAATTTATATGTATCAGAGCGATTATGCAAAACTAATTTGGACAGTCCGGGGATAATTATCCTCGACACGGTTAATTAAATCCTTTCACCGCCCCGAATTCTCTCCGGTTACGGCCGGAATCCCGCCTCTACACGGAGCTTCCTGCTTCGCGGCGGAGAATAACGTGCGAGTGAGATCAGAAAGGACCGAGGTTCACTCGGGTCAGGCGTTCCATCCTTTAAATACCACATTCCGACATATAGTCTGTCACGCTTTAGCGCCCCCAAAAAAAAACGACCCGTTTTTGCATTATTTTACAAACATTTTAGGATATGCACATTGTCCTTGAATCGTTTTTTTGTGGCCCCTTAAAACTGGTCCCCAAAACCGAAACATATATGCGTTGGCGTTAGAGTAGCCTAGGCTTATTGGAAAAAAAATAATTTAAATGTCCGAAGACATAGCCTACATACCTTTCGATTTTTTGGTATGCATTGGTGAATTTGTTGTTCGGCATTTCGAAAGAAGCCGCACGGGATTAATGAAGGGTTATTTATAGTTGGTGATTAAAACGCCTCAAAAGCTCGTCAGGTATAACAAAAAAATACACATATCAGCATTTCAGTGACCATTTGCCTTTCTTTCTTTCCCCCCCTTTTTTATTTCAAGGAAAGGGAAAAGAAAACTGAAAGGAACTTTTTTTCTTCTTCTTTTTCTTTCTTTCTTTCTTTCAGTGGGGAGCGTTTAGACAGTCGAGGAGGTTTTGTCCCGAGAACAAAACGTGGGGTTGGGGAAGGTTTTTTTGTGAGAGCGTTGTTTGTTGAAGTGGAGCTCGGCCGAAAGGCGGTCGCTTTTTCTCCCTCATTGTGATGAAAGCAATCAGTGGTATTTGGAAAACTGTTAGCATTGTGCACTTCTACTGTGTCCCATTGTGGGGGGACTTCTTTTCACGGGATCTCTTTTTTTCTCTCTCTCCAGCCGATCCAGCTGGCCGGACTGAAAAGCTCCGCAATGTGTACGCGCTTTGTCCCCTCCCGAGTCCTTCCGAGTAGCCAACGTTGAATGGAGTGAGTTGACACCGCGCGACAAGTGAAACAACATAATCAAAAATACATGAGCGCGTGAATAGAAGCAGGCGCATAAATAAATAAAGTAAAGGGTGACCAAAAAAAACCGGGATAAACTGAATGACAAAACGGCGAAAGGGGGAACAAAAAAAGATATTTAACACGCTAAGATTAGCATTAGAATTCAATCTACAAGGCAGAACAATTGATGAATAGGGTTTTTACCGGCCAAGAAAGAAATGGACTAAATGCCCTTTGAATAGATATGCTTTTCTTTCTCCACCCCCACAGAATGGGAAGTGAATGGAAAGGTGGAGATGCAAATTACTGAGTAAGAAAACTTTATATATAGGCTATATATATATATATATAGAGAGAGAGAGAATAATACTAAAAAGGTCTGTTCAGAGTATTTTATTATGAACTTGAAATTGGAGGTCACAGACCTGTCAGTGTTGAGGTAAAAGCCAACAGCAAAACCATTTTATCTTATTTTTTTATTTTTAACGACTAAGGTGAACAGGTATTCTACGTGCTTTCCTTTTTGCTAAAAAGTTGTCTTAACGATGAATACACCATTCGCGTTTTTCATTTTTAATATTGAACAAATGTCATTTTCGATTAGACATTTTCTTAGTAGATGGGTGTGTATATTAAACTCATCAATGTGTGCCTTTCTGATTGGAAATGTATCTTGGATTTTACCCTTGATCCTTTTAAAACGTTTTTTCCTGTATTTCTGATCTTAATTTTCTGATTAGTAAGGGTGTATTGTTACCATTATTATTATTTTGTAGATTAGGGACTTCTTGATGTGAGCTAAATTATGAACACGGATTTGTGTGTGTCTGTGTGTGCGCGCGCCACACCTGTCATTGTTACCTCGATATTCTTCAATTCTATCATTCAAATAGATACTTTCTATCTTCTTTCACTTTCACTTCTGTCGTTGGAAAATGTGTATAATTTTAACAAAGAGCACGATGCAGCACAATGTACACGGAACACTTTAAATATGTTGTTTATATAATGTAGTGTATATGTCATATGTCCTGTATGTACAGTATGTACATGTACAGTATATGTACAGTATATGACTATAGATCCAGATTTATTTCCAAGAAAACGTAGACATAATTTAACCCCTATCAGTGTTTTTTTTGTTTTTTTTTGTTTTTTTTGATGAGTGACTTTTTTAAATAAAGTCAAAATAAGAGATAACTGTGCTTTCACAGGGTGTAAGAAATATTTACTCATCAACACTTTAGCAGCTGCTCAATGAATATATACATATATACACATATACAGGTATAGTGGCCAAAAATATGGAAAGATGATATGACGATGGTATCCTGCTCTGTAGCGTTCTTGGCAGAATCTCCTAGATTTTAGCAGAAATTTGCAGTCAATTGATTTAGAGTTGCTCGCCTGTTCAGCCTTGCACCTCAGACTAACGCACGGACATCACGATCCAGGAGTGCGTGCTTCTGACTACAGTTGCCCTTTGTTGATGATGTCTTTCCCTCAAGAGTTCCATGACGATATCACCTTAGATCTGATTAAACTATTTGTGCTGATGTTTCATGAGGTACCGTGTCTAAGGTGATCTTCATCACTGAAGCTGTCTTCATCACTGAAGCTTCATCACTGCCAAATGTCCCCCGACAATCGCCCCTCTTTAGAAGTCACTGAGGTCTCATCTCCTAGCCATGCTAGCCATAATTATAGGCAACCAGGCCTGCCCAGCGTTTTTGTACATAACCCTGTGCATGCTCGGATTATGCTAATTGCTTAATTAGTTCAGGAACAACACCTGTGTGAAAGCACCCGCTTTCAGTATACTTTGTGTCCCTCATTTACCCGTGTTTCCACCTTTTTGGCCACTGCCTGTATATGTACATTATATCCAAAAATGTCAGTTGAGAAAAATGGTTCCCTGCTAAGGCTAAGTGGTGTGCTTAGAGTATGGCTTGTGCATGCGTTTTGTGCATAGATTTGTTTTAACCGTGTAAACACAGGCATAGTCAGGTCCATAAATATTTGGACATTGACAAAGTTATTGTTATTTTAGCTGTCTACCACAGCATATTGTTGAAATTAAATATGAACGGTGTAGGAATTATGGCACTTTTTATATGTGGTCCCCATCTTTTTAAGGGACCAAAAGTAATTGGACAATCGGCTGCTCAGCTGTTCCATGGCCAGGTGTGTGTTATTCCCTCATTATTTACAAGTAAGCAGATAAAAGGTCTAGAGTTGATTAGAGTTGATTTCAAGTGTGGCACTTGCATTTGGAATCTGTTGCTATTAACTCTCAATATGAAGTCCAAAGAGCTGTCACTGCCAGTGAAGCAAGCCATCATTAGGCTGAAAAATGAAGAAAAAAAACATCAGAGAGATAGCAAAACATTAGGTGTGGCCAAATCAACTATTTGGTACATTCTTAAAAAGAAAGAACGCACTGGTGAGCTCCGGAACACCAAAAGGCCTGGAAGACCACGGAATACAACTGTGGTGGATGACAGAAGAATTATTTCCCTGGTGAAGAAATACCCCTTCACAACAGTTAGCCAGATCAAGAACACCCTCCAGGAGGTAGGCGTATCTGTGTCAAAGTCAACAATCAAGAGAAGACTTCACCAGAGTAAATACAGAGGGTTTACCACAAGATGTAAACCATTGGTAAGCCTCAAAAACAGGAAGACCAGATTAGAGTTTGCCAAAAAACATCTAAAAAAGCCTGTACAGTTCTGGAACAACATCCTATGGACAGATGAGACAAAGATCAACTTGTACCAGAATGATGGGAGAGACGAGTATGGAGAAGGGAAGGAACTGCTCATGATCCGAAGCATACCACCTCATCTGTGAAGCATGGTGGAGGTAGTGTTATGGCATGGGCATGTATGGCTGCCAATGGAACTGGTTCCCTTGTATATATTGATGATGTGACTGCTGACAAAAGCAGCAGGATGAATTCTGAAGTGTATAGGGCTATATTATCTGCTCAGATTCAGCCAAATGCTTCAAAACTCATTGGACAGTGCTTCACAGTGCAAATGGACAATGACTTGAAGCATACTGCGAAAGCAACCCAATACTTTTTTAAGGCAAAGAAGTGGAATGTTCTGAAATGGCCAAGTCAATCACCTGACCTGAATCCAATTGAGCATGCATTTCACTTGCTGAAGGCAAAACTGAAGGCAAAACGCCCCAAGAACAAGCAGGAACTGAAGACAGCGGCAGTAAAGGCCTGGCAGAGCATCACCAGGAAGAAACCCAGCGTCTGTTGATGTCTATGGGTTCCAGACTTCAGGCAGTCATTGACTGCAAAGGATTTGCAACCAAGTATTAAAAATGACAATTCAATTTATGATTATGTTAGTTTGTCCAATTACTTTTGAGCCCCTAAAATTGGGAGGGCTACGTATAAAAATGGTTGTAATTCCTACACGGTTCCTACAATATTTTTGACAAAACCCTTAAATTAAAGCTGAAAGTCTACACTTAAAGCACATCATGATTGTTTAATTTCAAATCCATTGTGCTGGCGTACAGAGCCCAAATTATGAAAATTGTGTCACTGTCCAAATACTTATGGACCTGACTGTAGACGCACAGGATCTGTCACCTTCCCACTGGTAAAAGTAAGTTGCCTTTCATGACTTTGCGTGAATGTGTCAAGTGGGACAGTCATGAGCAGAGACAAGGTGTCAACAATGTGTGTGTGTGTGTGTGTTGGTATTTCCTGTCCTCTTGTTGTTGATGTTCTGTTGAATATTCTAATTTAAGTTTTCATAGTACGCCGTGGCCTTGAGGAGACCACAGTGGCATGCCGTACGATGCACAGGATATGAGTGTAAACTAAGAATTTATATCTGATGTGATAAAAACACACTTTACATCCCCATTATTTTGGATAGAGATAGAGAGAGAGAGAGAGAGAGAGAGACATTGGCCTGAGATGTCATCTCACGTTATAGAGGTCAAACGGCATGTGTAGCTGACCAATCGGGTGTCTTGTAAAGACGTCCTCTCCTCCTCCAATGTGTGCATTCATTTGCTTTTAATCAGATCCACCTCTTTACTATCTGTATACTACCCCCTGCCCAATTTAGAGAAATCTCATCCCAGATACCTAAAATATCATGCCTTAAAATATCACCCATCAGGTGTGACTTTGAACATCAAGAATAGTGTATAGTTGCAGGGAGGTGCCTGGATTTGGGGTCGGGGGGATTCGTGGGGCAGATTTGAGTAACCCTGCAGTAGATGGTTAACTGCGTTTATAAAATAAAAAACTAAACAAAAAAACTAAATTGAATTTCAGGATTTAATAATGAGGCGTTTAAAAAGAAAAGAAAAAAGTCAAGACATTTCTTAAAAGCTGCAATAGATGATGAATCTCTGATGTCTTGTGGGACAGAGTTCCAGACTCTGGGGGCCTAAAAGCGAAAGGCAGTTTCCCCCACTTCTTTTAGAATTAACTTTGGGGGTTAGGAGCAGGCCAGCTCCCGAGGATCGGAGGGGCCGACTCTGCTCGTATTCTGTTAGAACGTCACTAATGTATTCTGCTCATTTAGTGCTTTAAAAACAATTTAAAAAAAAAAGAACTTTACAGTCGATTCTAAAACCTACGGGCAACCAGTGGAGACTGAAGTACTGGGGTGATGTGTGCTCTCTTCCTTGTTTTGATGAGTAATCTTGCAGCAGCATTTTGTTGCAAATTGTAATTTCTCA
The DNA here is from genome assembly GCA_029706075.1 of Aldrovandia affinis. Taxonomy (NCBI): domain Eukaryota; kingdom Metazoa; phylum Chordata; class Actinopteri; order Notacanthiformes; family Halosauridae; genus Aldrovandia; species Aldrovandia affinis. The sequence continues at coordinate 857,714 of JAINUG010000178.1, read as the reverse complement.
ATACAGTGCTTAGCATTAAAACAGTCTAGTCTGCTTCAGACAAATGCATTCATTTTTCTGCATCACATTTGAATAAAAATGGTCTGACCTTTGCAACGTTACGAAGGTGAAAGCGAGAGTGTTTTTCTCCCAATTTTAGTGGTCAATTATACCCTCCATTTATTTCGATTTGCCCTTCCCACACAAACTCGCCACCCGTCTCTACGTGGCGAGGTAATTCTCTGAGGGCAGGGAACTCCTTCGAGACAGAATTTGCCCACCCACATTCTGGAGTCACCCATACGTGCTTCTCAGCTAGTTCATACCGGCTCACCCTCCCCTCCGCCCCCTAGGGCGTACAGCCAAACACCGTCCCCGATTGGGGCTCCCCACCAGGGCCGGTCTGGTACAGTCAGGTTTCGAACCACCCAATATCATTCCTAGGTCCTTCACCTCAGTTTGAACATTTACGTTGTACATATCTAGGCTAGTAATTTTTTTTTCCCCTTTGTTCTTTCGATCCAATGATCAGAACCTCTGTCTTTTCCTGCTTAAGTTGTAGGAAATTGCTAGTCACCCAACCCAAAAGCATCTTTTAAACTTTCCACAAGAGGACGCATAGCAGTGACGTCATTGGGTGACGGTGAAATATACAGTGTCATCCGCTTAACTCTGGATCTGAATGCCACGTCTACCAATAATACTGCCCAGGGGTAGCATGTATAGGGAAAATAGTACAGGCCCTAAAATTGACCCTTGATGGACACCGCCGTAAAGAATGTCCACCGTCAGGTAGGATTTAAATAAGTCATTTTAACACCGTCCCGGAAAGCCGCTGTTTTGAAGCCTCTGTTTTTAATGCTATGCTACTCACCCCGGATAAGGGCACACCACAAAGGACATTTGGAGGAAGGAGGAGAAATAGAAAAAAGAAGAAGAAAATGAATGAAGGAGTGAGCTCTCTCCATAGAACCACACTTCCCTTTATGCTCTTAAGGCTGTTATGGGTGGGGTGATGCTGTTCTCGCTGCTGGCAAGAATATTTTTTTTCATCCCCCCTTTTATAGATTGGATTCTCGCCCTTGCTTTATTAATACTGTACCAGGGAATGAGTTGGAGGCTTTCTGTATGGTTGTTGGAATAATGGGAGTCGTCCTTGTGAATAGCTCCTATCTGGAAGTGTCTCTTCCGAGCAGCTTGGCTTGTTGAATTCAGAGACAATCTGGTGTCATTTTTCTCTTTTTTTAAATCTCTTTTTGGAGAGTGTATTCTTCCAGACCCAACAACACGATTAAAATCAGACAGAAGACATTCTGAAATTTTTATTACATTTTCGTCTGCCGTTGGTTTGGGAGCCGTAACTCATTTTGTGTTTCTAATTTTCAATGAATGTATGACAGAATGTGTGTGTATATATATATATATTGATAGTCAGGTCCAGAATTATTGGCACACTTGATGAAAATAAGCAAAGAAGGCTGTATAAAATAGACAACACAGATAACAAGCCATATTTTATGCTCAAACGTATGGGAAAACTATACTGTCATCGTAATACAGCATACAGTATGCAGCTGCCAACAACAATGTCTATCGCTGTACTACTGCACTGATCTCACTGAGCTCAAAAATATCATCAGGATATCAGGGTGGGGGGTTAATATAGATGAGGTAATCAATTCAATTACAACTTCATTGTAGATTAATTCAATTAAATTCACTTCAATTCAATTCACACCTTACTAGAAGAATGCAGGGTACCTGCATGCTTCAAAGCATCCACTATCATCCCGATCATACCCCAAAAAGTCAAGAATCACAGGCCTTAATGACTACAGACCCGTCATCCTGACCTCTGTGGTAATGAAGACCGTTGAACGCCTTATGTTAACCCACCTCAAGACCGTCGCCGACCCCGTTTTAGACCCGCTACAGTCCGCCTACGGAGCCAACAGGTCTGTAGATGATGCGGTCAACATGGCCCCGCACTTTACATTGGAACACTTGGACTGCCCCGGAACATACGCCAGGATCCTGTTTGTGGATTTGAGCTCTGCCTTTAATACCATCATTCCAGCCCTTCTCCAGGACAAGCTCTCCCAGCTCAGTGTGCCTGACTGCATCTGCAGGTGGATCACTGACTTCCTTACGGACAGGAAGCAGCACGTGAGATTGGGAAAGCACGTCTCAGACCCCCGGATCATCAGCACTGGCGCCCCTCAAGGCTGTGTACTCTCTCCTCTACTCTTCTCCCTATACACTATATAACAGCTGCACCTCCAAGCACAACTCTGTCAAACTCCTGATATTTGCAGATGACACGACCCTCATTGGCTTAATCACCGATGGGGATGAGTCGGCATACAGATGGGAGGTAGACCACCTGACAAGGTGCAGCAAAACAACCTACAGCTTAAAACAGTTGACATGATAGTTGACTTCAGGAAAAGGCCAGCCCCAACCACCCCCTTCACCCTGTGTGACTCCCCAGTTAACACCGCGGAGTCATTCAGATTCCGTGGCACTGTCATTTCCCAGGACCTCAAGTGGGAGCAGAACATCCACACCATTATCAAAAAAGCACAACAAAGAACGTACTTCTTACGACAGCTAAAGAAATTCAACCTGCCACAGAAAGTAACGGTGCAGTTTTACATCTTTCAAAAACTCCCCTCCGGCAAGATCAAGACCACAACCTCACGCCATCAGAACAACTTTTTTCCCATGGCAGTTAAACTCACACTCCCCAAGTTTTCCATTGACTCTGGACTGCAGTGTGTGACTGACTGGTTTTCACCCTTCCACCAGCCCCCCCACCCCCATCTTTCTCACACATGTACGCACACACATATATATGTATATAATGGTGCAATAATTTATTATCTTACATTTTCGTATTTTTTTTTTATATTTATGTTTTATTTTGTAGTTTAACTTCTCATTTGTATTGCTTGCGTGCTTATTGTCTACTGCTTTGTGTTTGGATATTGCACCGGACGCCACTCATTGTTTATTGTTTTGTTTTGTCTGCAGTTTGCACTGCACCAACAAATTCCTTGTATGTGCAAATGCACTTGGACACAATAAATCTGACTCTGATTCTGATTAAATTACAACTTTATTGTCCAGCCAAGGCAGGAAAATCATCTTTGATTATGCAAGATGATTATGCAAGATAATTACCAGGTACCAGGTCGATTAAAATTGAGCCTGTGTAAGAATTCACACCTAAAATTTGGTAATAGGCATTGGCATAGAATGCAGTCGTTGTGAGTGAGATTTGTAAATGACACTTTCTGTATCAAGCCTCAGACTAAATGGACTCCAGACTCGGCCGGTGAAACACCATCCAAGTGGCAAACCTAGCCGTGAACTGAAATAGGCTCACGGCACACACTAGAGTGATCACGCTTTTGGCCACGCTCAGCTACACCTGTGATAAGTGGAAATACTCACTCGGGAGGTGGCCGTTTGTCATTTGTGTGTGTGTGTGTGTGTGTGTGTGTCTGTAGTCGAATGGGCTTTACAGAACACATTTCCTTCTGGCTCAATGTTGAAGTATGGTTTGATTGTGTAGAGTTAATTAACCTCTTTTTCAGATGAATTGCCCTAATGAGTGGGCAGTTGATGGTAATTCAATCCTGGTGAATAGAAATGTCTGACTGAAACCCGACTCAGCAGTGTCTGCTGGTGTTTGGTTAAGTGCTTAGTTTGAGTCACCGATTGGCTAAAGAGTCCACACACCGTGTTTCCAGGTCCAAAACTGCCTGCCGATTGAAAGGGAAACCACAAAGGCCTGTCTGTGGCCCTCCAGGACTAGATTTATTATTAATTTTATTTTTAATTTTATTTTCTCCCAATTTAGGGGTCAATTATACCCTCCATTTATTTTGATTTGCCCTCCCCCACACAGAGACGTCACGCCGCTCGTCTCTACGAGGCAAGCTAATTCTCTGAGGGCAGCTAACTCCGCTTCCTTCAAGACGGAATTCGCCCACCCACGTTCTAGAGTCACCCATACGTGCTTCACGGCGGACCTGAGCCGGCTCACCCTCCCCCCTCCCCCTGGGGCGGACAGCCAAATGCCGCTCCCCACCAAGGGGGGTGGTGCAGTCAGAAGAGGACGGATTTGTGACCGAGGGGGCCAACACTAGATCAAACTGTTCAAGGAGACCTTTTTTTGGGGGAAATGACGTGAGCTTCCAGACATAATTCCGCCACTAGGCCTGAAGGAACACATCCAGCAGTGTTTACCCTTGGCGGGGACTGTGCCCGTGCTCAATAAGTGGACATGCAGCAGCACGTAGGGACCGTGACTGAAGCACAGCACAGCACAAAAACATCCAAACATAACATACGCCATTTAGCAGACGCTTTCATCCAAAGCGACTTACAGCAGTGAATGCATACATTTTCAGTATATGTGGTCCCAATGGGAATCAAACCCACAACGTTTAAGCGTTATCAATGCCATGCTCTATACCTACTGAGCCACACAGAACCACTTTACAAACAAACAAACAAACAGTTTATATTTGTGGAAGAGTCTGGTAAAATTGTGCAATTCTGCACGGCCAATATTCACACCCCTCACAGCTGGGTAGCTGAGCCTTGAGCTATGCTAATTTGAGAACAACTGAGGAAATATATTTTCCAAGTGTCATGCAGGGTCTATTATTTAGAAACAGTGATCGTATCTTAATATATTTTCACACACACACAATCGGTTCCTCTGTGACCTGGACATGATTCTATCTGCTTCCTATGCAGGTTCATCATGACCAGAAAGTGATTAATACAGATGCATTTTGGCCACTTCCTTTCTTCACAAATAATGGACACTATTGATGATAAATTGATGTTTGAGATTAGAAAAAAATTGTTCTTAAGTGTTAAGAATGCAACTTCTATGTAAAAAAATCTAAAGTGTAAGCCTATTTTATTTTTTAAGGAAAGCAGTCAAGAAGTCCTTTTTTTGTCGATCTCCCATGATTTAAAAAATACATATATCTCTATTAGGTTTGAACACATAAACAAACGTTTTACATTTTTCGTTTTCGGCAACAAAAAATGACGAAATTATGAAAATAATACCCAATATCTGAAGATCTCCAGACGCTCCAAATTAGATTTTCATAAACCCAGTTCGGTTGCTCTGATATTATTATGTAGCGGTGTTAAACCTTAAAAGATTTGTAAACTGTAAGATTAAGAGAATTAACATACATACGCTGCGTCAACTGCATTGACCCGAAGTGACGGATATCCGTGCACGGTTGCTATGCGGGAAACTAGCTTCAGGCTGCCCTCGTGAGCCCTGCGTCGGTTGCTGATACAGGCAGTATTGAGCAGCATGCTCAGAGCTGAATAGCATTAGCAAAGCTCAGGACTTCTTGTGTTATTTGTCACAACGTTATGTAAGCCTTTAAAAAAAAAAAAATGTATTTTTAAGACATCGGAGCGTTTACTTCTTGTCGGCAAAAACAGACGTTGAGCCACCCCTTTGATGGCGTTTTTTAAAACATAGCCGTAGTCTGCGCGTCTCTCTAGAAAAGGGCTATACGGAGGACGGTGAGATCTGTCTAGCTAATTTTAGGCTTAATCAAAGTGTAAAAAGGCCCTCCTGAAGCAATCTCGCCATCGCAGATCTGCTCCGCGACTGTTTATGTCCGCAACATTTTGTATTACCTGTCATTTCCAGAAGGGTGTACCTGTTACTTTTTAACTGCTGCATGCTCCCAGGAGGGTTGTGGAAAAATATACCTGAAATTATCTTGCATTGCACCTTTTCCACACAACACCTAACGTGTCAAATCAGGGCTTTAAAACCCACATATGTCTCTTTGCCCTGGGTCACTAGAATAAATGAGAAAGGCTATATATACGTGTTCAAATAAACACCCCACCTGCTCTGAAGTTATAGTTCACCTACTCTATAGTTTGAGGGAAAGTCCGTTTTTTTTTTTTTTGAGGGGTGGTGGAGGGCTCATACTGGAATGAAGTTGGGGAGATTAAGCCAGTGGGGGGAGGGTCTGTTCCCCTATACTGTAAAGCTCGGGGTTAACAGTGAGCTGGACTCTATCGGAGGGGAAATAAGCAATCTGAGCAATCATGCCCCTATCATACACAGGGCCGGATCTTGACGTGTAAGTGTAATATTAGTTATGTAAAAAATAATACTAATATCATCAATATTTCCCCCATAATTCTGGGCCCCATGCGATGTTTGGGCCCTAGGCCCAGGCTTTGCCGGCCTATGTGAAGATCCGGCCCAGATCATACATCATGTTTTATTTATATTTAAGCACTACTTTTTTTACACCACCGTTGTCTGCTACAACAAATGGTACAAATTCTGAACACAAAGAGTAACCCTGATCATTCCTGGCCTGATGTTTCATGGTGGCTTGGTATGACAGGCCACTAAAGAACTTGCACTCAAAATACAGTAAAGTACCAGGAGCCCCGTTTGGGGGGCTGATCCCCCCCAGAGGGAGCTCGCTCGCATGCAAATTGGCTCTGCGTGTATCGGAGTTACGGTCGACAGCCTGGCGAGTTCCGTCTCGGAGGAGGCAGCTCGGCACCTTTTTCACTGCCGGTCCCAGAGTTGCAGCGGCGAGCTCGTAGTACGAGGGAAGGGATAGTTAAATTAGAAACAGGGTACAATTGGCTACCAAATTGGGAGAAAAGGGGGAGAAAAAAATCAGGAACGTATAGTAAAGTAAAACACTTAAAAAGGGTGAGTTAGCAAAGTTTCATAAGACACAAGTGCGAGGTACGAAGAAGTGGTCGATTCACAAGCTTCGACACGTCCCGAAGCCATCCCACATGCGCGAATGCTGGCGGTGTCGTGCATCTGTTTCAGGTGAACACAAACACAAGTCCACCTGTCACCACAGAGGTATCCGTCATGGGTAAGCGTGGGCAACGTGGGTAATTATGGGCTGTACGTGAACCTCAGGAATCTGTAGTGAGCACCACAGGGATTGTTATTTTGTTTGTTTGTTTGGGGGGGGTTGGTTTTTTTCTGCCTTCTCTGTGCTCTCATCAAATTTCTCACCGTGTGTTCCCTCCGGAGCGAGAATCCTGCGGATGAGGTCGCCCAGCAACGCAACGTTTTTTTTTCTGGGAAAATGACTAAGGGATTTCCTCGAGGATCTTTGCGCGAGAAGAACTTCAATTACCAGCCACCACACAAGATAACGCTGTGAGAGCAGTGAAAGGGCAAAAGGGCAAAAGGTTTTTTTTCAGCATCCTTAGCTGCTGGGCATGGCTTTGGACGCCCAAGGGTCAAAGATCAACCCAAAGACCTATAATCCCGTGCCGGGGAAACGCCGTTGTCCCGCGGTGCCGGTATTATTAGGGTAACTAAGCGATTAAAAAGACATAGAAAAGAGGCGGCTCTCCCTATCGCGCTGCAGTTCTTGATAAGCGTGGATCTTTGCAGCCTGGGTTATCATAGTCCCTCGCCGAATAAAGCTTCACTTATACCTGACGGGTTTGCCTGGGCGCGCGGCCAAAGTGACGCAATTGTGGCTGAAACCACCATTCGCTTTGGGCGCCTGGGCCTGTCCGCGCACCTTTCAAATCTAACCGCGCACCTCTGACTGCGCAAGGCCTATATCGTTGATGATTGGTTGACTGGAGGTGGGGCGGGTCTTCCGGTATCTAGTTCACCCTTTCCCTGCCTTAAAAAAAAGAAATTGAGATATTCGGTGACGAACAACTGTGCAAAGAGGTCAGAAGGTACAGGCATTTAGTTGACACTCTGCTTTCTCCACAGGAGGTACATGCAAATCAACTCCTCTTCCTCATCCAGCATAGGAGCCATCTTTGTGCAATGTTCAAAAAGCGCACGGTCAGTGGGCGTGTAGTAGCATAAAATCTCACAGCTTGCGGACGCGCGGACCATGGGCGCAGGGCTGTGCGGCCGTGTCAATACGTCAACTGTAAATTAAGTTTAAGGACTGGGAGTCTGCAGTGGCGAGACGAGATTGGCTGGGTACTGCCCCACCTGGGAATCGAACCTGCAGCCCCTGAGTTACAAGTTGTTGTTTTTTTACGCACAGCCTGGAACAGCTTGCCAGGTCAGGTAGTTAAGGCAGAACAACTTGGACTATGCAAGTCCAGGCTAGATGCAGTACTCGATACTCTTTAGGACACGACGAAACTAGATGGGCTGAACGGCCCGTTCTTGTCATTATGTATTCTTATGTTCTTATGTTTGCATATAAACTCATATGGATATAAAAAAGGCTTATCAATAGTAATAAGGAAGTCACGTTGGTTGTGCTAGTCAGATAGAGGGGTAGGAATAGATAGAATAGAAGGAAAAGAGAGAGTCAGTGAAGAGGAGAAGTCAAACTAATGGTTCAAGTTACTCCTTTATGCATCAATATCTTTCTGACCGTACACATTTCCTGTTGAATCTTGTGACGTTTTTTTTTTTTTTTTTTTTTTAATTTCTGCGCTTGCAGAGAATGAGAGCAAGGATTGTGTGTGGATCTCGATCATCCCAGACTAAAAACGCCCCACAGAATCATGTCAGCACTAAGCCTTGTTATCAGCTGAAAGGCTGTTGTATTTATTTTTATTTTTTTGCTGGTTGAATCCACGCTTGGCAGCTCAAACATAGTGAAAGGTGAAACTCTTCAGGTAGCAGAATCCCTTACCACCTTCGCTGGTCACTGGGTGCTGAAATCACGATCGAGTCGGACGCCCATCAATTGTTTCCGGCTGCTCCCCAAATTCCCTGCGCCCGACAGGTCGCAGTGGTGGTAGCCTGGAAAATGCCATATCCCTGGGACGTGGAATATATAGGTAGATTTGAAGGTATTTGGTGAAATTATAAACACTTTATTATGTAATAATCTCATTGTATTCCTATGTTAGTATATAAAGGGAATAGTTTTATTATCATGCGACAATATTATAATTATTATAATGTCCTTTGAGTCAAAAGGTCACATTAAGATCTATGGGCCTGTAAAACAAATTTAGCTTTGTTTCTGTTTGTGACCTTTTAATTTCATATCCATGTTTACCTGGTTTACATGTTATTTAATTCTATAGGTAATCGACGAAGCTGATACGGGTACTGGTGGCCAATCAAAACGAGCGCTTGATGAAACCCCGACCGTTCTGTTTGAGGCGAGCTGTCCACGCGCACCTCTAGGTGACACGTCACGAGTGCCAGGTATGAGGATGCAATCGAAGGAGTTAAATTGTGAGTCTCTGAAAAAAGTTTCACGAGCAGGGGAGGTGCTCACGTATCGCGAGCATTAATCGACGTGCTGGATCTTGTAATTTCAGTGCTGGTTCGCATTCAACAACCGGACAAATAGGACAAATAAGATCGTATGAAGTTATGAAGTTTGCCAAAATAACCAATTCATAGGTTCACGGGCCACTCACTGTTTTACGCCCCCACTGCACACACACACACCCCAAAAAGAGACATCTGAAATATGCGAAACACGGAGGGGATTGCGACATAACTCCGTCAATAAATTGAGATGTTAAGATGAAGGTACATCGCCGTACGAGAAGCTCCCAGCCTGCCGTGTTCATTCCTTGTTCCAGATCCAAATATCCCGTGGGTGAGATTTTGAGCCTTTCATATTAAATTCACAGTATTTTCGGGGCATATATATATATATATATATTTTTTTTTTTTTCTGATAATATTTTCCGAAAATATAAATAATTAACTTGAAGCCCCCTCCCCCTGAAAGACAGAACACGGGACAGTAGATGAGTACCTGCGTGGCAGTCTCGCGCTGTGCTGCATGTGTGCCTGTCGGCAAAGCAGATTATTTTACTGGCTATTACGTCAGGAATCTGGAGGGCGTTAGATTGAACCCTTTAATGAGGACGAATGAATCACATGCACTTGCAGCAGCACTTGAAATAAGTGAGATGTAATTCCCCCTTTCTCTCTCTACTCCCTCCCTCTCTCTCTCGGAAAATAATTCAAATGCTTTGTTTTTCAGATTTCAGCATTATTATCATTAAACGCAACAAAGCCTTATTTTGGATTCGCGGTATCGTAGTTTTTGCTCACAGATGATGCGACATTCTCTTTCATTAACGACCGGCAGCCAAACAGATCGCTGCCCGATGATACCACGCGCTCCGTGGCCTCGGCCTTTGGAGGAGAACGCTGGCTTTGGTGCCGTAAAGGTGCGCGCCGGTTTATACTCTGTTCAAATACATTAAACAGAAGGCGCATTTGAGACATTGCCCTGCCATCTACTGAGTGCACCGACTCGGTGACTGTCGTCTTTATGGCTTAACCGAGATGAAGATATTCTCTCCTTTTTTATGAAGAAGTCAATCGCCACAGATCGGCTTAGGATATTTTTTCAATTGTTAAAAAAAAAGCTCCAAAGCCTTGTGTTTTTCAAGGCCCCAAAATAAATTATTCCCCAGTTATCTATATAAAGATATATGTTAGTTCTATCTTATATCTATATACACCAATATTCCCCAGCTTCTCATAGGGACATTTTCACACAAAAAAAACTTTTAACAGTTAAAGCTCTGCAATGTAAAAGCTAACATATGCAGGTAACTGACAAAATAAAAGAAACACTGAGGTTCTAAGAGCTCTGTTACTGTGTGGGGTGCGTTTTCCTGGTATGAAAACCCCTTAGAGGGCAAGATAAACACCAATATGTACAAAGACATTCTGAGTGATCACCTTCATCCTACGGTGAAGCGTTTCTCTCCTGATGGGAGTGGTCTCTTCCAGGATGACAATGCCCCCATCCACAGGGCACGAGTGGTCACTGAATGGTTTGATGAGCATGAAAATGATGTGAACCATATGCCATGGCCGTTGCAGTTACCAGATCTCAACCCAATTGAATACTTATGGGAGATTCTGAATCTTCCACCACCATCAACAAAACACCAAATGATGGAATTTCTTGTGGAAGAACGGTGTTGCATCCCTCCAACAGAGCTCCAGAATGTAGGATGCCAAGGCACGCCGAAGCTGTTCTGGTGGCTCACGTTGACCTATTTAGACACTTCATGTTGGCGTTTCCTGTATTTTGGCAGTTACCTGTAGTTAGACGTTATTGCGACGAGACTAGGTTGCCACTTGGACTTCTGGACACTGACTTGTCTTTGAGTCAGTCCTGGTCCAGTACAGTATTTAGGAAATAATTGCGGACAAATTAGGGATGAGGGTTTATGGAACTGTTCTCTCAAAATGAACTCCACTGTGGCTGACAGTCACTGCTGATTTTCCACCCTCCCTTTACTTGGGAGTCAGGTGTGAAGACACTCTGGCCAATCAACTGCATTCATTGTTCAATTAACTGCCTGAGAGAAAGGAAAACCTGGACCGGAATTTGGATTCGTGGGCCAGATCTGAGGAACCCTGTTTTACACCTTTACAGTTTACACAGCCTTTAACTCAGGCGATTTCAATTAGGTTTCCTCCTTAGTTGAAGAAGTGAGCTAATTAGTGAAATCACCTGGTGTAGTGTATTGGCTGCAACAAAAACCTGCATACACTCGGCCCTCGATGGAATGAGTTTGACACCTGTGCTTTAGCTACTGGAGAAACCAGGCTGGAATTGGTCTGCGTCAGAACCGACAGGAAGTCTCAAAAATGTCATCTCAGCTCCCTCGGACGGACTGAGCACTGAGAGGAATATAGTGCTTTTATTCACATCAGAATCATTCCTAGCTAACAGAAGCTACTCGCTGCCAAACCTCACGTGTCCTCCACCAGGCTCTCCTTTTGTCGCACAGAAGTGCTGCGGTCACAATTCGTTCGGATTTAGCAGACGCTCTTATCCAGAGCAACTGACACGGTTGACATTTCTGTACATGCGGGCCATTTATATGAAGCGATTCAGGTTAAGTGCCTTTGCTCACGGGGGTAAAACGGCACTGCCCCACCTGGGAATCGAACCTGCAGTTGCATGTCCAGTTCCCTATCTGTTACACTACGGCTATGCCACCGTTATTCATGTTTGCCGAGTCCCGAGTGAGTTACACGGCTGATGTTTTTTTTGCTTCTAATGAAATTGCACCTGGGAAGCGAGTCTTCACATTTCTAGCTGCTTACAATTGACAATTTAATTATTTGGCAGACTTTCATCCAAAGGGACGTACAAGAGTGCATTAACATGGCTGGAGATCATCACTGGAGCTGTCGAACAATAAGCGCACAGTCTAATCGTCGTCGTTGGCTAAATTTGTGCCACAAAACCTGTGGAGAGAAAAATATATATATATATTTTTGTTGTTGTTGTTGTTGTTTAATTCAGATGAAGTCAGAAAAGGTATTTTTGCAGACGACAGGAGATTCTGACAGTTACCATGCGAGTTCTCTACAAAAGTGGTTCTCAAACCTCTCCTCAGGGACCCCCGGCTGGTCCATGTGTTTGTTAAATTAGCACACCTGATTCGACTAGTGAAAGACTTAACGAGCGTTGATTCGTTGAATCGGGTGCGCTGGTGGTGGAACTGAACGAACACATGGACCGACTGGGGGTCACTGAGGACAGGATTGGGAACCACTGCTCTACATTAGTGGTTCTCAACCTCAGTCCTGGGGACCCACTGTGTATGCTGGTTTACACTGTGTGTGTGCTGGGGACCCACTGTGTGTGCTGGTTTACACTGTGTGTGTGCTGGGGACCCACTGTGTGTGCTGGTTTTCATTCCAAACAATAAGTGCAACCTCTAAATTGTAATTAGCTGTTCATTGTTCTTAATTAGACACTTTTAATTTCTATGAAAGCATGACTTACTCTATTGAGGCCACATTATGTCAGAGATGGCTATGCATGCCATGAACAATAAATGTCCCATATTCACATCCCAGGACTTGAAATCAATCAGATCAACGAATGCTCTCATTTTCGGTAACGTGCTATATGAGACATTTCCTTCCTTAAATTACCTTTTTTAAGCGCCAAGTAAGTTTTAAGCAATAAGTACACAGAGTAAGCTGGAACTGTTTGGAAAATGAACCTGAAACTTTTATTTCCTGCCTCTGAGGAAATGTAAAGTGTTACTGTGCCATTAAGCAAGCCACGCAGGCAGATGAGAAAACAAACAAACGCAAGCCCGGCTGCATGTCGTAATCCGAGGTAACGTGTTGAATAATACTTCTTGAATTATGATTTAATAACAGGGGTTTTGGGGTGGGTCCAAAAAAAAACTTGTAGCTTAACTTTTTCAAAAAAAAAATGTTTTTATCATTAGCCTCTGTGGCTAGTGTTCGCAGAAACTTTCATCAAACGCAGTAGGATTTTTGACAAATGTTATTAAGAATGGCATGTTTAAAAATATACCAGCTCGACAAGGGCACAACCTAATGAGCCATAGATTTATGTATGTAGGGCAAAGTCAACAGCTGGGTGTTGTCAGATTAAGTTTACTCATATATCACTCACCAAGCCGGGGGGTGTAGTTTCGCAAAATTGATATATTTGTGCAAGCTCCATGCCGACTTTTGATATTGAGATTTTAAAATGTTTGATTCTGAGTTTATCCTGTTTTCTTCCAATTTTGTAGCCAATTATACCCTCTATTTATTTTGATTCGCTCTCCCCCACAAACTCGCCGCCCATCTCTACAGGGCAAGCTAATTCCCAGAGGCCGGCGATGATCCACATCCCTCAAGACGGAACTCACCGACCTCCTTTCTGGAGACACCCTTACATGCTTCTCCGCGAGTTCGTGCCGGCTCGCCCTCCCCCTGGGGTGGACCACGAAACGTCGCCCCCGATCGGGGCTCCCCACCAGGGCCAGTCAGGCACAGTCGGGTTTCAAACCGCGATCGTGATAGGCAGCTCACACCTGTAAAGCACCAGTCAAAACGACTGCGACGCTATCCGAGGCCCCCTTTCAATATTGAGATTTGGCGCACAATACAGAATTGTTTGGTGGCTGTTAGTGGTGCTTCTCAAGAACAGGTTCTTCATGTTTGCGCTTCCTTGTCTTTCCAGTTCTTGGGGTAAAGCAGGGCTATACAAGGGCTTGATCTTTCCATAAGGGACACACGTAGCGTAGTCAACAAGCCTACCATGCCATATCACCTCCCACCACCTTAGAACGTGCAGGTAACTGGCAAAATTCATGGCCCCCAAAGAAATATATAAATATTCCCCAGCTTCTCATAGGAGAATTTTCACGCACACACACAAAAAACCTTAACAGGAAAAGCTCAGAAAAGTAAAAGCTAACATTGACAGGTAACTGACAAAATAAAGGAAACACTTGAGTAAATGAGGGATACTAGTGACTCTCCTATGGTGTGGGGTGCATTTTCCTGTCACGGTTTAGGTCCACTCAACCCTTTAGAGGGCAAGGTAAATGCCAATAAATACAAAGCCATTCTGAGTGATCACCTTCATCCTGTGGTGAAGCATTCCACTCCTGATTGGAGTGGTCTCTTCCAGAATGATAATGGCCCCATTCACAGGGCACGAGTGGTCACTCAATGGTTTGATGAGCAACAGAACGATGCAAACCATACGCCATGGCCGTCTCAGTCACCAGATCTCAACACTTACGGAAGATTCTGGAGTGATACCTGAGATAGCGTTTTCCATGACCATTGTGGAAGAACGGCATTGCATCCCTCCAATAGAGTTCCAGACACTTGTAGAATCTAGGCCAAGGCGCACTGAAGCTGTTCTGGTGGCTCGTGGTGGCCCAACGCCCTATTAATGCACTTTATGTTGGTGTTTCCTTTATTTTGGCAGTTAGCTGTAAACGTGCTTGGCCGGGTGTGTGCGCTGCTGCAGCCATCTGCGAATTCACAGGTAACACGAGCTTTTAGATCAGTTCCCCCCAGACCGCACGGCCATTGTCTTTCCTGAATTGCTGGACAGCTCCGGGGCTGATATTTTAAAAACCGAACACCACCAAACAAAACGCATTTGAGAGAGAGAGAGAAAGAGAAAGAGAGAGTGACGGACAGATTTTTTGCCAAACCTGAAATTCAAGTTCTGGCGTTTATGGCAAGCGCGCGCGCCTGACCCACATTCTCGGTCCCTTCCGTCTCCATAACCTCCTGCTGCGAGGCCCGGCCCCACGGCGCCAGTGTGTCCCCGTGCAGAGAGGGGGTTGACAGCGCATTTACATAGCATGTTTAATGAGAGATCAACGCGGAGGAAAGCGAACCGAATAGAATGCTTCCTTGTAAAAAATAATGAGCGAGCGATTGATCCGTACTCAAACAACCCGGTTAGCTGAGTTAATACCAAAGGCAGATTAAAACCGGTGCCAAAAAAAAGAGTCGTGGCTTGCGCTAAGAGGGTCCCCCCAACTTCTGATCACATTAGCGCGTGGTCAAGGAGCACCCCCCGACGCTTTCATAATCTGCCTTTACTGCACAATTAGACAGCCATAATGAGGCAGCTGTTGGAGCGCGCGCGCGAGAAGGGAGAGACGATGCAGTCGCGAGGCAGAGCGGATCCGTTACTTGTTCTGAAATTTAAAGCACAAACGGGTTTTTTTTGTTTTCTCTCCTTTTTCCCAGGGGCTAAATGTCATAACAACATTTAAAAGTCGGTGTATTTATGCCAAGCTGTCCATTGTGCTTCGACGAGAGCAGACAAAAGGCGGGCCCTGGCAAAAAGGCGCGATGGGGGGGAGTGTGAGCGCGCCTGGATCTTTAAGGGGATATCTGATGCGGGAAGGAAATCGGACGGCGGGACAATGGCAAGTTTTCAGAATAAAATAACAGATGAATTCATCCCGACAACAAAAAAAAGGAGGGAAATCTAAAAGAAGATTGGGAGGAAAATAGAAGGGAGGAATGGAATAAAGAAAGAGGGATGAAAAGAATAAGGAGAATTCGGTAGTGCTTCTTGCGAGGAAAAGGGGGGGGGGGTAGGGAAAAAAACATTGATGACAACCGCTACCATTCTTCCGCTCTCCCCCTTTCACCGCGCTTCGCCTCGCAGCACGGCGGGCTAAGCTGGGTAGCTGTAATGTCATTAAATTGCAAATGCTTTTTTTTTCTTCCCCCATTTCCGACACACACTGTTTACTTATCTGGCAAAAACATATGTTGGAAGGAATCCGTTAAATTCTGCCCATTGCCTTGGGTGAAAGTGCAATAGAAACGGCCTCGCTGAGCCCCTTCTGCCGTCTCCTTTTAGCTCTTCGCGTTATCTACAAGGCTGCTTAGCGGCAAACTGGCGAGTTCAATGAAAAAGCGAAGATAGAGCGCGAGATTAGAGCGGGAGAACAGTGAGGGGAGAGAACTGCGCGCGCAGAGAGGGTCATCCCGCCGCGCCGCGCGCAAATCATTCCGCTCCTCTCCCCATCTGCATAAACGCCTCTTTTTAAGGCATCTTCCCGGCGTCTGTATATTTTTCTCACTCTGCCACACATTTAATTTCACGCCCCCGTGTTCTGAATATGCTTAAATGCATATCTCTGATGCACCTTTAAGCCAGAGGAAAAGGGGGTGTGGGTGTGGGTGTGTGTGTGTGTGTGTTTGGGAGGGGGCAAAGCAAAATTAAAGATAAAATGGTGTGATTTGCACTACAAGTCTATTACTTTGTGGCATTTACATATGGTTTACCTCTGCAATTCCAAGATTTTTTTTTCTGCCTCCACCCCCTTCCGTCATATCGGCATTTGGGTTTGTATAAATATGTATAAATCTTTGTTGAGGGTGGGGGGAAATAGAATTCCCAGCAGTATTGGAAAGTTTGAAGGTCGCACTTTCTTCCGACAACTTCTTCCTCCCTCCGCTCGGGGATTGTGCAGCGGGGCAGGTCACCCTAGCGCCTCAGGCTGGTGCACAACGGCCGCGGCGCGAGATGCACTGTGCCGGTTAATCCTCGCGCGGCACTCTTCCGACACAAAACCGATAAAGGAAATAAAATGCGCGCGTTCCTTCTGACTATAAAAAAACTGGCGCTGGCATGGACGGACACATGGTGCAATTTGATACGCTTTCTAATGACGGGCGCTTGTCCAGTCCAGCGAGCAGCCAGGGAGAGAGTATGGGAGGCTACCCCCCCACCGCCCATTCATTCCTGCACAGACGCACGTCACGTAAAGTGAATTGCGGTACTATAGGACAGCCCGGGCGCTTGGTTTATTAATTCTAGGAGAGCAATAATGAGGAACTTTTTTTTTGTTGCGCTAACTGAAAAGAAAGACCCGCCCCTTTGTGCTCGCGGTGAAAAGCGGCCTTGGCTTTGCCCGCGATTCGGAGGTAGCGCGCGCTATTCAGAGCACGAGCGCTCTCCCTCGCTCTGCCCCTTCACATTTGAATACTCTTCACTCGCCACAGATGAGAAAATCGCTCTAAACCCCACACCGCGAGCTTTCCGATTCTCTGCTCTTTATTTGCAATTAAATGCATTTCAAATAGACCAACCCTGTACAGAAAAAAAGCCTTTCCGATAAGAAGGAAATGCCATTACTTTTAAAATTCCTTTTGTTGGGACTTGGCCATTTTTGAATCCTTTGTAATGAGAACTGTACAATCAAAAACATATTCATATAGGAAGGCAAGAAACGAGGCCAAGATTAACAACTGAATTGATATTATTATTGTTATTATTATTTGAACAACTAACAGCCGGAAACCAATTGGTTGAAGATTCAATTTTAACTGGAATGTTATTAGACAATACTTATTTTTCACAAATCCACGGGACGATTTTGGGGCCTATTTTGATGCTCTCACCTTGTACATCAACCAAAGAGTGACTGTTGTTCAAATGATGGAGCCAAATGACAAAGACTGCACAAATGTCCATGAATGGCAAACGTCCATCAGGCATTCCCATGACTGATAAAATATTGTAACATTTTTTTCTTTTTCCATATTTTCTTTTATTTATTTGCATAGCATACACTTTTGTCCAGGTGAATATTTCATAGGCTATTACATTTATTGAATACATATGTCATATTTAACTTATATGTTATATGTGGACACCTGCCGGGGCTGGATATTTACGTTACAGTAAAGTCATTGAGCAGACGCCCTTATCCAGAGCGACTTGCAGCACAAGAACACAAGTGCGTTGCACTACATCAGTGCATGTTTGCTGAGACCATCCAGGTCAAACCCCCGGCCCAGGATTCAAACCAGCAACCTTCTGGATGCCAGTTCCGTTCTGTACCTTCTGAACCACGCCGAAGACCAAACACACGCATGCACGCACACACTCACACGCACACTCACGCCTGCACACACTCACACGCACACTCACGCCTGCACACACTCACACACACACGCACGCCTGCACACACAAACACGCACACACACACGCACACGCACACACACATACGAGCACGCACGCTCGCACGCACGCACGCACGCACAACAGAGGTTTGTGGAATCTGATCTTCTGTGGATGAGAGCGCGCTGTTAGGCCGGACGCCACTTGGCCCTTTTCCACAGAGGCGCGCGCTCTTTCCACGCACCGCGTTAGTTGTTGTGTGAAAGGCATCGACCGCTCTTTAAAAAAAACACACACACACAAGAAAGAAATAAAAAACTGATCTCTTCCTCCCCCAGCGATGAGTACCTGAAGGATCAGAGCGCTGTAAATAGCTGCAAAACCCCTCTCTTATGAGCTTTACCCCTGCGGCCCTTTGTAACTTATCGGGGCTGCCTTGTGCTTCCTCTAATGCCCCGCATTATGCTCAAATGTAAATCGCTAAGCTGCCGGAGAGGTGGGCGGGAATCACAACAGGAGCGCGAGAGCGAACACTCCATCCCAATACCGTGGCTCCCGCAGAGAAAGGAGACATTTGTTTTTGGAAAGCAGTGGAACAGCATGCTATTTCCATATGTAGTTTTATTATTATTATTATTATTGGTAGTAGAATTAGTAGCATGATGATTACAGCAATGAGTATAATTATTATTAGTAGTAGTACTAGTGGTAGTAGTATTATACAATAATAGTGGTATTGTATTATTTGTATTATTAGTAGTGAAATTCCTATTGGGAATATTATTTACTCTCTGTAAAGTATTATCTCTGTGAGTGTTATTTACATTTTACATTTTAAGCATTTAGCAGACGCTCTTATCCAGATCGACTTACAAGATGTGCATTAATACATGGTAGGAACAATCATAGTTCACGCAAGAGATCAGAGCAGTAATACAGCGATAGACATCATTGCAGGCATCTGCGTACCATACCTGTAACACTGGGAAGGAAAAGGGTAGTATTTTTTTTTTTTTATGGAGTAAGGAGGGGTACATAGTGTTGAGCAAGTAGGCAGTGGTGATGACAATTAGCTAGATGGACAGAGTTCAGTAGTAGTGGAGTCTGAAAAGGTGGGTTTTGAGTCTCTTGCGGAAGATCGCAAGTGATTCCGCGGTCCTGACCGATTGCGGAAGGTCGTTCCACCAGCGAGGAGTCAGGACAGAAAAGAGGCGAGACTGCGAGGAGCGGCTGCCAGGCGCCCAGAGGGATGGGACAGTCAGTTTGCCAGAGGAGGCGGAGCGGAGGGGTCTGGCTGGGGTGTAGGGAGTGATGAGTGACTGGAGGTATGGGGGAGCAGTACCTCTGGCCGCTTGATAAGCAAGCACCAGTGATTTGAATCTGATGCGTGCTGCGATGGGGAGCCAGTGCAGAGAGGAGAGTAGAGGGGTGACGTGGGTGAACTGCCAGCAAGGAATTGCAGTAGTCCAGACGTGAGATCACCAGGGCCTGGACCAGGAGTTGTGTGGCCTCTTGGGTGACTTTACTTTACTCTGTAAAGTATTATCTCTGTGAGTGTTATTTACGCTCTGTAAAGTAGTATTATCTCTGTGAGTGTTATTTACGCTCTGTAAAGTAGTATCATCTCTGTGAGTGTTATTTACGCTCTGTAAAGTAGTATCATCTCTGTGAGTGTTATTTACGCTCTGCGTGGAGTTAACTAGCACTACTTGCCCCATACATGTGGGATTAGTATGGACCCTCATCAGCAGGGCTCTTATCCTCACACACACACTACCAGTGCCCGGGGGCCAGTGTATTTACAATTGCCATATCTAATGGCCCATCAGACTAATTAGTAATGAATGCATTTAACACACATCAGAGGAAATGCACACATTTCCTGTTGCGGAGTTTGGGTAACATCCGTTTAAAATCTGAACGCATGGTGTCTTACCACGTTATCTGCCATGCTGTTTGCGCTTAAATTCCCATTACAATGCAAAGGTAACATCAATTTCAGATCCTTAAAAATATCTGTCCTGGAGCGACCCCCCCCCCCCCCTCAAGTCAAGCATTAATCGTATTTTCCTGTGAATAATTAGCAAGAATAGTTTTTGAATACAAGTGTGCTAATTAGGGATGCAGTTTGACTGATATGACGATCAAGTCGCGTGTTGACTTTGTATATTTGCTTAGAAACCGGTCCTCATTTTGACATGGGCATGGGATCTGATACGTATTTTTTTATAGGAATTTTCTGTGATTTAATACAGTGTTACAATGTACAATAGAGCTTTAATAACTGTATTGACACATCCTTTAAATTACACTTGATTTTTCATTACACATGAATACATGAGAATAAATACAACATTTAGAGGGAGACCAGGGTTTCCAGATTAATGCCACACAAGACTACAAATCCACTGTTTATATCTTACGTTTATATATATATATACTGTATATAGATCTATACTGTATATAGATCCACTCCCATCTCAATAGTGCATGTTGTAACCTTTTGTAGAGTTTTCTTGGTCTGGCCACCCTGGCTTCCTTCTCAATAACATGTTTCCTAATGTTTAATTCATGTCAACTAACCAGCTACAATGTATTTTTATCAATTATGTATAATGCAATTTATTTTTAAAATTCAAAAAGCATTTATAAGTGCACCGTATTAAACAGTGTTGAAAAGTCATCAGTAGGCTGCCCGTGGATTGCCTGTCTGGTCGACGCCTTTTGATCGTTTTACACTGCACCTTCGACGATCCTTCTGGGTGGGGCTGACGGTCATACCCCAGCACCGGCTCTCCCGGGTGCCCAAGCGAAGGGGCACAGCCGACAACGTGCTGAGCGATGGAGACCGTGCGGCGGATTTACACTCGTCTTTACACCCAGCCAAGTTGGCCCTCCCCTGATACCGCCTTCCAAAAGGTCAGCCAATCGTTCCCCTTCAAAAGGTTGACGGAAGCTTGTGCGGAAGCCCTGCCCAAATCTGGCCCGGTCACAGAAACCCCCTCCCACCCCAAGTGCATCATGGGAAATTCGTTAGAAGGTTAATTCTGAACTGATATGCATACGGAAGTTTTTTTATTTGTATTTTTATGCCGCCTCCGATCAGGCTGACGACCAGGGCCGGTCTGGTAGAGACGCGGGTTTCGATCCATGTCCCTGACGGGCAGCGCACGCCACTCCGAAGCGTGGCGCGTTAGACCGCTACACCTCCTGGAACCTGGGAGTTTGAAGACACTCTGGCCAATCAATTGCGCTAATTGTTCAATTAACTACCTGAGAGAAAGGGAAACCAGGACCGGAGTTTGGATTCTGTGGGCCAGATTTGAGTAACCCTGGAGTAGGGTAACTGCCTTCTGGTGCACTGTGACCATCTGTTGTGTCACATTTCAAGCAAGCTTTCTCCCCTGAGTTAAACTCATCTTGTTTTATTCCGTACATATATTCAGTGCATCTTTGCCCTAAGATACTCAATAGTAATGTTCATTGGGAGGGTTTAAAACACTGGTGTCACACTCAATCCATCGAGGGCCGGAGTGTACGCAGGTTTTTGATGCAACCAACGCACTGCAGGCTGACACTGTTTCACTAATCGTAATAATGACCCCCATGCAGACTGTGTGAAGCTGACACTTTTATTAAAGGCCCAAAAGACGGCGGGGGTGCACAACTCCAGGCCTGGAGGGCCGGTGTGTACGCTGGTTTTTGTTCCAACCAATTACGCTGGCTTCATTTTCGGCACAGCCCTAGCGCGCACACACACACACACACACACACACACATTCGCGCACACGCACACACATCTCTCCAGCAGTACTGTCTGTTCTATGGGCCCAGCCTGCTCTAGTTTCAGTTTGGGCAAGAGACACCCATACACCAAAATGTGTCTTTCTGTGTATTGGTGTTGAATTGCATGAAACGGTCAGGAAGTCCAACATGGACACCGTGACATCTCAGTGCAGTAAACATCTGAAGACGCACACTCCGTTAACATTGCCGACGTTCAACAGAGGCGCCTTGAAAAGACACGATTTAATGAGCACTCTTTTGCTCTGTGTTTCTAGAACATTGGGCTATTGTCGATAATGAACGATGAAAAAGCGCTCTCGAGTACAGTTTTTAAAAAGATTTCTTTCTTCCAGCCAGCACATTACCCCCACCTGTGGGGCATGTGTGGGAGCACAGAGCCCTGCTCAAAGGACATTCACACAGCCATTAAGGGAAGGGATGCACTTTTTTTGCCATCAACATGAAAAAAAGTAGATCGTTTTGCGAATTACCAGTGTCTGTGCTATTAAAGGAGGGTTTCGCATTTTAGGCACATCAAAGGCCGAACGCTCTCCTCTCTCCGTGCGATGGTGACCTCTCCCTTCTGCGTTTCCGGCTTTTTAAAACAATGGCAGGCGTCGAGGGCTCTTGGAGAGGTCCGCATTGTCTCCCCGAGATAAAGCGTGTGTGGGGGGGTGCAATTAGCAGCTGAGAAATGAACAACACTAAAAGCACAGTGCGCGGTGCGGGCGATTACGCATACGCGGAAATCAAAGAGCATAATAAAAATGTTCAAACTTACAGTACCAGTCAAAAGTTTGAGTACACCTGCTGGAAACTAGGTTTATCTCATAACTGACAATGTTTTACACCTTATACGTTTCTGTAAATACATGAAAAGGCCCAAAAATACATGTACCAATAAGAAAAAGGAACATCAAAACAAAGTTCAAGAAATTTTTATTAAAAATGTAATCTTGGATTCCTCAAAATAGCCACCCTTTGCCGTGATAACAGCCTCATAAACACGGGCCATTTGGTTATTACGTTTCAGCAGGAAATCACCCGACATGTCTTCCCAGCTCTCCTGCAGCAGAGGATTGAGGATGGGATTGAGATCTGGACACTGGGCAGGCCAGGTCATCAGTTTGAGTTGTCCTTGACATTCCTCCTTCACCAGGTAGTTCTTGCACAACTTCAAGGTGTGTTTCGGGTTGTCATCTTGCTGAAGAATGAAGGAGTGCCCGATTAGCCGTAATCCAGATGGAAGGTGTACTCAAACTTTTGACTGGTACTGTATTTCAATAAATATGTAGTGTGAAGCAACCAAACAACAACACAAATTGTGTGGGTGAGCAAGCGCCATGTGTTTCATGACGACAGTGGGAAACTACACTAGAGGTGGGACAGAGGAAGACGCACACACACACACACACACACGCATGCACACACGCACGCACGCACGCACGCACAAACACACTCACTCACACACGGGGTCATAATGAAAATGCTGCTGCCGTTTTCTTCACAAAAATATTAATATTGTTTATAATAGCAGGAGGCATTAATAATATTGATCAAAATATACATTGAAAGCTACAATTATACACGATGGGCTGAAATGTGTATAACCCTCCCCCTAGAGTCTACCCAGAACTTGCCAGTGTCAGGTAGGTTAAGACCAGCTTAGCGATGGACTGTAAGTGGAGATATCCTCCATCGCCGACTAAATCCAGCATACTAAACTGGGAAGGAGGTTCACCTTTCAGCACGACAACAACCCAAAGCGCACAGCTAAAGCAACGGTCGAGTGGCTAAAGAAACAAAAAGGTGAATGTCCTTGAGTGGCCTAGTCAGAGCCCTGACCTACATCCTATTGAAAACCTGTGGAATGACTTGAAGGGCACAGTCCATCAACGGCCCCCACGCAATCTGCCTGAGCTTGAACAGTTCTGTAAGGGGGAATGGGCAAACATTGCCCAACCGCAGTGTGCACAGCTGGTAGAGACATATCCAAACAGGTTAGGGGTGAGGTGGGGGGGGTGTTATCCCTCTTAGACCAACACGCTGGTCCACGCAACATTGCACAATCCGGCCCCGTTATCTTCCTGTCCCTTTCCTGCCCCACCCCAGGCCCCCATGGCTGCTGAACGGGAGTTTGGTGTTTTCTGGTATCGTAATTATTTCTCTTGCCGGGTATTACTTACATGTAAATTCATAAACATAATGAACTGTGGTACACACACAGAATAACTATGTATGTATGAATAGCTAAGTATACACACACAGTCACACACACACACACACACACACACACACACACACACAAAATGTGTGTAAGGTGAGGTGAGGTGAGGTGGGGTAAGGTGAGGTGTAGAATGATCTATTGAGGTGGGTGGCTTTGGGGAGTGGCTGCTTTTGCTTCAGTCGAGAAGGCATAGCTCTTTTTAAATCAGTTGCACATACTAGCGAATGAATGATGACTGACAACCGACAACAGAGTATTTACAGGTGAATCAAATTGGCTTAGCTCACATTCTCTGTTGATCAAAAAAACGAAAAAACCCATAACAAGGTTCGTGGGTGGGGTGGCTTTCAAATGCATAAACAACTAATAGTTTTTCTAATTTCAGTTAACAAGGGGGATAGCTTCCCCCACCCCCCCCGCGTAATATACATGACTTGTGTATATACAGTGAGCACCATAATTCATTGGACAGTGACACATTTTTTGTTATTTTGGTTCTGTACTCTAGCACTTTGAGTTTGAAAGGATACAGACTGCAGACTGTCAGCTTTAATTTGAGGGTATTTTCATCCATATCGGATGAACCGTTTAGAAATGACAGCACCTTTTGTACATGGTCCCCCCATTTTAAGGTACTACAAGTATTTGTTGAATTGGCTTCACAGATGTGTTTCGTTAGGCAGGAGTATTCATTTGTGTCGTTAGTGAATGCAGAAGAGAGGTGTTGATGTCTAGACTTGATTCTAGACTTTGCAATTGCCTTTGGAGATTGTTGTTGGGGTGTGACAACATGAGGAAGACAGCAGTGTCGATGCAAATTAAGCTGGCCATCATAAGGTTCAGAAATGAAAATCAATCAATCAGGAACATTGCAAAAACCCTGGGCATGTCCAAGTCAACAATTTGGTTCATCATTAACAAGAAAAAAACAACTGGTGAACTCAATTATGTCAAAAGACCCAGTAGACCGAGGAAGACCACTGTAGTGGATGACCAGAGAATACTCTCTATGGTGAAGAAAACCCCCCTGACAACGGCCCAACAGATCAGAAACACTCTCCTGGATGCAGGTGTAGATGTGTCAAAGTCTACCATACGTAGAAGACTACACCAGCAGGAGGGTACACTACAAGATGCAAACCACTGATAAGCCTGAAGAACAGAAAGGCGAGATTACAGTTTGCTAAAAAGCACCTAAAAGAGCCCCAAGAGTTCTGGAACAAAGTCTTGTGGACAGATGAGACAAAGATTTACATGTACCAGAGTGATGGAAAGAGGAAAGTGTGGAGAAAAAAAGGAAATGCCCATGATCCAAAGCATACCACCTCATCTGTGAAACATGGTGGAGGGGGTGTTATGGCTCGGGCCTGTATGGCTGCCAGTGGAACGGGCTCACTTGTCTTCATCGATGATGTGACTGCAGACAGAAGTAGAACAATGAATTCTGAAGTCTACAGAAATATTGTATCTGCTCAGATAAAACCAAATGCCTCCAAATTCACTGGATTGCACTTCATCATGCAACAAGACAATGACCCGAAACATACTGCTAGAGCAACGAAGGGGTTTTTGACAGCCAAAAAGTGGAAAATCCTTGACTGGCCGAGTCAATCACCAGATCTGAATCCAATTGAATGTGCATTTTACATGAAGAGGAAGAGAAGATGAAGAGGAGACTGAAGGCAAAAAGTCCCTGAAACAAGCAGGAACTGAAGATGGCTGCAGTACAGGCCTGGCAGAGCATCACCAGGGAAGATACCCAGCGTCTGGTGATGTCCCACTTTGTTGTACGTCGCTCTGGATAAGATCGTCTGCCAAATGCCTGTAATGTAATGTAATGTAATGTAATGTAATGTCTATGCGTTGCAGACTTCAAGCAGTCATTGCATGCAAAGGACATGCGACCAAATATTAAAAATGATTACTTTATTCTACTTTATGTTAAATTGTCCAATGAATTATGGTGCCTGAAAATGGGGGGGACTATGTACAAAAGGTTCTATAATTTCTAAACGGTTCATCCGATATGGATGAAAATACCCTCAAATTAAAGCTGACAGTCTGCACTTCAACCTCCTTCAATCTCAAAAGTGCTAGAGTACAGAACCAAAATAACAAAACATGTGTCACTGTCCAATGAATTATGGTGCTCACTGTATATACTGTATATATATATATACACTCAGTGGCCACTTTATTAGGTACACCTGTACACCTGCTCGTTAATGCAATTATCTAATCAGCCAATCATGTGGCAGCAACTCAATGCATAAAAGCATGCAGACATGGTCAAGAGGTTCGGTTGTTGTTCAGACCAAAAATCAGAATGGGGAAGAAATATGATCTAAGTGACTTTGACCGTGGAATGATTGTTGGTGCCAGACTGGGTGGTGTGAGTATCTCAGAAACTGCTGATCTCATGGGATTTTATAGTACAGCAGTCTCTAGAGTTTACAGAGATTGGTGCGAAAAACTAAAAACATCCAGCAAGCGGCAGTTCTGTGGGCGAAAATGCCTTGTTAATGAGAGAGGTCAGAGGAGAATGGCCAGGCTGGTTCAAGCTGACAGGAAGGCGACAGTAACTCAAATAGCCACACGTTACAACAGCGTTACCACGTTACCACAACAGTGGTATGCAGAAGAGCATCTCTGAACGCACAACACGTCGAACCTTGAAGTGGATGGGCTACAGCAGCAGAAGACCACACTGGGTTCCACTCCTGTCAGCTTAGAACAGGAAAGCGAGGCTACAGTGGGCACAGGCTCACCAAAACTGGACAGTCAAAGATTGGAAAAACTTTGCCTGGTCTGACAAATCTCAATTTCTGCTGCAACATGCAGATGGTAGGGTCAGAATTTGGTGTAAACAACATGAATCCATGCATACATCCTGCCTTGTGTCAACGGTTCAGGCTGCTGGTGGTGGTATAATGGTGTGGGGAATGTTTAATACCATTGAGCATTGTTTAAATGCCACAGCCTACCTGAGTCTTGTTGCTGACCATGTGCATCCCTTTATGGCCACAGTCTACCCATCTTCTAATGGCTACTTCCAGCAGGATAATGCGCCATGTCATAAAGCACATGTCATCTCAAGCTGGTTGCACGAACATGACAATGAGTTCAGTGTACTCCAATGGCCTCCACAGTCACCAGATCTCAGTCCAATAGAGCACGTTTGGGATGTGGTGGAACGGGAGATTCGGAACATGAATGTGCAGCCGACAAATCTGCAGCAACTGCGTGATGCTATCATGTCAACATGGACCAGAATCTCTGAGGAATGTTTCCAGCACCTTGTTGAATCCATGCCACAAAGAATTCAGGCTGTTCTGGGGGCAAAGGGGGGTCCTACCCAGTACTAGAAAGGTGTACCTAATAAAGTGGCTACTGAGTGTATATATATATATATGTATATATATATGAAATCGTCTTTTTTTCTGAGCAATTGTATTAGTATAAAATAATTAACAAATGTATAATTTTCATTCCCTGTATTGTTTATTTAACACATCCTTCTTTGTTCATCTTTATCAAGAGTAATCTTTATGTGAATAACTTTGGAGGGTACTCTATATACATACAGGTATACATTACATTACATTATTACATTACAGGCATTTAGCAGACGCTCTTATCCAGAGCGACTTACAGTTTACATTTCTTACATTTGCGACGGCAGCAAAACATATAATATTGGAGCGAATTTGAACCCGCAACCTCCTTTCGTCAAAAGTCAAAAGGATTCAGTCCCTGGACCATGAGGGACCAGCAATTCTCCTTCACAGATATTGAGCCTCAAGCGGGAAGACACCTGTGGCTTCATATCTGGACCCTGAGCCAGAGATCATCCAAATCCGGTCCTGGTTTTCCCTTCTCTAGCTAATTGAACAATTAGTGCAATTGGTTGGCCAGAGTGTCTTCACACCTGACTCCCGGGTAAAGGGAGTGTGGGGAAAAACAGCAGTGCTCTGCTCACCAGGACCTGATTAGAGTAACCCTGGTCTATACTCGTCACATGTTGCTCATCCCACAAGTGGCTCTCTGGCACCACCTTGTGTTTCACTGCAGGAGGTTTTGTCTTCTCCATTCGGTGCCCATACCAAGGTACAGACATAGTATACCAACCTATTTCTTTTGTTAAATCCCGATAGAAACCTGGCAATGAAGCAACTCTGTTTTTTGTTTTTTTGGTGTATGTTTGTTTAGTGAGGGTGGTGTTACAAAGGTTATGTAATGTAGGGCTGGCAGTGTAGTGTAATGGTTAGGAAGCTGGGCTTGTAACTCAGAGGTTGCAGGTTCAATTCCCAGGTGGGACACTGCTGTTGTACCCTTGAGCAAGGTACTTAACCTGCATTTCTTCAGTAAAATATCCAGCTGTATAAATGGATTGTATGTAAAGAAATGTAAACTGTGTAAGTCGCTCTGAATAACAGCGTCTGCAAAAAGCCTAAAAGGTACATGTAAAATGTAATGTGAAACTTTTGAATGGATCCATGGACCTGTCTTAATTCAGTACATATTTCATGAATTGTTATTGTTTGTTTGTGCATCAGAGCACATGAATAAATACTAACTCTTCCCTTTCAAACACAGTGTTTTAAACCATTACAAAGGGGAGAACAATGTTTGGTTTATATATACAGGGCAATTATGTATATATATATATATTATATGTATGATAATTAGGTCAAAGTTAAAGTTTTCTCAAATATTTCAAATTTGTCCCATAGCTGACAGACAACTATCAAACTACTGATATCATGAATGATAAATTATGAATTAAAATATGTAGTCTTGCAAGCTGTAGGTCTGTACAGTCTTGTATCGTATGTATACGTATACGTATGTACTGGAGCTCCAGCGCTACACTTATTCGGAGATATCAATTCAAAGTTCTCACACTTGAGAACAGCAGCTCCTCTTTCTCTCTGGCTCATCACAGCACTGAAATAAACGCAGTCTAATCCACTCTTCACAACGATGACTATGCACGCATCTACTACTACAACCCACGATTTGTTCACTTTTAGAGTTCATTATATAGGGAACATTTGCATTACATTTACATTTTATGCATTTAGCAGACGCTCTTATCCAGAGCGACTTACACAGTTCACATTTCTTTACATACAATCCATTTATACAGCTGGATATTTTTCACTGAAGCAATTCAGTTTGTTTCAAACCTGTCAAACCCGTACGCAGCAAATCAAACCAGTCATGTGATTCACTGAGGGAACAATGCAGTGTTTGCTTCGGACGTCATATTTCACATGATCATTTCCGTAACAAAGTAAGCTCCGAAGCAGTAGTTCATTTAAAATGACCGGCGAGTTAGAAGCAGGCATCGGAGCTTCAGTGTCAGACCTAACATCACTACTGCACCCTATAGTAATATCATTTGTGGTTTTATTAGTATATTGTAATTGACAAGTGCATGTGTGTTGGGGGGACGATGAGATTATAATAAATGGAGAAATCCACACTTACGTGGCTTCCGCAACAACGGATTAGACTATCAAGTAAATATCACTTTCAGTCACTTGGGGCCTGTCTCACGAAGGAAGTTCAACATAGTCAGGGTATCTTTGCGTTAGCTGGCTACACAAAGCCTAACAACGGCAATTATGGCTAACCTGTCTCACGACGGTGGTCATCAACTCGCTCTGTCAACCCTGGGTTTTCCGATCGACCTATGAGCGCGTACACACAAAAGGGGCTGTGTTTGTAACACAGCCAATCGCATGCAATATGAACAGATCCAGAGCACTGTTTCACGAAGCAGGATTGGTGGGTTAGCGAGCTAACTTTGTGCTTAACCCTGGGTTTCCGGTCTCACGACTGTGGCTCACCCAGGGCTGCGGGTGATCGTAATGTGAGTGCAATTTATTGCACCAATCACTCGGGAATCATATGAGAAAATTACACCGTGCTTAATATGCAACAGTACATTTCATTCATTATTGATAACTATATACATATAACTATATGAACTGTATGTTTGCTCAGGTTCTCCGCATCCCCAACGGAATACGTGTATGTACAGGTGGCTAGAAAACGTAGGGCAATACACACATACTGCTGCACAGTGATCGCATGGCTTCGACGAGTGGCATTTGTGACATGCGGCTCCAGAAGCTTGCAAAGACACAGATTCTTTGCAGAGGGAATATTGTATCTCTGATATAAAAAACCAATTGCGCAATTCTCTAGGATTGGTAAGGCCATTTTCCAGAGAGCTGATTGGTGAGGGTGAACCCACTAATCCTGTTTCGTGAGTCAGGCCCCTGGTCATGCAGTGGTTTGACAACTAGCTAACGTTATGTGTTTTGTTATCATCATGGCGATATCTGTCGGTCATTCAACGTCAGCTTTAAGTGACAGTGAAATAGTGAAATAGCCACTTACCTGAGAAAAGTTATCCCATGAGCCTTGCTTCTGTGGTTCCGCCTGTTTTGTTTTGCAGAGGCTAATTCCTCTTCATACCGTGTTCACAGCCAGGTTCTGTGGAAAATCGTTGAGAAAACGAAACAGTTGTGAAATTGGGAGATGTTGGGAAATTATGTTATGCAGAAATGTCTCACGTTTATAACAAGCTAAATTTCACAAAAATTGGTTGAGAATTAAGCGAGTGACAGCAGATTTTATCAGGGGAAGTCTGAATCTCTCAATACACATGCGTTTGTTTAGTCGCGGATCTTGCCCGCGCCAATATGGCGGCCGTGCAGACGCATCGCTGCAACATACAACAGCAGCCAAGGCGGCATCTAGGTATTTAAATCTAGGACCTAGCCTCTACCCTTCCCAATGGGGTTCACGAACAAAGGGGGCATTCTGGGAAAAGGAAATGGACACCGGGGATTGTGGGTAACAATTTATGAACTGCTTTAGACGGAAAACAAACTGTTAAAGAGATGATGGGGCCCGAGCCGTGGAAGCTAATCAAAGTTGTTAATCTACACCTGTTGATAACTTCTCGCGCGGTCTTTCATATATTGAATGTATTGTGTTGTGTCCCTGTCCTTGTGGAAATGTATTGTTGGCCCTTTTGTATATACACTATATGGCCAAAAGTCAGTGGACAGGTGTTTCAGCCACACCCATTGCCAACAGGTGCATAAAATCCGGCACATAGCCATGCAATCTCCACAGACAAACATTTAGAATTCAGAATGGTTCGTAAAGAGCTCAGTGACTTTAAACGCAGCACTGTCATAGGATGCCACTTTTGCCACAAGTCAGTTCGTGAAATTTCTGCCCTACTAGATGTGCCCCGGTCAACTGTAAGTGCTATTATTGTGAAGTGGAAGCACCTAGGAGCAACAACAGCTCGGCCACAAAGTGGTGGAACTCACAGAGCGGGGCCGACGAGTGCTGAAGCGCATAGCGCGTAAAAATCGCCTATCATCTGCTGCATCACTCACTACAGAGTACCAAACTGCCTCTGGAAGCACTATCAGCACAAGAACTGTGCGTCGGGAGCTTCATGGAATGGGTTTCCATGGCCGAGCAGCTGCACACAAGCCTCTCATCACCATGCGCAATGCCAAGCGTCGGCTGGAGTGGTGTAAAGCACGCCGCAACTGGACTCTGGAGCAGTGGAAACGTGTTCTTTGGAGAGATGAATCACGCTTCACTATCTGGCAGTCTGATGGACGAATCTGGGCTTGGCGGATGCCAGGAGAACGCTACCTTCCGGAATGCATAGTGCCTACTGTAGGAGGAGGGATAATGGTCTGGGGCTGTTTCTCAGGGTTTGGTATAGGCCCCTTAGTTCCAGTGAAGGGTATTCTTAATGCTATAGGATGCAAAGACATCTTAGCCAATTGGGCGCTTCCAACTTTGTGGCAACAGTTTGGGGAAGGCCCTTTGCTGTTCCAGCATGACTGTGCCCCTGTGCACAAAGCGAGGTCCATAAAGACATGGTTAGACGAGTTTGGTGTGGAGGAACTCGATTGGCCTGCACAGAGCCCTGACCTCAACCCCATTGAACACCTTTGGGAGGAATTAGAATGCCGATTGCGAGCCAGGCCTTCTCGTCCAACATCAGTGCCTGACCTCACAGATGCTCTTTTGGCTGAATGGGCACAAATTCCCACAGACACACTCCAAAATCTTGTGGAAAGCCTTCCCAGAAGAGTGGCAGCTGTCATGTCAAAGGGGGGTCCAACTCCATATTAATGCCCATGGTTTTAGAATGGGATGTCCAACAAGCTCATATAGGTGTGATGGTCAGGTGTCCACTGACTTTTGGCCATATAGTGTATGAGTGCCCTTTTTTCCTTTAGTTGGAAAATGTTACATTTGAAAAAGAAAAATACTATTAAACTGTGAATAGAAAAAAAGAAACAATAAAATACAACTTTCATATATTGAGAGTACTGGTTTTATCGTTACTCTGTTTGTGATGCTCTGCCATCATATTTTTGATATTTCCCTCGTGGTTTTGTGTTGCGATGTTTCATTTTCTCACCTTCCCTCACATTAAGTGTCCTTGCGTTTTAGAATGGCACTATGCTAATAAATTATGTATTTAATTATACATTATAGCTGATCCAAGTTTGGATTTGGATTTTGGATTTACAAGCCTAGATCCCAAACCTGTTACACTGCAGTCCTGAAATAGCGATACATAGTGACAGATAGGGTGGCCATTTTCAAAACCCCAGAATGTACTCACAATAAGTGGATGGTCTACTTTTGGTACTTTTGTCCCTTCCTGACATTTTCCACAAGCCTTCTGTTGGCTTTCTGTAATCGTCTTTTCTGCTTTTAGAAATAAATCTGCGGTCTTTTGAGCACTCTGGGTTGTATGAAGTCTTCCGTTTCGGCATTTTGCAGGGCTGGCTACGATAGCACCGAGCACTCCCCGATAGCGAAAAATCGCGTGACCTGCCGCTCGCGCCCACAGTGTACGTAAGAACGTCATATTAAAGCGTGCTATTTGTTGACATGTATTAGACCAGGGGTGTCAAACTCATTCCACAGAGGGCCGAGTGTATGCAGGTTTTTGTTGTAACCAATGCACTACTCCAGGTGATTTCAATTAGGTCCCTCCCTTAGTTGAAGAAGTGAGCTAATTAGTGAAATCACCTGGTGCAGTGCATTGGTTGCAACAAAAACCTGCATACACTCGGCCCTCGATGGAATGAGTTTGACACCTGTGTATTAGACCAATGACACAGGCCATTCGTTATTTGACAAATACATAAACCAATAAGAATCGAATCTACTCTAATTGTTCGTCGTGATTTAATGAACAACTGAGTGTTTTTCTAGCGACAGAGCACTTTAAAACCGGACTAATGCCAGACGTATGGTCATCCTAGTGGTGTGGCGTGTACTGGCGTAATTTATCGTAATACAAATAACAGAGCGCTTGCCTCAGTGGCATCGATAAAAAAGCATCTTACAAGTGCGAATTTAAGCCAGCAGGTGGCATTAGAGACCCCCACTTTGGTCTAGTACTAAAACGTACATTTGTTTGTTTAACTTTGAGCACTACACAGCAATGCACAGTGACATGTCCTACCTATAGTAACTAGTGTAGTATAATGGTTAGGGAACTGGGCTTGTAATACAAAGGTTGTAGGCTTCAATTCCCAGGTAGGGCACTGCCTCTGTACCCTAAACAAAGGTACTTAACCTCACTTCCTTCAGTAAAGTATCCAGCTGTGTAAGTTGCTCTGGAAAAGAGCATCTGCTAAATGCCTGTAATGAATATGTCGTGTTAGCTCAAGTCATTCTATAGACCCTGGAGCGTGAGACACAGACTGTCCTGGTGCAGGGTTGTCGTGGGTACTACAGGGTGGACGTGTAGGGTGGAGGTGTTTCAGGGTCAGTGCTGCAGGGTGGATATGCTGTCAGTATCCCGTCTGTGCCTTTCTGTGTGTCCGTGTGCCATGCAGAAATGAGAGGGATGCATAAATTGACCACACTTGACCTTTTATTGGTTGCGTTCACAGTTTTCAAACAACTATGAGCAAAGAAGACTACAAGTTAGTAAAACGTTTTTGTTTCTTTTTAGACTGAAATTGTTCTCTTTTTTTATGAGAGGGAGAAGAAAAAAGTAAGAAAACAGACAGTTTGGGACAGTTACAGGGTGTGCAAACCGAGGAGACTTGGGATCAGGGCGCTTTGTTGTTCGTTTGTTTGTAACTGTAAGAGCGTTGTCGTTTATAGAAAAGTAATTGTCTAAATTATGTAGTGAAAAGTGTATAACATTTAATGTCCGTTTGTTCTGGCTCTGTGGCGGAGCAGTAGCTAGTGTAAGATTGCAGGAGACATGATGTGTATCAGGGAGAAAAGCCAAGCCGCCGGCTCTGGTTTACAAGAAGCTGTTTTTGCAACTCTCTTAAATGTTGCTACAGTAGGCTAAACCTCCCTTTCAAACTTTATGTATTTCGTATTTATTATGTCCAAAAAAAGAAACCGGGGAGAATAGAAACGGGTACGTTCTGTGGTAATACTGTCTGCAGAGCAGTCCTCTGTTGCTGATTTTTAAAATGTTGTAAGGCTCAGGATTAGACAGGACAATGCATAAACTTTGGTGCGATGCATCTCACGGTCGGTTGTCTCCATCATTTAAACTTTTTTTTACGAGGTTCGAAGATATGCAAATGAGCATTTTGTAACCCCCACATACATTTTTTTTAAACGAATGACGCAGACTAACTGAACACTAATTTGCTGGACTAGTTAAGACAGGCAATTGGAGGCACTTAGTAGGCAAGAGAGACACATGTAAAACACACAGGGTGGGCAGAGTGAGTGTTTGCATAAAAATGACTGCAATACAAAATAAAAAATAAAAATAAAATACACAACTCCCAGAGACACAAGTATTTTTCCTCAGTTACAACAGTGTTTGGAAACGGAATTATTGTTTGTAAATAATGTGGAAACAGTAATAATGGAGAGAAAAAAACAATAACACGAGCAACATGAATTCAACAGAAATGAAAAAACATTGATTTTGAGAGAGCCAGAAAAAAACTAATACAGCATATGGCATTGTTTCCCCCAATAAAATACTTTAAAATACTTTATTTTACACAATAAAATAATATATAATCGTATCAATATTATAATATATTATTATAACATAAAATATTTTAGTACCTTTTATACCAGTATCAGAAGAAGCACTTTTATTGAGGCACTTGTAATAAGGAAGTTGATCAGTTCCCCAGTAATTCAAACGGGAACAGAAAGTGTTTGGGGCAATACTGAACATTGCTGTGAACTGTTGTTGCTTTACTGTGCGCGAGAGCAACTGTTCAGCGAGGGCAAAGTTTCATCTCTCATCCGTTCAATTGAGTAGTACAGCCTACTCTGACTGTCAAAAACAATCTAATAGGATACAGAAGGAAATCTTCTATACAAATAACTGTCATTTAAAGCTTTTAACAGCACAATATCATTACACAGGATGCATGTATATTACATAGTCTTGTTTAACTTTTTGCTACCATTTTGCCTCTATTTACAGTAATTCGTTTGTTTATTTCAACTTTCATGTGTACATCTATAATGTTTGAGAGCCGAAGTGGGTAAAGATCGGCAAATAACAATTATACATAATAAATAGGAAAATAACTTTCAAAAATATGTTTGTAGATTGTATTTGTTTCTGTTTGCTGGTTCGCTTTGTCCCTGTTTAATTCAAATAATCCGTTAAAAAATGTGTCTTTGAAGAGACTAAAATGCCGTATGATTATAGGCTTATTTGAGTTTAACGCCACATCGCTTCTACATAAAAAAAAAGATTGTTTTAATATATTGGGTGAGAAAAAAGAAAATACATGCAATCAGATAATTAGCATATCAAGTAAAAAATGTTTTGTTCTTTCTAGTTTTCTTTACAACATTGTCAAGGATGCCCGTTTTCAGTAGCGAGAGCGTTTTTTTTATTGTCTTTAGTTCAACAATACTTTGTGCTGATTGGGCACGATCTTTATCAGTATGCTGGCTGTTTGTACAGGGGGGAAGAGAAAAGGATTTGGCGGATGGTAGTTTCCATGGTTCAAACGGTTATCTATAAAATTGTTTTAAAAGAAGAAGAAAAAAATAATAGTAAGGAAACGTTATCGGGGGTGCGCAGGTTTGTGTGCGCATGAGCCTTTCGAAAACAAACACGACACGTAGGGAAGTGGCCCATTGGTTTCTCGTCTTTGTTTGTATGATAATGTTTATACACTGGCTTAAATCAGGTTAATTTGTTGTAAATCGATGTATGGGTGAGGTGAGTATATTTTAACACGTGCACGCTCATTACTGTTACCCTGTTCATTATAGAGTAGCCCCCCCCCACTGATAAAACATCAGTTTAAGGTGTTAAAATAAGACACTTTGCCAAAACGGCTTAAACCAAACAAATGTAAACATCACCACTGATATAGTACCATTAAACTCTCCCAATAAAAAAGATGGGATTTTTAAAAACTACACCTTGCTTTTCATGAAATAAAACAGTTTTGTTCCCCCCTCCCCCCCATATTTGCACTGAAACAGCCACCTTTTGCTTTTTAAACTTTTTAAAATTCACTTAATAAGTAAATTATCCACAAAGAATGCTACTGGATATAATAAAAGTTTATCGTGGTTTCGACATTTCCAGTGTTCTTAGCCTTGCACAGCCATTTCGGGGCATGTGTCGTTTAAAATGCCATCCTCTTTGGCAGAAGTAAATAGCCAGGCGTTAAATTTGGTTCATTGAGGCTCTGCTCTCTCTCTCTCTCTCTCTTTCTCTCTCTCTCTCTCTCTCTCCAGGGGACTGTTGGCCCTGCGGCCGTCTCTCAGGCTCATACCGTTAAATCGTCTGACCTGGCCCTGCTGCTGGCTTTGCTCAAACTGCTGAGAGGCCTGGTGTCTTCTATCGTGTCTGTGGCCTCCATTTCCGCGTCGATGACAGTTTCATCTTCCTCCTCCTCCTCCTCCTCGTCTTGCAGAACCTCCACCTCCCCTTCCGGCTCAGTGGTCAGAACGTAAGAGGGCAGAGTCTCGTCGCGCACCTTGGACACGCTCCCCGCGGGCCCCGGCTCGTCGAGGGCCTCCATCAGGTGGAAGGGGCGCGATGCCGGCCTGTCCTCCTCCAGCAGTTTGTAGTCCTTGGCCCCGTGGGTGGGGGAGACGACCACGGGGGCCGGGCCCTTCTCCAGGCCCGGCGCCGCCCCCTCCCCGCCCCGGCCCCCCGGCTGCGTGCGGAAGACGAAGCGGATCTTCTTCAGGCCCAGGTGGCTGATCTCCACGAAGTTGAGGAAGAGCGAGACGCAGGCCACCGCCAGCATGAAGACGATGAAGACAGTCTTCTCGGTGGGCCGCGAGACGAAGCAGTCCACCGTGTTGGGGCAGGGCCAGCGGCTGCACTGGTACAGGGGCAGGATGCGGAAGCCGTACAGGAAGTACTGGCCCACCACGAAGCCCACCTCGAACAGGGTCTTGAAGATGATGTGGCAGATGTAGGTCCTCAGCAGCGTGCCCTCCAGGCGGAACTTCTTGCTGCCCTTGGTGCCCGTCTCCTTGGTGGTGCGCACGCTGCCCTGGTCGGGCGCCAGCGGCGGGCGCTCCTCGCTCATCTCCTGCTGGCGGCTGAGCTCGGCCTCCTCGCGCTCCTTGCGCTTGTCCTCCATGTGGACGTGGTGCACGGCGTGGCCCACGTACACCAGCGACGGCGTCGACACGAAGATGATCTGCAGCACCCACAGGCGGATGTGGGAGATGGGGAAGGCCTCGTCGTAGCACACGTTCTCGCAGCCGGGCTGCCGCGTGTTGCAGACGTAGTCGGACTGCTCGTCGCCCCACACGAACTCGGCCGCCGTGCCCAGGATCAGGATGCGGAAGATGAAGAGCACGGTCAGCCACACCCTGCCGATCACCGTCGAGTGCTCGTTCACTTCCTCTAGGATGTTCCCCAAGAAGCTCCAGTCGCCCATGGTCCACGGTTATCACTGCTAGAGGCAGGAGAAGGGGATGGGGGGACATTAAAAATCAGGCAAGCAAGAAATACAAATAAATCCCTGCTTAGCTGTCGATTGAATCGTTTAGTTTTTTAGCGAATGCATCATCGCTCTGTCAGAGGTGGCACTGAAACAGATTACGACAAGTAAAATAGCAACTACAGAACACAAGCTGACAAAGTTTTGTTTTGCTATAAGCGAACGTAGCCTTGGTGGTAAGCCATTCGCTGAAAACAGGAAACAACAATCTTCCCTGCTGCCTTGCTTGCCTCCCTTTCTCTTTTTAAGTCAAAGCAACATTACCGCCACAAGAGCACATGCAAAAAAAAATAGGTGATCTCCGATCAATTGAACAGGCAACAAACAGTTTCAATGCAAAAACTCTCCCCCAAAAAACTCCAGTTAAAGCATCCATCTGAAACAGCAATATTAGTTTTTAATGCCATCGAATGGGAAACTTGCCACAGTGAGAGCTCCAGTGCGGTCGAGTCCCCTTCCTCTTGGCACCCTACAGTGCAAAGTGAACTCTTTCCCTCTCCCTCTCCCACCTAAAGCACCGTTCCGCCCCTGTCGCACCACTGAGCAGATGTGAGTGAATTTGGTCTGATGGTTAGTTTTGAGTTTTGCTGCAATATTTAAGCTGGGGGCCAGACGGTCTTTATGTGCGGGGGACGACGCGTGGTGACGCAGAAACACAATAGGATCAACCAGCACAAATGTGGAATGTGCGGGGATCCAGCCGCCCGCTCAGAGCGTCAACAAAAGGCGTGCTGTACACGAGGAGAGGTGTCCCAGCTTCAAGGGAACATTTTTTTTTTGATGTTTGTTTTACAGGGAGAAAGGTAATCCGTGCATCTATACTGTACACCTGAGCAGATCTGTACTGGCTTATTATGGAAAACTACTACTGAAAAACTACTGGCTTGCTATTGAAAAATCTATAGCATAGTTCAATAGCATAGTTTGATAGCATACTTTTTTTTGTCTTCCTTCTCCATGTGCTTTTTGTGTTCTTTTCTCTGTATAAAGTTTCCTGTAGAGGCATGAAAAGATTATTGGCTCTTCTCATATTCAGGCACAACCGGACAGACAAATCTTCAGTAATGATACTTTTGGATTATTATAAGATTTAAAAATGATGACTATTAGGCTATAATGTTGTTTTCACTTTTTTATTTTATTTTTTGGTGTTTTGTTTTTACATTAAGTAGCCTTTGAACTTTGATGTGATTGTTTCAATAAATTGTCCATTTTTATTATCATAATCTACAGTCTATCTAACAATCTATCATCTATCTAGAATCTATCGAGTTGCGTGTACATTTAATTGAAGCACCTCACTTTTAGTCATTGGCATTTTTGCATTCTGTAACTGAATGTCCAAGTGAGGCAAAACAATAGCAGAGCTTGGGATTGTTTCCATTCCTGCAGAACTGTCCTTTATTTTATACAATGTGTGGCTTTGTCAGAAATCACAGTGAGCACAAACTGTGACATGATCAAAGGTTGCAGTCAACTTTTGATGATGTCACAGTTTGTGCTCACTTTGATTTGAGTTTTATTGCAACACACCTACTGTATATTAGGATTTACCTTTCATTCATTCATTCTCTCTTTAAGTCTGATTCATCATTAAATATAACAACAACATTGTAACTATATATCAGCATAAAAAATGCAGGCAGTGTACACAAGTACAGAATAAATAACAAATAATAATAATAATTATTCTCTTTATTTAACCAAGTAGGTCAGTTGAGAACAAGTTCTCAGTTTCTATGACAACCTTACATATAACAGACAGTTAAAAGCACACAAGACAACGAACGATACAACAGATTGTGAATTAAATTAAATGCACTGTATTACTGTTTAAATAAATAACATTCTTACATCACCCGCATCAGTGATTAAACCATATCATCACTAAAACCCACAGCCTGCGGCTGTTTCCATGTTTACACACAAAGAGTGTTGCAGTGGGGTTCCGTCACGATGGCCCCAAGCAGACCAATCACACGTGTCCATGTAAAGCCTTCCTCAAGCCCCTCCTTCAGCATAGACCACCTGATTGGCCCGGTAAATGAGGGGTGGTGGGCGGAGCTGGGCTTTGTTTGTGTCTTTCTCTTGGCTGACACTCATCGGTTGTGTCAGAAGTGTATACATTGTCCATGTAAACACTAGAGATGTTACAGAAATCAGTCGTTCATTTCAGGCAAATGTTGGAAGCAGAGGAAGTCTCAACTGTGCGTGTGCGTGTACTCTTGAGGGAAATCCAAGTACAGTAACTTTGTTGTTACTGTAAAAAAAAGGCTACAGCATAGTATTAGTTTGTATTAGACATCTCCACAGTTTGGGTCACCCGTGTCCCTCTACCTGCTCTCTGAATTTGGGTCACCTGTGTCCCTCTACCTGCTCTGAGTTTGGGTCACCTGTATCTAGTTTACGTGCCTGTAATGCGCTCGCGTTATTTCTGAGAGCTAACCTCACGCAGAAGGGCCCTGGAGAACCGCCCTAATTCAGTGTGTCTGAGTGAGCGCTGCGCTGAAGAAATCAAGACATGGCTTCAGTCCGTGGCTCCCCTGGGGTGAGAAACAACAGGAAGTCACATTTACGAGCTCGTATCCAGCTTCCTCTGAACCAGGGACGAGGTGTAAAAACACACACCTCATATAAACAGAGAGTTCAAAGAATCAAAACGGATTCATTTGGGATTTCTTGCCACCGATCAACACAAAATACTCGCACACAAATTCAAAAAACATCTCTAAAGCTTTTTATTAATTAATTACAAATAACTAAATGGTGGGTTGGTTTTTTTACAAATAAAAAACACCATTTAGTACTCTTGGAACACCAGCAGTAGGTTTGGTGTAAAAATAAGGTGCTGGATCGTTTATGTTATGGGATTATTTCACATCTACTGGTCCTGGGGCTCTTGGAATCATGAACCTCAGCAAGTACCAAAACATTTTGTTCAAAAACGTGGCTCGCTCTGCCAGGAAGTTGAAACTCGGTCTGCGAATGCATGAGACAATGATCCCAAGCATGCCTCAAAATCAACCAAGAAATGGTTAACTCACCACAAAATGACTCTTTTTGCAATGGCCATCTCGGTCTCCAGACTTTGTGCTTTGAATTGAAGAGCACACACAGGTGCAGACTGAAGGATCTGAAGGATCTTCAAAGATTCAGTACGGAGGAAATGGTGCGGGCCTGAGAGATCCCCAAAGTTTACCCCAGGACTCGGAGAGATGAGAAAGCAGCCGCAGGTGGAACACAGACGTTTATTTAACACACAGGGAGAGCCATCGAGGTCTCCCAAAACACTTAATCTCTTCCTCAAATTATTATAGAAACGTCGGTGGAATCTTCCCGCCCCCTCCCCTGCCGTGCCCTCCCACCAGTGTATGGCACGATGACTACATTTGCATAAATCTTATGTATTTACGTACATATCTCTTTGATGTGCTTCTGGTCACCCTATACCCCGGGCCATGATCACCTTTAGGTTGAACAGTTGGTACACTCGGGCCAGACGAAACCCCGCCCTTAAGGGTTCAGAGGAAATCTAGGACGAGCCCATACCACAGATGAAGGGTGACCCGCCTTCACTCCCCGGAGTTAAGGTGACCCAAGACACCCTGTCACATAGATTACAGTCACATCCGTGTTCAATGTTTTCAAGGTATATTTCACGTAGATACCGATCCGACCGTGCCACCCCCTCCTGACGCCCACATCCTCCTTGAGATGTCCAGGCTCTAGAGGCCTGTGGCCTGATCAAAGGAAAGAAAACAGACAGTGTGACATACTGCCCCGTGCATGCATTTAACATATGTGTGGTTGATTCGTTTGGAAAGTGCTTAGTGTGCAGGAATTATGTAAGTGGAAACAGGCAAAATGGAAAACAGGAAAGAACAAGAACCCAAAATCTGCTGAGGCATCTTTGATGTCCCTTCAAATATGTGCACGTGAGCTCCCATTACATGTGTCCCAGTAAATGTTTGTGACTTTCAGCTCCACCACATCAGGAATGGTCAAAGTGAATAATTTTGGAGAGTACTGTATATATATATATATATATATGTATACAGTACCCTCCCAAATTATTCACACTCTTGATAAAGATGAGCAAAGAAAGCTGTATAAAAGAGATATATTACCTTAATAAATAAAGGAAAAAATCTAAATATTAAATATTAAATGTTACCTTATTATTCAACAGATATATACATATTTATATTCGTACCAAATAAAATCACTATGTTCTTAGAAAACAAATAAAAGCAAATAGATTTGGCATATTGATAAAAATGTCTTTGCTGGCAGTTTGATCAATTTGGTAATGCATGAAGACCAATCTTGATATATTTGAGTGACATCGTTGAATTTGCACAATGTCACTCCTTTAGTCAGAGATGTGAAAGAACAATATTCAGGCTCATTTGTTCTACAGAACCCTTAAATGGCATCAGTGTGCACCTCTGGGCTCACATGCAGGATGCTGTGACATAGATCTGCAGAATGGGTGACCGAGACTGTTGCACGCCTCAAACGAATCAACGGAGAGGTCAAAGGGCAACAGGGTAAGCAGGTGAGACACGCCATCACACACCTGTACTGGCAGTGAATGATTTCACACCGACTGCACAGCGCTGCAGTTGACGCACACTTGCCTACACG
Source organism: Aldrovandia affinis (assembly GCA_029706075.1). Classification (NCBI taxonomy): domain Eukaryota; kingdom Metazoa; phylum Chordata; class Actinopteri; order Notacanthiformes; family Halosauridae; genus Aldrovandia; species Aldrovandia affinis. Next base: position 814,887 of record JAINUG010000178.1, on the reverse strand, counting down.
TGCAAGGTGCGTGTGTGCCAAAACAATAACGCGAGTCCCCAAAGAACACTCGAACATATCGAGATTGGTCATAAATTACCAAATGACCAATTACTGCCAGCGAAAACATTTGATCAATATGCAAAATGTTCAGCCATCACTTGGGCCTATCCACATGATTAGCAGTCGAGGTACAGGTTACATTGCTTGGCGATAAGGTTGCCATAGTAAAGCTCTGCTCTTTGTGGATGATGCTATGGTAACCATGATGACTGTGTGGGAACAGGAACCTTTTAAAAAAATCTTTTATTAATTTGTTTCAGATTTTTTCCCATTTTTGTAGCCAATTGTACCATATGTCTAATTGAACTATCCCTCCCCTTGGATCGACACAGAGCCACCTTGCATGCGACGAGCTCTTGCCGGCTTCCCTCCCCCCTGGCCCTGGGGCGAACAGCCAATCACCGCTCCCGTCCAGGGCCGGGCTGGCACAGCTGGAGGTTGTACCCCGGCCGCGGTGGGAAGCTTGCACTCCGGGCGAGTGCCTTTACTGTTACGCCACCTGGGGGCCGCCGGAAATAAAATTGCAGAAACAATCATGTTTATAATTTGGGGTTGATCTCCCGACCTTTTCTTTGAAATAATTAAACAGAAGAAAATCCTTAGAGTGCACCACAGCTTACAAAACATGTAATGGATCACTCGGTGCAAAGCCAGACTGTATCTTAATAACAGGGAGAACAAACAACTGGGCAAAGTACACTCTTAGATGTGGGGGACATCACTCTTGGATGTGGCAAAATTGACAGTGGCTTATTTGAAGAAAGAAATTGTTTGGCTATCGTCTAAACTGTTGCCACATTGTTCGCCAAGGAAACTCTTTCTACAATGATTTTAGAGAGGAAAAACAGTCACGTCGAAGTCAATGGATAATGTGTTATGCTACGTGGACAGAGTTTACTAAACGTTACACAACCCAGTTCCCCTGTGCAATATCTCTCCCGTGATCCTGAATGGTTTTGTCTATACAAGCGGGGTTCATCGAGATGCCATGTGCCGCGTTGTTAATATTTTTCGCTCCGAGAGAAATTAATTTTTGAAAACATTTAGACGACGTCTTTATGAATTCAGGACGTGGCTTTTATGACTTTTTGTAGAAGATAAGTACTCTTTTGACATAAAGGGTAAATATGACAATTGTATTGCTATAAATATTGTGCTTTATGTGGATATTGGATTTTTTAATGGTTTTAATTTAGGGGGGTTATTTATTTTCTTGTTCTTTATTGGCCTTTGTAGTCCAGCTTACAGTGCTGTTTGAAACTGCACGAGGACCCAAACTGCCTGCTCTAAATGCCACTGGAGAAATATAGGGCCTCTGATTGTTTTGCACGAACATGTGAAAAATTGAAAATCGAAAATGATGTGTTGGTTCAGATGCACCCGAGAGCTGCAGTAAACCAAAGTTGTATTTATTTATTCATTTGAATTATTGAATTACATTTATTATTGATTTATTTCCATTTTGTAATTGCTGTCAGTGCACTTAAATGATTTTTTTGAGTGCAGTGAGAGCATTAGCATCCAAACGACCACGGAGTCATCATCACGTGTCCACAAGTGTCAATCGGAGAAATTAAATCCAAATGGAAATCCAACGTCCAGCTCCTAACCTGGCCCAGGCTAAATGTTTGAAACAGACAATAGAGAAGCTGGAGCTGTGTGTCTTTTTACGTAATCCACTCAGAGTGGAGCTATGGTGGAGCTGTGTGTGTGTTTAATACAGTCAGAGTGGAGCAATGGTGGAGCTGTGTGTGTTTTTAAAGCACTGAGAGTACAGTCAGAGTGGGGTGATGGTGGAGCTGTGTGTGTGTTTAATACAGTCAGAGTGGAGCAATGGTGGAGCTGTGTGTGTTTTTAAAGCACTGAGAGTACAGTCAGAGTGGGGTGATGGTGGAGCTGTGTGTGTGTTTAATACAGTCAGAGTGGAGCAATGGTGGAGCTGTGTGTGTTTTTAAAGCACTGAGAGTACAGTCAGAGTGGGGTGATGGTGGAGCTGTGTGTGTGTTTAATACAGTCAGAGTGGAGCAATGGTGGAGCTGTGTGTGTTTTTAAAGCACTGAGAGTACAGTCAGAGTGGGGTGATGGTGGAGCTGTGTGTGTGTTTAATACAGTCAGAGTGGGGCGATGGTGGAGCTGTGTGTGTTTTTAAAGCACTCCGCTGCTGGTGCGCTGCCCTTTGCTCAGTAGAGATTTGCCCCGTGGCGGTGTCGTGTTCTGCAGCGGACAAGAGCAACGACCCCCCCGGGTCCGGACCCGCCTTCCTCCTCTCTCTCTCTCTCTCTGAATCTGCGCACTCTGGAATTCTGCGTCAGCCAATCCCAGTAGACCTTCCCAGATGACATCACAGGCTCTGGCCTGTCACTGGCTGTACTGTGGAGATGGGCGTGTTTGTTGGGGGGGTGGGTGGTGAACGGTAAACTCCACATTTGTACTGAAGTGTGGGAATGGGCTTTGTGCGAGTCAGTGACGGATTGGACATCTGCGTACCCAATTCAGCCCCACCACCCCCCCCCCCCCCTCCTTCCAATCACCGTGTCCCACTCCCTTCCTCACGATGCCATGTCACATGGAGCGGCCATATGCTTTTCATCCCACATACACAACCTTCCTTCGCAAACCCGTAACACTTAGCGTATATATATACAGCACCGCTCCTCATGGAGCATCAAGGGCTGTTCTTAAATGCAGTAGCTGCTGCACAGATGGTCATTACAAGGCCACACCCCCTGAGAACACCCTCCCCCTCCCCGGGGGGCCCTAAAGAAAAATATGGAGCGTCGCAAATAAATCCGAACTGTATTTTTAACACAAGAAAAAAAAGTTTTATAGAAAGGCCATTGGCTTCCAGATTAAGCACTGTTTGTGAGCACAGCCAATCAAGGAGAAGGAGGACCTGCACAGAGAAATGACACCCTTTACTGAAGAGAAGGAGGGATGAAAAGACCAAAAAAACCAGCACCAAAATAAACACCAATGTCACAGAAATGACTAATAACGACAACAACAAAAAGCCTGTCAATACTCCGTTTCCGTTTCATAAACCGCGTGCAGCCATTTCATCGATTCCTGCCTGCATGCCAACCCCAAGAAAGTGAAGTTAAAAGGGGGGTAAAAAAAAATAGTGTTACGTTTTTGGGGAAAAGAAACGGACAACGCCTTCCCCCTTGCAGCTGAGTGACGGCGATGGCTCCCTTTAGAAGGCTCTGCTTGTTGATGTAGCCGGCGGTGCTGGGCTAAGCTCGTGAATGGCCGCCGGGATTTGGCACAAAGGCATGATGTCATGACGGAGCATTGAAGCGGGGAGCTGACGCGCGAGGCCGCATTGTGCCAGCGAGGCAGCGCTGGAGACCGCCCGCTAATCTGAGGGCCGTCCGGCGGACAGAGTTATCTCACGCCGATCTCCCCGTGCATGCGCTCCGGCACGTGCGCCGCCATTTCGCTGACGGCCGAGAAGGGACGGCAACGCGGCGAAACGCGACGTGACGACTCTCTGGGACAGTGACGGGGGGGAAACGACGGCCGCGGCTTCGGGGGAGCGTGTCCTCGTTTGCTCCGTCGGTGAAGCGGGGGCGAGGGGGCCGGGGGGCGCAGTTCGGTTGTCGCGGTGAAGGACGGGGTTTGGCCAATACTCTCAATTGGACCTTGAGCCGTTGTAGCCAGGGTCTCGACTGCTGTCCGTGACCGCATGTGTAAAGCGTCTAAGAGCGGGAGTGCTGATCTAGGATCAGTTGAGCCTTTTAGCTCGTAATGGATGAGGTTAGGATATGGACAGGGGAAACCTGATCCTAGACCAGCACTCCTACTCTTTGAATATTTGTACATAGGGCCCCAGGTTTCCCCTGGCCATAATCTAACCATGTCCACTACGAGCTAAAAGGCTAAACTGATCCTAGATCAGCACTCCTGCTCTGAGACGCTTTATACATACAGGCACTGATCTAGGATCAGTTTGGCCTTTCAGCTCATAATGGATGAGGTTAGGATATGGACAGGGGAAGCCTGATCCTAGACCAGCACTCCTTCTACACTGTTCTGTGCTCTGAAGCCACACAGCAACTCTGACCACACGCATCAAACGGTGACAAAGTTTTGCGAAAGAAATGATTCCAAACGGACAAAACTTGTGCGTGTTCATCCAATACAGGCAAACTCAGCATGTGGAGAGATAATCCAATCCTTTGACACGTTCTAAATCCTAACCAGAGCATTTTACATTGCAAAATATTTATGGTGATTACTGCAGTCAAATATATCCATAACGCTTGCTCAAAGATTTACAGTGAAATATTTACCTTTTCCACAAAAAAAGTTAACGGAACCTTTAAATATTCCATTAAACTTCGCTTAAAAGGTTCGCATAAACTTTACCTCCGCTGTGAGCTTTTGAGAACTTAATGTCAGTAATTTCATGAGTTTATGTCCAAGTGGCAAGAGGATAAATAATTACCCTTGGTCTTTATCGGCTGTAAGCCTCACCGAAAACTCCCCATATTGTGCCATACCGATTTCCTCCATGTCATCCCTGTTGGGGTAATCCCCCATTGATCTCCGCTCCAGCGTCACTCTTTCCACGGCGTGCGCAGTTCTCTCTCCACGATCCGTGCTTTGTGCATGCCAGAGATACCAGCCACAATAAGGAGGATTTACTCAAATCAGCCCACCGCCATTAGTGAGAAGGGGGGAAACAAGTATTTCACACAGGGGGGGAGCGATGTTGCTCTGAGCTCTGTGTATCACCAGAGATGTTGGAGGAGGGGGAGTGAAAGTCACATAACCCCCCTGTGGAGGACGTCGGTCTCGGCCACGTGAGAGTGCCAAACCTGCCCCCGGAAAGTCTACCTGCTCCAAAGGCCTCCACAACATTTAAAGACACAGACAACCATGCCACTCCCACGTGGCCGAGACCGACGCCCTCCACACCCCCCCATACGAAGCTGTGCGGTTATATTTGTGACAGTCACGCAGCGCATGTCTCCACATGACTCTGGCACAATGGCCCGAAGAGGCCAGCGAACCGGGTCTCGATGCTTCGGAGAGGATCTGTACGTCTCGTGTTATCGCCGGCCTGCCTGGGGGCCCCGAGCGGGCCCCGTGACCCGGAGGTGGACGAATGCGCGTCGTCTTCAGAAACCACACCACACTTCTGTTCCACTCCCATTGTTCTTGGAGCACTTGAAGGAGATTGTAACAGAAATGTATTTGGGTGGACAGAGAGTGCGGGCGTTTGCAGGTGTGTGTGTGTGTTACTCCACACGTGTAACACACACGGGAGGTGTGTGTGTGTGTGCTCTTTTTTTGGTGGCACTCTGCTACTTTCCCCTCAAATGTCTTCTAAGCACCCAAAAAGGTTCATTTAATAATTAGACTATCTGCTATGGAGTAGGGCAGGGTTACTCAAATCACGGTCCTCGTGGGCCGAGCACTGCTGTTTTTACACATCCCCTTTACCAGGACTGGAGTTTGTGGGTTCGGAGATTCTGTGGGCCAGATTTGAGTAACCCTGGAGTAGGGTAACTGCCTTCTGGTGCACTGTGACCATCTGTTGTGTCACATTTCAAGCAAGCTTTCTCCCCGGAGTTAAACTCATCTTGTTTAATTCCGTACACATTTTCAGCGCATCTTTGCCCTAAGATACTCAATAGTAATGTTCACTGGGAGGGTTTAAAACACTGGTGTCACACTCAATCCATCGAGGGCCGGAGTGTACGCAGGTTTTTGATGCAACCAATGCATTTAGGTGATTTCAATTAATTCCCCTTCTAGGTTGAAGAAGGGACATAATTAGTGAAATCACCTGGTGTAGTGCACTGGTTGCAACAAAAACCTGCATACACTCCGGCCCTCGAAAGAATGAGTTTCACACCCAGTGGTTTAAAATGTCCTTCCAGGGCCTACATACAATCCATTTACAGAGCTGGATATTTTTACTGAAACAATTAAGATGAAGTATCTTGCTCAAGAGTACAACGGCAGTGCCCCACCGGGGAATTGAGCCTGCAACCTCTGAGTTACAAGCCCAGTTCCCAAACCACTATATCACACTGGCAACCTCGCCTAGCTTACGCTATGACCTGTGAGCTCAGGTCTGTCTTGGGTACAGATTATGTAGACAGTTGGTCCTGCCAGCTCCACAACAAAAGCAGAACAAAAACAGTCTTGAGAAGGGGAGATCTGAAACGGCCTGCTTTACATTGTGTCGGTGAGTTCAGAGGTATTGACTTTGGATGGCTGGGACCAGTTTGGCCTTGGAGCTAGCAGAGTGAGAAACCTAATACAGAACTTGCAGATGAGAACCAATCAGATTATGTTTTCACGAAATATTTTGAGAGAAGAAAAAATTTGAGAGAAGAAAAATATCATGATCTCCCTCATTTTTTCCACAAACCGTTTACTGTAGTCTTCTTTGCTCATAGTCGTGTGCATCATCGTTTGAAACCCTACAACACCTCCACCCTGCAGCGCTGACCCCTGACAATGCTCCAAAAAAAACAAAGGATTTACAGCTTTCTCTCCCTCTCTCTCATTCTCATTCTCTCGCTCTCTCTATCTCGCTATCATTCAGCTACAAAGCGCACTATTTAACATATATCATTCAGCATTACGTCAGTGGCCACTAGGAGACCAGTAGGATTTGGCACCAAGGCTCTGAGGAAGCAGACCTGCATCGATTGGAATTCTGACTAAGGTGGTGAGTAAGCCAATGAGACGTCCCTCCCTCTGCGGTCCGCCGGCCTCAATAAACATTCTGGTTATTTGGATTGTCGGACTGTTTGGCCGCACCACCTGCATTTGTGTTTTAGATTTCCCTTCCCATGTTCAGCCACAATGCCGAGACCAAGTCTCGCTTGTCTGCACAAACAGGCTCCTGTTTTATAGGTGCGATATTCTGGCTACTCCAGCGCTTCAATATTGTTTTTAATCGCCTGTTATTTCAATACGTCCCCGGGACACCACACTCCACGGGCGAGCGGTCCGATGTAAAGATTGCTCCGCCAGTTCATGTGAATGTCAGATTATTCCCATCAAGAATAAAACAAAAGCTTCGTTCTCTGGAAGGCTGACAGGATTACTCAGCACATGTTTGTTTGCTTTTCCTGGAGCTAAAGGCTGAAACATGAAAAAGATGATGATGATTTCGCTATATGTCTAAAACCATTGTTGTTCTTAACAATGGGCCCAGGGGCACTTTCCCTCGAATGTTACATTAAGTGGGTGGGAATTTCCTCCCAGTTTAAATTCTGCCGATAAATACCGGCATCACCGTGCTTTTATTCAGCAGCACTTAATTAAAAGGGGTGGGCTGAGTTTGAGGTTTGGTTTTGGAAATGAGGTCATGCAATGTAAGACACAGGGTTGAAGTTCCACAGAGTTATGTGAATTCTATGATGTAATGATATAGACATGAGTTACATTGTACTCGACTGTGGAACATCACCCCACTACTCACCTCTCTGCACTGGCTCCCTATCGCAGCACGCAGCAAGTTTAAATCACTGGTGCTGGCTTATCAAGCTGCTAGAGGAACTGCTCCCTCCTACCTCCAGACACTCATCACACCCTACACCCCAGCCAGACCTCCTCTGGCAAACTGACTGCCCCATCCCTCCGGGCGCCCAGCAGCCGCTCCTTCTTGCCTCTTCTCTGTCCTGACCCCTCGGTGGTGGAACGATCTTCCGTACTCGGTCAGAACTGCAGAAACACTGGCCATCTTCCGCAAGAGACTCAAAACCCACCTCTTCAGACTCCACTACCATTGATTCTGTATATCAACGAATTGTCATCACCACTGGTTTCATGTTTAATACTTTATTTAATCTTTTGTATTTATGTTTGATGCTAAAAAAAACAAAAACTCTACTAACCTTTTTCTTTCTCTGTGTTACAGGCACAGTATGCAGCTGCCAACAATGATGTCTATTGCTATATTACTACACTGATCTCTTGCGCAAACAATGATTGATCTTCCCATGTATAAATGCACATCTTGTAAGTCGCTCTGGATAAGAGCGTCTGCTAAATGCCAAAAATGTTTTCTGTTTCTGCTGTTTTATCCCCGTTTTTTTCTCCATTTTTAGTATCCAATCATACCCTCCTTTTCACGTAAATGATCCCACTCCCTCATATATCCTACGAGTTCGCTGCCGTAGTCCTGATACCGGCAGTGACATGCGGCTGGGCCCCGCCTCCTCCGAGCCAGAACCCGCCAAGCCGTCACCGTAACTCCAGTATGCGCACACAGAGCCACTCCTATACGCAGCGAGCTCGTATCGACTTCCCTCCCCCACCCTGGGGCGGACAGCCAATTGCCGCCCCCTAGTGGTACTCCCAGCCAGAGCCGATACTGGCGTGGCCGGTGGAATCAAACCCCGGTTGCAGTGGCCAGCGTCGAACGTTGTAACCTAGGCCACCCGGGAGGCGAAATGTCATTTATGACTGTGATTTGGAGCAGCATTGTTTCCACCAGACGATATACATTTTACATTTTTACATTTTAAGCATTTAGCAGATGCTCTTATCCAGAGCGACTTACAAGATGTGCATTAATACATGGTAGGAACAATCATAGTTAGCGCACGAGATCATTGCAGGAATACAGCAACAGGATATCAACTCACGATATCAACTCACGGCTTCAGTGCAGATCCATGGTGATTCTGCGGTTGTTCCCAGCACAGAACATTCTGGTGAGTCTGTGTGAGTCATAGCAGGTGAGAGTCAGGGCAGAAGCATCCCCGCACCCGCGTAGGAAGCGGCTCAAGCAGCGAGCCGGGCCGCAGTCTGAAACCCAGCGCTGCCGTCAGTTCACAGGCCCTGGTGCAGGAAGCAGGAGTGCAGGGGCGGGGGGGCTTGCTCAGCACCAGGCCAGCGGGGGATTCCACGCCCCTGTGACACGGGAGGGAGCGAGTGACACCAGGGAGACCGGAGAGCGATCGATTGTTCCCTCCAATCGGGCAGGAAAGGGAAGTAGGACTTCCTCCTTTTTGGGTACTCTGGGGCGAAGGAGCCGTGGGTCCCAGGGAAACACAATGGAGGAGAGGAAGAGCGCTGCACTGGTGCAGATGGGCGGCGGGCGGCGGGCGGCGGGGGAGACGGGAGGGGAGGGGCGAGGCGTGAACTCTGGCAGAGAGGGGTACGGGAGCACGAGCCCTCTGTCTGTGACCCCATTCGGAGCGTGATTTCACCTCATGGATGGCAACAATGTTATCTACAGAAACTTCCACAATGTCTGTCCTGACACCACTTATACACACACACACACACACACACACACATACGCACGCGCACACACTCATGCACGCACACGCACACACACACTGACACACACACACGCATGCACACGCACACACTCACGCACGCACACTCACACACACACTGACACACACACACACACATGCACGCACGCACTCACACTTGCATGCACACACACACACACACTCACACAAATACACACACACTTGGACATTCGCGCAAACACAGAAGCACACACGTACACACACACAAACTTTTGTTTAAAGATGATTTAAACGTGGAGGTACATGGAGCTGAAGCACATGAGCCTGTGCGTACAGTATGTATTGTGTGTGTGTGAAGGCGTTGGTGATGAGTACATTTCCATCAGCATTCCATAGTAGTCTCAGGCAACTTTCAGAGGCAATGTGTGAGATGTGACCAGGTGATGGAAATTGTTCTTAATTAATTCAAATTGTCAATTTCCTTATTAAAAACACATACAATCATATTTTTTCAACTTTCTCTGATGTGTATGTGTTTCCATATTTCATATGTGCTACTGTCTTCTTCAGATTCCATTTTTTTAATGCTTCTTTTTTAGATAAGCACGCACTCTCCTTCGAAATGCATGATGTCAGCTATTGCTTCTTGTCAGACCGCAGTTTACAAGTGGAGCTCGCACAGACATGAGTCCAGGAAGGAAGCCACTTCATATGCCCGTTAGAGCGGGCTGTCTATAACCAACTGTCTGCTCATCTCTTACAGAATGACCTGCTTGATCCCAACCAATCCGGGTTCAGAGCAGGCCACTCCACAGAGACTGAGAGGCTCCATAGTGTCTCCATCCCAGTCTGCCAGCAGTCTTGGAGTAACCCTGGACAACCAGCTGTGCTTCTCGAGCCATATTGCAGCGATCACCCGGACCTGCCGATTCTCCCTCCACAACATCCGGAGGATCCGACCATTCCTCACGCAGGAAAAGGTTAGTGTTTAAAAAAAATAAAAAAAAATAATGATTAAGTGGAGTAAGCAGGGGTATACAGTGTAGAGCAAGTAGGCAGTGGTGATGACATTTAGCTAGATGTACAGGGTTCAGAGGTAGTGGAGTCCGAAAAGGTGGGTTTTGAGTCTCTTGCGGAAGATCGCAAGTGATTCTGCGGTCCTGACTGATTGCAGAATGTCATTCCACCAGCAAGGGGTCAGGACAGAGAAGAGACGAGACCGCGAGGAGCGGCTGCCAGGCGCCCAGAGGGATGGAGCAGTCAGTTTGGCAGAGGAGGCGGAGCGGAGGGGTCTGGCTGGGGTGTAGGGAGTGATGAGTGACTGGAGGTATGGGGGAGCAGTACCTCTAGCTGCTTGAAAAGCAAGCACCAGTGATTTGAATCTGATGCGTGCTGCGATGGGGAGCCAGTGCAGAGAGGAGAGTAGAGGGGTGACGTGGGTGAACTTCGGCTGGTTTAACACCAGCCGAGCGGCAGCATTCTGGACCAGTTGCAGTGGCTTGATGGCACAGGCCGGTAGGCCTGCCAGCAGGGAATTGCAGTCGTCCAGATGTGAGATCACCAGGGCCTGGACCAGGAGTTAAGTGGCCTCTTGGGTGAGGAATGGTCGCATCCTCTGGATGTTGTGGAGGGAGAATCGGCAGGTCCGAGTGATCGCTGCGATGTGGCCCGAGAAGCACAGCTGGTTGTCCAGGGTCACTCCTAAACTCCTGGCAGACTGGGATGGAGACACTATGGAGCCTTCAACGGTGATTGATGCATCAATCATCGGGGAGCCCTTCGCTGGGAGGAAGAGCAGCTCTGTCCCCTCCTCAAAAAACCCTCTCTGAATCCTGCTGTCATCTCTAACTACCGACCTGTCTCTCTCCTCCCATTCCTTTCCAAAACGTTAGAGCGGGCTGTCTATAATCAACTGTCTGCTCATCTCTTACAGAACGACCTACTCGATCCCAACCAATCTGGGTTCAGAGCAGGCCACTCCACAGAGACTGCTCTCCTTGCGGTCACTGAGGCTCTTCACGCCGCTAAGTCCCGATCCCTTAGCTCCGTCCTCCTCCTCCTTGACCTGTCGGCGGCGTTCGACACCGTGGACCACCGGATCCCCTGCTCATCTCTCGTCGAGATGGGAATCTCTGGATCTGCGCTGACATGGTTCGAGTCCTACCTGGCCGACCGGTCCTACCAGGTGGCCTGGAGAGGATCCTCTCCTCTCCCCGCACCCTCTCTACCGGTGTCCCGCAGGGCTCCGGTGCTAGGCCCTGTCCTATTTTCTCTCTGTACACCAAGTCACTTGGCTCTGTTATTTCTGCTCATGGTTTTTCCTATCACTGTTATGCTGATGACACTCAACTGTTTCTCTCCTTCCCTCCATCTGATACCCAGGTCCCGGCACGGATCTCTGCATGCCTGGCTGACATCTCCGCATGGATGTCCACCCACCACCTGAAGCTGAACCTGGGGAAGACAGAGCTGCTTCTTCCTCCCAGCGAAGGGCTCCCCGATGATTGATGCGTCAATTACCGTGGAAGGCTCCATAGTGTCTCCGTCCCAGTCTGCCAGGAGTCTTGGGGTAACCCTGGACAACCAGCTGTGCTTCTCGAGCCACATTGCAGCGATCTCGGACCTGCCGTTTCTCCCTCCACAACATCCGGAGGATCAGACCGTTCCTCACCCAAGAGGCCACTCAACTCCTGGTCCAGGCCCTGGTGATCTCACGTCTGACTACTGCAATTCCTTGCTGGCAGGCCTTCCGGCCTGTGCCATCAAGCCACTGCAACTAGTCCAGAACGCTGCTGCTCGCCTGGTGTTCAACCAGCCGAAGTTCACCCACGTCACCCCTCTACTCTCCTCTCTGCATTGGCTCCCCATCGCAGCACGCATCAGATTCAAGTCACTGGTGCTGGCTTTTCAAGCGGCCAGAGGTACTGCTCCCCGCACCTCCAGTCACTCATCACGCCCTACACCCCGTCCAGACCCCCTCCGCTCCGCCTCCGCTGGCAGACTGACTGCCCCATCCCTCCGGGCGCCTGGCAGCGCTCCTCGCGGTCTCGCCTCTTCTCTGTCCTGGTCCCTCGTTGGTGGAACGACCTCCCGCACCGGTCAGGACTGCGGAATCACTTCCAATCTTCCGCAAGAGACTCAAAACCACCTCTTCAGACTCCACTACCACTGAACACTGTCCATCTAGTCAATCTGTTTACTTGTTTAAAAAAAAAAAAAAAAAAAACACCCACTAACCTTTTCTTTCCCAATGTTACAGGTATGATACGCAGTTGCCTGCAATGATGTCTTTTGCCGTTTTTACTGCACTGATCTTGTACGCTAACTTTGATTGTTCTCGCCTTGTATTAATGCACATCTTGTAAGTCGCTCTGGATAAGAGCGTCTGCTAAATGCTTAAAATGTAAAATGTAAAATGTCTTCCCCAGGTTCAGCTTCAGGTGGTGGGTGGACATCCATGCGGAGATGTCAGCCAGGCATGCAGAGATCTGAGCCGGGACCTGGGTCTCAGATGGAGAGAAGGAGAGAAAGAGTTGAGTGTCATCGGCATAACAGTGATAGGAAAAACCATGAGCAGAGATAACAGAACCAAGTGACTTAACAGTATGAGCCACCCAGCAGCCTCTTCGATTCCATTTGTGTATCAGAGTTATGAATGTCTCACTGCATTTAGATGCCTGTATCAGCATTGTGTCTGAAATGTAAAAAGAAAAAAAACCACATAAATCCCTTTTTGATGGGAAGACGGAAAACTTCACTTCAACAGAACAAGAATAGAGGCTTGTAACAACAGGCAATCCAACAAAATGCTATGAATTATGGAGACATAAATTATAAAGACCTGGGCGCCTAGCTTTTGCTTTTGTTTTTGCCGAAAGGAAACAGACAGAGCTGGACAAGACAAAAGAATGTGTCACACCTCTTTGGTGCGAACCGACTCAGTGAGAGATAAGATTCAAGATTAACTTTATTGTCCCACAAAGTGGAGAATTTGGCTTGGGCTTTCACCCATGCTGCAGCCGTAAAAAGACAGACATTCCACATACAAAAACATACAAAAATGACCTGCTGGTCATTCCACATACAAAAACATACAAAGATCTGCACAAATCCCTTTAATAAAACAACACAAAGATCCTCCAGTGTCCATCCTGGCCTCATCCTTTTCTTATCTGCCGCTATTTAAAAGTTTTATTGACACAGGGATAAATTAATTTTTAAATCTATTTAATCTGCAACGAGGGACTCTGAACCTCCTCCCAGAGGGCAGTAGCTGATACTCAGCGTGTAGAACATGGGATGGGTCAGTAACTATCCTATTGGCTTGCCTTAGGGTAGCCTGTTCATAAGTAGACGGCAAGGATGGATGCTGTGTAACCCCTATAGTCTTCCATGCAGTCTGCATCAATCTGACCAGTTTGGACTTTAGTTGCACGGAGAGATTACCAAACCAAGCTGTGATGCCGTATCTAATAAGGCTCTCTAAAACTGCCTGATAAAAGACTAACATCAATTTTTGATCAACACCATGAACTCTTAAGTCGACGAAGGAAGTGCAGTCGTTGTTGTAATCTGCTACAGAAACTGTCGACATGGGTGTTCCTGGTTAATGAGTTGTCAATAAAAACGCCAAGGTATTTGTAAGAGGAGACCTGTGAGATGGTTTCATCGTGGATGACCACAGGCCTGTGGTCGCCAACTCCCCCGGGGTCAAACACCATCTCCTCGGTCTTTTTAACATTCAAGGCAAGGTGGTTGTCATTACACCATTTTACAAACCTTTGTATCTCTGTATAATAGTCAGATAGATCGCTATCCTTTTTCATTAAAGCTAAGATGGCAGTATCATCTGAGAATGTAATGATGTGATTGTTAGGATTACAGCTTCTATACTCGTTAGTGTTTGGGTGATAAGAATTGGAGCCAGCCGCCGCGTTGTTACAGCCATGGCACAAGCGCTGTGGCACACTGTAGCAGAGTATCAGAGGAGTGCGGCGCATTCGCGAGGTGGACAGGTTCAGGGGGTTCGCGGCTTGGCTCCAGCTCTTGAGCTTCCTGGGCGGAAACTAGCGGCGATTGTAATAACGTGCCAGTCAAAGGATCGCAATCAGTTGAGAAACAAATAAAATAAAGTAATGATACAAAACGACTGTCATTAAAATACCGTTTTGTTATTGCCTTTGTCTGCAGCTCTTGTTTAAAAGGAAATGAGGGCTATTTTTCTTCAGGGCCGGCAGCTCGTTCATCAGCTATATTTATTGACAAAAATGTTACTTCAGCACCAGCTTCTGTGCTGGGCAGAGATCAACCACAGAGCTGATCTCACGTGCAGTATGTCAGGCAGTAGGGTTGAGAATGGCTGCCTGTCAGGGGCAGGCTGAGAAAGGGTGCCTGTCAGGGTTGTTCCAGTAAAATGCAGGGAAAACATTTAGTGAGATATGCTAAATAAAGAAATACAATTTAATAATCACTGATTCACTGTATGCTAATAAAAATCTATATGGCAACAGTATAATACATCATAAATATACTGTATATATATATATAGGTTGCACTGCATAGATCACTGCTGGTGTGATGGGGTATTTCGAACTCTGTGTAATGCTATGTTGTGTGTTGTGTTTTGTATGTAGGGCCAACACTGTGTATGTAGTGAATGTATTGCTGACCTCACAAAATGAATCTCCATATAAATTGTATGGACAATAAATTGTATCGTATCGTATTGAAGGAAAAGCACACTTGGACTTTAACATGTTATTATGTGTGTTTTTAGTTTTTTTTATCGTGAAAAGAATGTCCTGGAACATTGAAATATAGCTCTCCAACCAAGATAAGTACGTCTTATCCAGCACGCCTTTGGGCATCTGGGGCGCTTGTTCCTCCAGATACACCTTTTTCCTGTATTTGTTTTATTTCACTTTTGTGTACCAGGTCGGTGACCCTCGTGTTTCAGGCATGACTGAAGAAAAATATTACATTTTAAGATTTTCTTTTTTTTCCCCAAAAAAAAATCTGATGACCTTGTTTTCAGTAGGGGAGGAGTAGGAACTGCCTGGCTACATATTTCTGTTGTTTTGACTGTACCACTCAAAGTCCACTCAAGCATCAAAATCCCTCTAAAATGTCAACATTTACGTTCCTGGATAAGATATTTTATGCCTCAGCATATCTTTTTTTAAATTATTATTGCAAAGGTCTAGAACAATTTCATATTCTGCATGAAAATGGCTTAAAATTTACAGATTTAATATATGTAAACATAGTTCAAAGCTATTAAGTAAAATATGTTTTTTCTTTTTCTGCAATGTTGCCAATAAAAAACGTAAATTTAATTGTATTGCTTAATATTTTTGATATTATATTTATATATATATATAGCTAGTAAGTGAAATATATTATAATACTGTATAAAATGTACTAAATAAAATATATATATTGTTTTTATTTATTATTATTTTAATTGTTTTCTATATTTAAATGTTCAGTGTTAATTAAACTCTAATGGAGTTTATACAAGTCCAATGGAGGAAGTGTGTTCGTTTCACTACGGTTACCAAACTGAACCGGGAAATGTGAACTTTGTTTGTGTTTGTGAACTTGTTTGTGTGTTTGTGTCTCAGTCAGACTCTTCAGAGTCGATATGAAACCGAAATGTTTGGCCGTGCAGTTATGTTCACACTCCGCAAACCTGAATGAGTCTTTGCCCGGGAAAGTCTTTTGTCACGGGAACTTTTGTTATTTTTTCTCCTCTGCCTGAATGACGATTGCAAATTTGAGTTCAGGTTCCCCTTGTCTGGAAAACATAAGCACAGCGCTCTTGGTTGCTCAGTCGATCTGGTGGGCAGCGAAAGCAGAAACACCTTTTGTTCTCCTGAGACGAAAAGGCAACAAAGTCACACTCACACACTTCTGAGCACTGACTCTAGGGCAACATGAAACGGCAGTATAGGTCATTTGTTTAAAGCAATCAGAAAGACACATATTTAGTTTAAAAAAAAATAAAAAATTGGAAGCAGGCAGACGAACACTTCTTCGGCCGATATGGGTCGCGAAACGCTCATATGATTGATTTTGACATATGGGTCGTTTTGGCTGTAAATCGTGTTGCATTAGGCAATTTTTCGTTTGCGTGCCCAAATGCCGAGATACAAGCTGGATCAGACGACCCGTTTCAGCCACTCCGAAGACAACTCCAACATTTGAGCTAGGGAACAATGCAACAATGTAAAAATGGTTAGCAAAAAAGATATAGGTAGCCTATACATATGCATATTTATTTTCTCTTCTTATACCCACCAATTTAAAACCAAGAGCAAAAGCTGGTGGAAGGTAGGGTCGCAGTATAAATAGGGTATGCAAAAAAAACACACAACGCACAAAACCCCATTACATTTACATTTTAGCAGACGCTCTTATCCAGAGCAACTTACACAGTTTACATTTCTTTACATACAATCCATTTATACAGCTGGATATTTTGCTGAAACAACGGCAGTGCTCCACCTGGGAATTGAACCAGCAATCTCTTGCAAGCCCATTCCCTAACCATTACACTACACTGCTGCCCATCAATAAGAAACATAACCAAATAAAAGTATTTGCGTATTGATCGTTTGGTCTTACTTGTGCCCATTGGTCCCAACTCGCCCATTTCTGTGCAAATATAATATAAAAATATTAGGCTAATAATAATAGCAGATTATTATTATTAATAATAATAATAATAATAATAATAATGAAGCATTGTTTACGACAACATTTCCTGCTGGATGAATGTTGTAGGTTTCTCAGAAGCAGGTGTTTAAACAAACATATGCCAGCATCCGTTGGCAGCAATTTCTGCCGGCAGTATAACAACAAAATGGCAGGTTTATTTCTCGTAACTGTGAGGTTTTTTTTTACAGAGACTAATACTGGCAGTGAGTATAGTGAGGGGGGGGGGTGCGCTATACTTTTTAAGGGAGAGATTAATTTAAGCTGTGGAATGTCCACCTTCCCCATATCACTCTGTGCAAATTTACTGTGTAAACAGACTATCTGCTTTTCTCCCCCCCAACTTTCAACTGATACCAAATAAAAACAAAACATTAAAAAAGGCAACAAATCACTTCCTTTTTTAAATAAGTGAGGGGGTGCGATTCATGCTTGCTGAAACATTTGTTCACGTGAAAGAATATTCTTCCTGTGATTTAGGAGGAGGAAGCTAGAATGCCAGTATGTGCTTCCTATTAATTACGCACAGGGTTGTTGTTTTCCAGGTTTTAGACCGACGTGCTGATGTTCACCACACTCCCAAAGACATTTAACAAATATAATAAATGACATCAACGCGCTCGGCACTGACAGATTGATTTGAGGCGCTAAGGAGCAGGGTTGCCTCTCCGATGTGTCCGCTGCCCGCAGTGGGAACAGGGCTATATAAAGGAAAGGTATTTTTGATTCTCCTGACCAGGCCCGGAGAGAGAGGAGATAGCATAGGCGTTAGCGAGGAGCTTGTGAGGAACTGATGACAAAGAGGAGTGCTGTGGTCACACGTCTCCTTATCGGGCACACACCCCTGGTCCCCGCACCCCCTCCCCTCCCCCAGTTGCTTTGGCAGGTGGAAGAGGGAAAGGAGGCAGAATCAAGGCTAGGCTGTAGAAAAACCTCAAATAAAGAAAGCCCCCCCGAGCCATAGCACGCATCACTGACCAGAACAAACTTTGTGGCTTGCGGTGAAACAAACCTTATCAGAGTTCAGCATAAGATTAGAATAGCGCTCGCACACTATCCGTGCTCACAAAATGTTCTGGACATTTCTTTTCATTTTGATTTTGACTTTATTTGTATCGTTTTGTTTTGGGGGGCATGGATAGTGTATGAGCACTGGGCCTACGAAGAGGCTACGAGAGTTCAGCCTGCCAGGCCAAAAGACCCAGATCCCAGACGTGGGAGACGGTACACCTCTCAGCAACATACAACGCAGGTGAAAGTGGATGCTCTTATGCTATCATGCTGCAAGACGCTCTGGATATGGTCATCTGTAATGTGAAGCTCACTCATTTACTGTTATTCATTTACATTATAGGCATTTAGCAGATGTTCTTATCCAGAGGAACTCACACAGTTTTAGATTTCCTTACATACAATCCATTTATACGGCTGGATATTTATTTAGGTAATTCAGGTTAAGTGCCTTTGCTCAAGGGTACAGTGGTAGTGCCCCACCTGGGAATCAAACCTTTGCATTACAAGCTCAGTTCCCTAACCATTATACTACACTGTCACCTTAGCAGAAGTCTCGGGAACATTCAGCACAGGTGAAGCTCACTCCTCCCATGCGACCACAGCAGTTTCATGGCACCTTAGCTGCCCTCATGGTGATGAATTCTTCCTGCAAAGCTTCAAATCCAACAGCTACTGTATATCCCAGCCAGGCCCTGTGAGTCTTCACGGGAACAAAGAGAGAAACTGGCAACACTTTACTGGAACTGTACGCCATTCGCCAGTCATCAGGAGATGGTGTCTTTTATTGTTATACCCAAAGGTTTTTCAGTAACACTTTAATTAGCATATAACATATGCCATTTAACAGACGCTTTTATCCAAAGCGACTTAAAGTAGTGAATGTATACATTTTTTAGTATATGTGGCCCCAGTGGGAATCGAACCCACAACCTAAGCGTTGTCAGCGCTATGCTCTACCTACTGAGCCACACAGAATTGAACTATACACCATAAAGCCTACATAACACGGTCATAACCAGCCATAACGATGAATTACAGCTTATGACAAATGTCAAAACACTGTCACAGTGTATAGTTTAGTTTTTTTGAAGAATTTGTTTCTAATTTTCTCCCAATTTAGTAGCCAATTACACCCTCTATTTTTCATGTCAATCCCCCCTCGTATTGTGAGTTCGCTGCCGTAGCCCTGTGGCTGGCAGTGACATGGGTGAAGTATCGTCTCCTCTGAGACGGCACTCGCCAAGCTGTCGACCGTAACTCGGAGGAATCTAACCCCGGTCGCAGTGGCCAGCATTGAACGTTGTAACCACCCGGGAGGCCAGTGATACTTTTTAATCAGTTAGTTTTATTGGTCTTGTGAAATTCACTGCATACATTATGACAGTGTTATGACTATTGCTGTCATGGCTGGTTATGAGAGTTGTTATGGCATGCTTATGACCATGTTATGTAGGCTTTATGCCATGTATTTCAGGTAAAGTGTTACTGAGAAACCTTTGGGCATAACTGGGTATATATTTTCACTTCATGTAACTTCTATGTTTTGTAATGATGAAATCTGTACTGATCATCAAAGCCTAACTGGGGACAGGGGTCGCAAATTAGCTCTGTCTAGAAACCCTGTATGCAGTGCATGTGTTTCATGTTTTTAACTTGTAACAATGTTTACTTGCAAATAAACAAGGTCAAATGAGGACAAATAAACGACTAAATAACAATAAGAGTGTAGCAAGGTGGCAGGGGTGGCCACCATGCCAGCGGCGAGGGGCTCCTAGGAAGGCGGGCGACAGCAGGGCGTGATGGGCCCACAGGGAGGCCTGCGATGCCAGGCAAGGAGGGGCCTTCAGGGAGGCCTGTGATGGCAGACATGGAGGGCCCCTCAGGGGGGGCGGCGACGGCAGGAGAGGCATGGAGAGGACCTCTAGCAGGCTCTCAAGGGCAACCTGGAGAGTCGTAGTTGCCTGGGGAGCCAGGACTGGTTGTGGCCTTGGCATGGTGGAGGTCTGGGGGTGTGTCTGACCTGGCCTTAGGGTCTTCCTCTCCTCCTCAGTTTGGGAGAGAAGAAGCTGGTGGACAGTCCCATTCATTGGTTCTGGACAGTGGTGCCAATGATGACCGTCCCTTCGCAACTTACACACCAGTGGGTATCCCGCATTGAGCACACAGACCAGTGATGGTCTGGGTCCCCACACCACTCACATCAGAGAAAAATTCTCCTCAGCTGTTCCCATGGGCCCCTGCCTCCGGATTCCTCCGATGAAAGGTCCACTGGAACGGCAAAGGATAGGCCGTGCTGGGGCCAGAGAAGGGGCTCCAGCACCTCCTTCCCACCAATAGGCTCTTCTGCCCGCCGATGGAGGTCTGCCATCCACCCTTCCGGGCAGGCCTCCAGGTCCACCCAGGAAATGGCCTGGCCCTCCTGGGGCCACTCCCAGGCTCGAACAGATGCGGGGAACAGAAGCGAGAGAAAAAAAAACTGTCCCCGGGTCTGGCGGATAGCGTAGCGGTCTAACGCACCACACTTTTGCTGGTCCAATGTGGTGTGCACTGCCTGTCAGGGACGCGGTTCGAAACCCGCGTCTCTACCAGACTGGCCCTGGTCGTCAGCTCCGATCGGAGGCGGCGTTTGGCTGTCCGCCTCCGGGGAAGGGGGGAGGGTGAGCCGGCACGAGTCCGTCGAGGAGCAGGAAAAAGGCGTCCGTGGTAGAAAGAACTGTCCCCAAAATTGAGTAATTAAAGTAATTAAATAACGGAAAATCTTCATCCACTCAACCACCAGGGACAATTAAATCCCTAGCATCTCCACCATATGTAGCGAGATGGCAGGGGTGGCCACCATGCCAGGTGGTTGAGTGGATGAAAGACCAACAAAAAAACTACGGTTCAATAGGCCAACGGCCAATTTATTACCCTTTTTCAAACAATTAAAACAAAACACAAAGATAAAGCATTTAACTCAAAACCGATTCAATAGAGGGAAACAGCAACAAAAAAACTGGGGAACAGGAGCACCTGACAGCAGCCAAAAGGGAGGTGCAGCCCTCTCTACTCCTCCCTCCACCTCTCCCAGTATCACAAGGAGACACTGCCGAATGGCAGGAAGCATGCAGTGTGACCGCTCTCTACTTTCGGACAGGTGGGTCCTTCATCCAGGTAAAAAGGTGTAGCGATCTCACCTGTTGAAAATGGAGACAGGCAGAGAGGGGCAGACCAGGGGGAAATGGTTTAGACAAGTCTTCCACCTCTCTCTCTCTCTCCCTCTCTCACTCTCTGTTTGTTTCAGGCTGTGTTCCAGTTCATTCTGGTTAACATCATAGGCACCATTGAATCTCGCTGTGACAGGAGCACGGGGGAGCACCTACGGTGTCCTCAAGGGGACATTTTTATTGAATTCTTTTGACATTTTGATTTGGGGCCGAAAACTATGCTAGTATCCACGTTTGGTCAGAGGCTCACTTTTCTTTTTCCTTTTAAATATCTCACTTCTGCTGAATCATAAAATCAAAAATACTAAGAACATTGCTTCCATGCCAAAATACCAATGAATGCATTATGATAGAAGCCCATTCCAGACCGCATGTGCGCTCGTACACAGTGTGCCTACATGAGTGAATACCTTTGACTCAGGCAGCTTGTTCCACAGGTGCTGCCAGGCAAACAAAGTCAATACAGAGTCAGTATTTGCTTAGGAAAATGTAAAAAATGTAAAAAATCTGAGAACGCTAGATTGATGACACTGAAACAGAACCCTCCCTCTGTGACATTGTGTCCGGTCTCCGGGTGAAACGCTTCCTTTTCTCCTCTGCGCTTTCGGGATCCGGGAGTCGCGAAAATGGGCGAGGGATCGCAGGCAACAACGCCGAGCATCATGACTGCATATGACTCTCCCCCCTTCCACCGCGAAAGGCCAAATGAACACTGAATGAAAGCATTGCCTTTGTGCGCGCTACGCAGCCGGGGGGTAAAACCTTAAAGATTCGCCTTATATGAGCATGTCGTATATCTCCCGGCTCACAGACGCCCCAAAGAGGGGGTGAGGGAGAATAGTGCAGGGGGCGACGTTCCAGCTCTTCAGCCTGCGCCCGCGCTTCAGAGTCCCATCTCACTGGTGTTTGAGTTTCGCCTTCCGGTACCTCAGTGGAGCCTCGGTGGAATGGGCCAGACCTGGCGGGATACGACCGAAACAGGTACTCTCGATCCCCCCGTAACTGTACCGCTGGGCTTCCTGCCATTTCTGCCCCGTCATCGCTGAGGCTGAAATTCACATGGGTTCCTTCATCACCAACCTGGATTGTACCTTTGTCCATGAGAGAGATAGGTAGAGTTGGTCCGTTTTTCTATGGGGGGTGTGTGTGTGTGTGTGTGCTATTGTCCTGTGTGCGGGAACACAGGGTTATTCAGGTCTGTCTTGTACCACTGACACAAAATGTTGAAAAAGAAAAACTTACCCCTGCAGTAGAATTGCCATTGTTTTCTAATACAATCTCACTTCCTGTCCTAGCACGGAGGTATTCTTCTAACGAAAATAGAGTACCAGGGAGCCAAACGGGGCTGATTGTGAAGGGGAGGGATGTAGCGAGACAAGGAAGGAGGAGGAGGAGGAGGAGGAGGAGGAGGAGATGGATGGAAGGACAGGGGGAAGGAAATGTTGCAGGAATGCCCAAAGTCTTATTCATTTTCCCTCTGTGAAGGATCACATTTATACCCGCAACCACTGAGCTCTCCTCTAAATAGCAGCGTACTGCAGACAGCTGCTTGCGTTCTTCAGTGTGCGGGCCCCCTTTACACACACACACACACACACACACATACACACACACACACACCGGCGTCCACCGGCGTCTCTCCGATCCTCCACTCAAGGACTTTTTCCTGTCTCTCCGCGGACGTTCCCGGGGCACCTCAAGCCTCATTCCCGCGACGGGACGCCCTGCTGCAGCGTGAGCCTCGTCCGAGCCTCCGGCCCGACAGGTAATTTTACCGTCCCTCCTGGAGAGCAGCGCTCCCGGAACTGCGCCTCTCCCTGAGGGACTGCTCTCCTTGAGGGACTGCTCTCCCTGGGGGCACGGGCGTGTTCTGGGGGGCTCTCTCTTCTCGCCGGGTGACAGCAAAGTTGGATATCTTTGGTGAGCGGTCGGTCGGGGGAGTCAATGGACGATCAGTGGATGATCAGTGGGCGGCCTGACCCAGAGTTTTATGTGCTTATATTGCCAGAGAGTCATGAGTGTGCGGACGTGCCTTCCCCGTTCTGGCGTGGGTCCATCTCATTTGCCATGGTTACCTGCAATTTCTGCCTCTCAAAAATATTGTGGGAGAGCGCCACGTGATCGGCGGTCGATGCTCGCACAGACCTGGAGCGCTTTGTGCAAGTGTGTGTTATCGCCCTCTGTTTTCCTGCGTCTAAAATAGACAGGCGGTCATTTGATAGTTGATAATCTCCCTTCAAAGTGCCTTTTGGTCCAGGGATAGGCTAAAGGCAGGTCTGTGAAAGTGTGCCTAGGTGCACGGGGGAGTGGGAACGTTTACAACGGCGATAAACAGGTCTGAGAGAGCACTTCCACCCTGCTGTTGGTGCCACTTTGAGTAGTAAAGTGTCGCAGGGATGCGGGCCGCGTTCCTCGACGATTCCTCATGTTTTGCCGATAGACCAGCCAGCCGCTTTGTTTAGCAGTGTTTCCACACTGGATGAAGCTTTGTCAAAACAACGTGAGTGTCAACATTTTCTGGCCTTGGTTCAAAGTAATGTACTGTGTTTGTCTGTGTTGCACTGGGTAGAGCTGGCAACCACCGACAGCAAAGGAAATTAAGATTAAATACAGAGCTCAAAACGACATTAAGGTGCTGTTAAGAACTACTATGCTATTAACAACAAGACAAAACGTACACATAGAAATACAAATAAATGCAGAACTATACGAGCAAATAAAAACATGAAGCAATAGAGCTCAAAACTACATTAAGATTCTGTCAATAACAAGAAAAAATTTATACATAGAAATACAAATAATTACAGGAATATATAAGCAAATAAATACAGAAATCAATCTGGAATATAAACTTTTTTCGTATGAAGTTACATTAAGAGTAGTGGTTAAGGTTAAGGGAGGGTAAGGGTTCAGGGTCCAGGTGTTATTCTCAGGCGTGGCCGCTGCAGTTGTACCTGTGAGGAAGGTGCTTAACTCAACCTACTTCAGTATCTATCCAGCTGTTTATGCTGTTCATAATTCATATTGTAAACTGTAAGCTACATGGGTCGCTTTGAATAGGGCATCTACCACGATTATTTTTTATTGTTAATGCATTTTCGTTCATTATTATTATTATTATTATCATTATGTTTATGTATTATTAATGATGTACACTGACAATGCCGTTTGGTTCCTGACTCTAAGTGGAAATAGCGTAATGAACCCCCAGTGTTTATACTTTGCTGTTAATGGGTGCCTCGGTGATCGGACTTTTATCTGCTTAGATCTAACAGCCTCGAGCCAAAGTTCCATCGCTGAATTCAATACACTTTAAGTGAAGTGAATCAAAGCAAAAGGAAAAGTAACAAGGTCATAAAACTCTCCGCAGCGTGTAGAATGACAGTGCCCACATAACAATCACGATAAACTAAGCAGCTACAATAATAATAATATTCATCATCATCAATCAACTCTCAATAATCATATAATCATCAATAATAAACTCTACATCAAGTAATTGGGCTTAAACCTCGACTCGTTCGCTGGTCGGCAAAAGGGCAGTGAGAATACCAAAAGAAAAACGGACAAATTGCACCGATAAGCGTGGGAAGCATTAGACATTTTACACATTTTAGGCACTTAGCAGACGCTCTTATTCAGAGCGACTTACAAGATGTGCATAAATACATGGTAGGATGAATCATAGTCTGCGCCGGAGATCAGTGTCGTGATACAGTAATAGACATAATCGTTGGCAGCTGCAAACCGTAGCCTACCTGTAACACAAGGAGGGAAAATACACATTGTATTCACGCGGTCGTGTCATTTATACGCATTTTCCGTTATGAGAAAAAGTTAAAACATTAGCCTACGCGCTATGTTTGAGCGTATTAATTCATTTAGGCAGAAGGGACGTTTGTAGGCTACATCATATACGCACAGGACCCAGCCTGACAATGATTACGGAACGCTAGCCCGCTAGCCACTACGCCTGACTGCGCAGCACTTTGGACAGTTGCATGTTATTTACGGCACTGGACTGCACACATTTTACGAAAGATTCCATTCTATAAAGACAACAGCAACTCTAATTAAATTTAAAAAAACATATAGGCTACATGCGAAACAATCAATAATTATATGTGTACTATCAATAGCCTACTTAACGCTTTTCATTCGTTTACAAATTGTTATTGAGGAGGAGCATGCAGACCAGGAATTCTGTGAGCTGACACCCAACCCTGCCCGTGTCTCTGAAATACAGAGGATTCATGAAAACACAGGAAACATCTAAAACTGCACAGCTGTTGCTATCTGAAACTGCAGAGCCACTAGGCTGCAGGCTGCTTTATGCGCGGGCGGATAGTATCCTGTCGAGTTTTTCGCCTGCTCAGCATCTCTCGGTTATCTCGGCGCACACTGAAAAACGTTCCCGAGCAGCCGAACCTCCCCTACGGGACAGATTTCCCTTTATCCTCCAAATAGGTGATATTTTTGTTATCACATGAGCGGACCAAACCGCTCTGGATCAAATCAGAGGAATGTTCAGCGGCATTGAACGGCTATTAATGCGTTATGGCTGGGAGTCGTATTTAGTGTCTATTTTAGTTTATGTCTGTGTCAGACTATTTGCTGTAGGCTACACGTGTTCTGGATTTTAATTTTATGATTATGCGTTGAGGAGGATTAATAAATGTAACTTTTGTTTACAATATATAAAGATGATCTCTAACGAATGTTTGATAACTTGATCTGAACTTAACATGCCATATGAAAATATTCTACATAAGTTTACAACCAAATTGCTTGTTAACATTACAATCCCCTCCATACTAAAATATATCTACCAAAAAAATGTCCTCTTTATTTATTTATTGTACTTAATAAATAATGTGTTTCAGTAGAATTTAAACAGGTCCCATGTTATGAACATAGTGTGTGATTACGGATGGCGGCGGTGTGGCAACATCGGGGTGGGAATAGCGCGTGTCGTTGGGGTGAGTGCCCTTTTTTTGGCTTGAGCCCCTGCCCCCCAACATGTCTGTGCACGGCCCTGCGTGCATTGCATTAAGTGTTTATGCAATAAGGCTAAGGCTATAAGGCTCATTTCAAAAACCTGTCCAATATAAACTACAAAACAAGAAAAGCAGCCTACAGTATGTGTCAAAACAAAAGACATGCACAAACACATGAGAAAAAGCCTACTTTAACGTTATACACCATTTATGCACTTAAAATATATAAATAGCATTTCTTTTGTCAGCGCAGTGTCTCGCAAAAACTGCAAGTGCACTCTCTGATCGACCCGTGGTCTTAAAAAACGTCTATAGAGGCATAACTTAAACGGGTCGGTACAGCTTGTTCCTGCAGATTCATGCTTTCAGATCGACAGATGTAACTATCCCCAGCTCACCCCTGCCCCTGTAGGGTCCACATTAGCCCTGCTCTTGCCCCTTTAAAAAGGGCACAGAGTTTATGGAGCACATGGCAGACAGCCACTGAGGCATTTCAGACCTAACAGTTGCTGTCGCATATTATTTCAGGCATGCACATTTCAGAGATGCCCTGGCATTGCTCTGTCCCTATTGTTCCCGCATCTCTATGGTTATTTTAGGACAGTGGCTTCCCACTCTCTCTCTCTTTCTCCCCCCCCTTTCTCTCTCTCCCACTTCTCCTCTCTCTTTTTTCTCTCTCTCACTCTCTCTCTCTCTCTCTCCCTTGGATGAAATGAAAGCATCACATTCCAAGCCACCAGCACCGACCCTTTCAGGCCTCCGGGTGGCATTTGAGTCAGAGAGGCGGGTGGTTCTTGTCACTCAGTGGTCACATGCGGTAACCCGTGGCAACACGGGCACGGTCATCTGCTTTATCGCAGAGCGCGGCACCCCTAATCCGACCCGACTTCCAGGTTCTGACGGGCTCCGCTGCTTAATGCATCCGTTACTGTAAATACGGTCCCCGGAGGCCGGAGAGGGACGTCACCGTGGCGACGCGCTGAGGGACGAACGAAGCGGCTGTGTAAATATTTACGCCGGGAGAGGGATGGTGAAAACGTCCGAGCGACCAGCGGGAGCCGTGAGCAGAGCCTCTTATGGTGAGGGCAGCGCGGTGCCCTCCCCCGAAACAACCTGAGGAAAAACAGCCGCACCGTCTCCGCGCTCTGCTCTCGCAACGTTTCCACAACGTCCAGCAAACAATGTCAACGTGCGGCGCTATGGTAACCTAAGGTGTTACAGGCAGGGAGGAGTGGCTCTTTTTGAAGGGCAGCTAAATGACCAATCAGAAAGTTGTTGTTGATATACCTGAAAAAATACACATGAAATAGTATTAAATTAAATAATATTCAATAAAATAAGATTGGCTTTCACTACAGCGTCTGTTTAAAAGAAGGCTTTGGTGCTCATACATGGTACATGGGTTGCTCACCTCTTTACTCTTCACCAGCCAGAGTTACACGCTATAAATAACGTGAACATATTTCAGACAATAGTAAGGCTGTAGTCCCAGTCTTCACGCTGACAGGCGGACATTGTGCAGTGGGCACGCTTGCTAATGTAAACGTGCCAACGTGCCGAGGTTCACCAGCCCTGTTACATGTTTATAACATGTTTGTATATGTATATAAAGCTTTAGAAATGATGACATTTTCCACTACAAATACAGTCTAAACCGTCTTAGCTCCTACTCCTCTGCAGTCTAAACCAGAGGCGTCCGTCATGAGAGTTTCGCGGCGATTAGCCATTTTCAGGTCCGCTCAGTTGTGTTCTGCACACGAAACGCTGCCGAATCGTGCGGGCACGTTTGGGTCTAGGTGCACTGGGAGTAGATGGATGGCAATGTGTTAACCGTTTAGGGCGAGGGCAAAAGTGCATAACATTTCCACCGGGGAGTGGGGAAAAATCAGGGGGAATGAAATGGGGAACATTCAATTTACAACTGAAAAAAGCATAACATAGTTCTAAAACAATTTAGTTTGTATTTTAGTGTTTTGTTTATTTCTGTTGCAAGTAGCCGTGGTATACGCAGAATAAACCACTCAGGGCTGTGCAGCTGTGTGAAAATATGTCTTTGCCTTCGGACCGTATCACACCACCCTGTACTGGTTTATTTTCATACAACGGCACAGCCCATCCTGGTTTATTCCTTACATATATTGAGCTACATTTTGAATAAGGGGAGGGATGTGAGCTCAGACATTTTGGGAAGCACTGGTCCCCAGAGTCTACCTAGCATCGTGTCAAGCCTGGTGTTGAACAGCCCAAATAAACACATCTCAGAATACCTGTCTGCTGTATTACCTTCCTGAGATAATACGCTGATAATGACTGGCTTTAAGGATGCAGACTCGGAACACATCATTCTGCTCCTTAGTTAGCCTGGACAGCGAGTGTGCAATGCTTCTCAGAACGTACAGCGATGCAGAGTGCAGACGCAGCTAAGATAGGTGTCGTCACCCTGGCTGGTCTCGAGAGCGACGCTACGATGACGCCGCGTCGCCATCCACGTGCTGTCCAAACGTCAACGTACGCTAGTTATGCCAGTGCAAGGCTTCGGCACACACTCATTATAAACACTATGCAATCCGAGGCAAAAAAGAGACATTATTTCATCAGCAATCCGCAGTGGTTACAAAAGCTGCACAGGAGCATCGCTATGGGAATTCCGTATTAGGATTGCATTGTTGTCCCCACCAGTTAGGCACACTTTGGGGTTGGGAAAAACGCGAGATACGACATTGGGTTGGGAGGCCCTCAGCTTGCCGCCTGATTAAAGTAGTTGAAAAAAGGGCGATAGGTTTTCTATTTAATCTGAAACTTTTCATTGGCTGGCTGTTAGGGCACTCACCTCTCGTATCACCACTTATTCATCGTATAAAATCTTTGACAGGGGGGATAAAAAGGGCTTCGCCCTGAAATACAAGCGGGCTTATCTCCAAACACAGTGCTTTTATGGCCAGGCGTTATATCCGCGTGGACATATAAAAAACAATAAGCGAGACAGACATGGGGTAGGGAAGAACGGGAGACAGACATTGGGACGACGACGTCGCCCACGCCCATGCTGATTGGTATCATATCGTTTTCCTGGCTCTCTGCTCCAAAGCACATTCATACAGCCCTTCCTCTGTGTGTCATTTGTCAGCCTGAGTTAGAAACACTCCGTTTTTTTCACCCTTTCAGACCGACTACAAGCTCAGAGAATTTCATTCGATGGGCAGTCTATACCGTCACACAGACAGCAACAACAACCAATAACTTTCTAGCGAAACCAAAAAATTGACGGTTCTGACCAGTTATGAGCACATGGTTGAACAAGCTAATATCAAGAGAAGTCAAAGATCAGTACTATATTTTTTAAATAAACCTCAATTCCAAAAATTCTCAATTAAGCAGTGATTGGTCGTTCGCATTCACGTCATTAGGCGCAACAATGAAAATTCAAATAATTTGGTTGTGTGCTCTGACGGGGTGACTCTGGGAACTGTAGTCCCAGCGCTCACACAGGTACATTGTTTCCATCTTAATTCAGTCAAATCAGGAAATGAACTGAAATTAAATTTATTAATAGCAAAATCCTCATAGAACATTATGGGATTCTTTTTATGGGAAGTCATGGACTGAATTAATTAAAAAATATATTTGTTGGAGCCATTTTTGGTTAAAGGTAAAATGTATTTATTTAAATGAATTTATTGAGTATTTAAGTTTAATTATAGTCTATGGTTTATTATTTACATTGCACTTTATTTATTTGGAATTAATGGATGAGGACTTTTATTGTGACATCGTTTTGGTTGGGGCAACAGCTGGCTTGTGGCGTATTTAAAGATGTAAATACTCAGTCGGGCAAAGTGGGTTTTTTTTAAACTTGATATATGGAAGATGCCATAGCAACAGGTTTTCAACCTCCACTAACTCCACTATCTCCATCACTATTTATCAAAGCAGTTTTAAATTTTCTATCAATATCACTCTGCAACTCAATGCTTCTTACTGGATTAATCACCATCATCATTCTGGATCTGTCTGAGGAATCTGTTAAATAAATCAACTTTATATTCTCACTTAACTATTACTACAACAATGGTGCACATGGAGCTAATGCAATAGGTGTCTAAATATGGCTATTGAACTGTGACTTGTGGAACGAAGCCACCATAATTGTTGAAAAACTCACTACTACGAGAGCGTTAGTTGACGATTCCATAATCGTGGATTACGGATGTTGAATGACTTGAAATGAATTGTGCTGTGAATTGTTTGAAATGGAATGCATGTTTCTGAAGTGAACCGTGGATTATGCGAACAAAGGCTGAATGTGTTGGGATGGAAAATGAAACATTGTTGCGCTGAGTTTAAATAAAATGCGATGTGTTTCAAACGAATGCGCCACTTTCAAAAGCGTTAAGGACTAAATATGCTTCACTTCAAATACGCAAAATGGCTGCCACGCGTATCCTGCATAGCTTGTGCATGTCCTTAAAACATTAACGGTACACGTACACGTGCTGCAATACCGGCATAAATCGTGGGGGCAGTATACCACGAGTGATGTCCAGGCTTCTGACTGAAGAGCCGGAAACAGGAAGAAAGCGAAGAAGAAGAAAACAAGAGGTTGACAGAGCTGGACCGCAATTACATGCATTGCTGCGATGTGTCATTGCCACTGCATAGAGACAAATATGCATGCCAGAATAGCTGGCAAGAAATGTCCAACATATTAAGCCTGGATATGGAAACATGCAAAAATAAATGTAAGCAGATCCGAGATCGTTATGTCTGAGCACAGCGGAAAATGCTGGAGAGACGTTACTTTAACACACAATTGCCGTCATTTACTTGTGAACTCACGTTAGATTTATGAGGCTGACACAGAAATGCAGCATTTGTCTTAAAAATGTGGAAAGAAATAATGTATTTTAGGCAATACTGAATATATATTTTTCTCTACGATTTAGTCCGCATTCCAAATACAATGTTTATTAAAGTTAAGGAGGAGTTAAGGAGGAGTTAAGTATGGGAGTATGTTATGGTGGCATTAACTGACTGTTACCCCTTTTCGGTTTTGAATTTAATGTAAAGAATCTACGAAAATATTCAATTTTCCGGCTCCACAGTAATCATAGAACTGGCTATGATGTATCGTTAAAAATGTAATGGTAGGTAGGCTACACTTACAAATGTTAATGAAAGTTAAGGACGGAGAGTAAAGAAAAGGGGAATTTGCTTTGGATGTCTGACAAAGGGAGACCTGAGCAAAGACTGCAAGAAACGCTTGAACTGCACAATCTGCTCCTTAAAACACCCAAGTATCCTGCATATTCAAGGGCCGGAAGCCAGGAAGAAAGACAGCAGCAGCAGCAGCAAAGACTCTGAAACATGTGTTAGTCGTGGATTAGTCTCACTGGAAACACATAGTGTCGATGGAGTCGGTAAGGATAACTGAACTGTTGCGATTGTACCAGTGAAGGTCAAGCTCACAAAATCCAACACTGTAATTCAGACCTATGCTTTTATAGATCCTGGCGGCGCTGCAACCTTTTGCACCCAAAAGCCGAGAGAGCAACTGAAGGCCAAAGGAAAAAGAACAACGTTTTTACTTCACACAATGGGTCAAGAAAAAATACTGGACAGCCTGGTTGTCTCAGATCTGGAAGTGTGTGGCCTACAGGAAGGTAAGTTCATCACGTTGCCTGAGGTGTACACACAGGAAGACATCCCTGTCACTAAGGAACATATTCTCACCCAAGGGGCTATGAGGAAGTGGTCTAACCTAGAGGACGTGACATTGCCTTGCATTGATGCAGACAATGGACTGCTAATTTGGATCAATGCACCAAGGTTGATGGAACCATGGAAAGTAGTGAACAGTTGAGGTAATGGGCTATACGCTGTTAAAACCCTGCTTGGTTGGGTTATAAATTGAGTTCTCCATGGTCAAGAAGCAACTCTAGATAAGAAGAAAACCCCATGTGTGCTTTCTCATTGCATTTCACTTGTCAGTCTGAATGAATGATTAGTCCAGCAGTACAATCATGATTTTCCAGAAGACAGCTATGAAGACAAGGAAGAAATGTCTCTGGAGGATAACAGGCTCATGAGTATCACGTGAAGCTCCGCTAAACTGAAGGAAGGCCATTACCATTTGCCTTTGCCATTCAGAAAGGATGACATGCAAATGCCCAACAACCGCCAGCTTGCAGAACAACGTGTCTTGTCTCTGAAAAGGAAGTTTAGCAAGAACCCAAAGTTTCATGAGGACTACAAAACATTTCTGGAAGGTGTGATACAAAGTGGACATGCTGAGCCCGTGCCAGAGGAACAGCTTGATCTGGAAAAGAGCGGAGTGTGGTACCTACCACATCACGGAGTGTACCATCCCCGGAAGCGAGAAAGAGCAAAGGAAGTCAAAGACTTGGATTTGGAAACAGAACATCTTCCCATTGAACAGTGCCTTAACAGGATGCAGACCGTGGGGCTCATCCACACACTAGAACAGTGCCTTAACAGGATGCAGACCGTGGGACTCATCCACACACTAGAACAGTGCCTTAACAGGATGCAGACCGTGGGACTCATCCACACACTAGAACAGTGTCTTAACAGGATGCAGACCGTGGGGCTCATCCACACACTAGAACAGTGCCTTAACAGGATGCAGACCGTGGGGCTCATCCACACACTAGAACAGTGCCTTAACAGGATGCAGACCGTGGGGCTCATCCACACACTAGAACAGTGTCTTAACAGCATGCAGACCGTGGGGCTCATCCACACACTAGAACAGTGCCTTAACAGGATGCAGACCGTGGGGCTCATCCACACAATAGAAGTGTCTTAACAGGAAGAGCCACCCAGCAGAACCATTTTTTTAATTGACTGAATTGAAAATAGTGCTTAACCTGGTGCTAAGGTTTTTAAATATCACCCGCTGAGCTGATCAGTGTTTGCTGGACTGTATCCCAAATCCCCCCCCTCCTTCCCCCAACTCCTCCCTTTCTTTCTCCAAACCTGTCAAAAGAAGGACCTCTTATGAGAGTGATATCCTTGTAAGTGCCTTGTTCCTAGGAAATCATATTGTTTGAGATTGCTTCCTTGGGGGGGGGGGGGTGGGGAAGAGAAGGAGCAAAAAAAGAAAAACAAGAGGGCTAAACTAAAACCCTTCATCCTGGAAACAGACGCATATTTCCGTTCCCCCTCTCTTGCCTGTGAAACTGACATTTTGTTCCCACAGCTGGCAGCCAGCTTTCGTTTCCTGAAACAAAAATTACATCAAGGGTATGAGCTCCATGTTTTTAGTTTAAATTAGTTTCAGATTTTTTCCCTATTCTTCTCCCAATTTGGTAGCCTATATTTCTAATTCAACTATCCCTTCCCTCGTACTACAAGCTCGCCGCTGCAACTCTGGGACCGGCAGTGACAAAGGCGCCGAACCGCCTCCTCTGAGACAGAACTCACCTGGCTGTCGACCGTAACTCCGATACACGCAGAGCCCCTCTGGGGTGGACAGTTGCCGCATTGCATGGGCAACTTGCACTCCGGGCGAGAGCCTTTACCGTTACGCCACCCGGGGGGGCTATGAGCTCCACGTTAAATTTAATCAGGATTGGTCAGATGTTTCAAATTAAACTTAAAAAAATATGTTTTATCCAAAGTGATCATCTAGAGATCATCGCTAGATCTACTGGACAGCAAGCCTCAGTTGTTGTCGAAGTTTGTGCCACAAAACCCTTTGTACAAAGGTTCCAACACAAGCTGGGAATTAAAACTGGAGTCTGTGGTGACAGCAGTTAAAAAATGGATTGGAATTAAATTAAATCATGGAATATTTTAATTTAATTTGGAATTTTTATATACACAATAAAGTGGAATGGGGCTTTGGGGTGGATGCAGTTTTGAGCGCACCGATAGCATTGTGTAAAAGTGCCGCGGGGGAAAGTGCCCGTTAAAGGATTTGACTGAAGCACAAAACGGGCGAAGCGACCGGCTTTAATGTGCCGTTAGCCTGCGCTCTGCCAGGCAGGCAGGACAATGGGTGGGTTCCTTTGTTGACTTGTGAGGAAACGCTTTTTGGACGGGCTGCATGTTTGTGTCTCGTATCCGACAGACCGGAGTTCCCACGTGTGTGACCTTTCACTCACATGTTTGGAGCGGCGACTTAAGACAAGCCGCCGGCGTTTAGTGTTATGAGCCTCTCTGCAACTAGAACAGCGCAAGAGGCAACGTGGGCCTGGCCTAAGGCTATATTTTTACTTTGCTTGGACCTGGGTTCACATGCAACTTTTCTTCTTCATAAGCACAGTTTGGGAGGTTAATTTTGGTGAAGGTTGAGGGGGAAAAAAGACCTTACTTAGCCATGTCTGATCTACACTGTCTGATCCACACTGTCTTCCTGTAGGTAAATGTTTGTTTTACTCAAACATACTTAGTTCTGCCAATGAAGAATTCATCCATTCTGTCAGCCATCAAGTTTATTAAAGTTAAGTTTATTTAAGCTGTAGTTTTTACCACAGTCGAATATATATATACACATATACATATTTAGTTCTTCAGTTTTTTTTCTTAAGCAAGTGGTCACATGCAGTATGATCACTTGCTTACACAGAATACGGGAATGACAGAAAACATTCATGTTTAATGGGACATGTTTAATTTGGGCCTTTCCTACTGTGCCCCTGTCCCTCATCCCTCCCCCCACACCCCCACCCCCAGCAAACATACTGTCCCATGTGAGGAAACGAGCAGAGTGGCCACAGCTCGGAAGAGTTTCCATCCGTTCTGACCTGCAGAGACAGAGACAGAGACAGAGACAGAGACAGAGACAGAGACAGAGACAGAGACAGAGACAGAGAGAGAGAAAGAGAGAAAGAGAGAGAGAGAGAAAGAGAGAGAGAGAGAGAGAGAGAGGGAGAAACAGAGACAGAAAGAAAGAAAGAGAGAGATAGAGTGAGAGAGAGAAAGAGACAGATAGAAAGAGAAATAGAGAGAGAGTGAGAGAGATAGAAATAGAGAGAAAGAGAGAGAGAGAGAGAAAGAGAAAGAGAAAGAGAGAGAGAGAAAGAGAGAGAGAGAGAGTGAAGGTCAGATCTGTGCCGCTCACAGAGGGAGAACCTCACAGCGCGGATTACACTCGGGGACGGACGGTGCTTCTGGGGAATGGCCGGTAAGACAGACTAACGGACGCTTTCTCAGCTTCATTCAGGGCTGTGAGGAGTGAGCGGTGTCTAGTGAGCGGTGTCTGTCAGGGGATAAGAATGGCGTTGTAAATCTTACTGCTTAGGAGGACCGCTTGTTTTGAATGCGGGGTATAAATCACAGTGTGTTTGGCTGATCCGTTTAAGCAACACAGATCTGAACCCATTATATAATAATACAAAATTCAGTCAGCCTTTTTTGTGTCCAGTGTTTGCAAAGTGTAGGCTATAGTTTGCCAAATAGTGTATATTGAGGACATTTTATGGAGTTTTATTATTTTTGTACACGTAACTCTTCATCCAAGGTTTCACGCTAAAAATGTTTGATGTAAAAAATAAAAATAAACGTTTTTTATGTTTTAAGTATGTTTTAAATGTACATACAAGTAAAAATCACGGCTTGTCATGGTCATGGTTTCCTGTTTGAAACCATGGAACACATCTAAGGTCCATGTTGGATACTTTCTGATTGATCTCACGTGGGTCTCAGTATATGGCAGGGACACATTTCATTCCTTACACGCTAGCACTGTTGAGTGCGAACGTTCTAGAAGAAAAATAGCCCCACGTAACAATGTAACGTAACAATGTAACAGTGTAATGTAACAATGTAACAGTGTAACGTAACAATTCTTTGGACTTTCTCTGGTATTTATGTGGGCTTTCATATCTGAACCGATCCAGTCGGCCCACCAGATTGTGGGCCATAAATCCATGAACTTTGGTGGAGAATTATGAATGACGTTCAATTATTTCCCAAGGGGAAAGTGTCAATTAAGGTTTCGATTAACAGAGCAAACTATTTAGTAAATCACTGTTTCTGGGCAGAATACACATGCATATTCCTTGGCCGTAATTCAATCATACAGAGAAATAATTGGACCCAATGTCTCCCACGAGATGGCTGCCCATACCATAACAGATCCACAACCCCCATTTAAGAGTTGAGAATAGGCCTAATAGGCAATAGAAAGAGAGTGGAAGAGGGAAAAGACGATTCGTCAGACCATATTACTTTCTTCCACTGCTCAGAAGTCCAAGTTTCATGCTTGTTACACCAGGTTATGAGTGGTTGCGCATTGGCCATGGTTGCAAGCGGCTTCAAAATGGCAGCCCCTCCATAAATATCTGCTTTGTGAAGCTCATGACGTACAGTATTTGTTGAGACTGGGTCACAGAAGTGTAGATTCAGTTCGGTGGTCATTTTTTAGGAGTTTTGTGGGTTTTAGCAACTGTCCTGTAAAGGGTCTGTCTATCCCCGTCGGTGAGCTTCGACTTACGACCACCGTTCCTCTTTCCTGATTACGTTTTTGCATGTTTGGCATATGTCGTCATGATTTTCGACACTATTCTCCTTGACGCATGAAATAATTTCGCCGTCTCTGTGACTGATGCACCTGTAATTCAAGCACAAACTATTTGACCTCTTTCAAAATCTGTTCGATTTCTCTTGTTGCTTTAGAAAGTCATGTGCTAAAGTATTGATTTGAAAACGTCTTTCATAGCAAAAACATACTGATAATTAGTATTGACATTAATATGAAACACGTGTAGACTCCTTTTTAATTGCGATTTAGTTACAAAATAGCTTTGTAATGTTTATCTGTTGCTTTTTCTGTATCCATTGCTTGTATCGTACACACTAGTCACTGGGCCTCTAGGCCAGGCCGTAGTTGTAAAAGAGAATACGTTCTCAATCAACTTACCTGGTTAAACAAAGGATCAATTATTATTCTTTATTTTTTTATTATCTTAAAACGGAGAGGGTTCAACAGTTTTTCCCACTGAGGTAGCAGGCTCGGTGGAAAAAAACAGCTGAGCCCTCTCCGTTTTAATTGTGCCATTCTCTTGCAATAATGTGCGGTCTGTGGAAACATTTTTTATTTTTAGATTTTTGTTTTCCTTTGAAAAAGCCCTTGGGCGCACGCAGTGGTCTTAACATTCCCATACAATGAGTGTATAGAACGGTCTGCGTCACACGTCTGGAGATGCCCGTGACCATGAACACAACGAGTGCACGAGCTGATTGGCTGTGAACAGTCATCTCATTCCATTCATACTTGTGTGCGTGATCTCACTGCCCTTAGCTCGCTGCATGTGTCTAGTGTCTATAACTATTTACTAATGAGTTCATTTCTTCACAAATCTTTTCTAAGAAACAATGTCCAATGGAACTATGTTGTACTCTTCTTCTTTATCAGACTCCTCGGTACATTATGTCACCATCTGGTTGTCGTCAGTGTTTGTATACACTTGTAGCTACGGTGTCTCACCGTGACTATCTGGATGAAGGTGTTGAAGAGCCTCCTGATTAAAGATATATGTGAAACATTTTGACGTGACACTGTTGATGTCAGCTTTTGATGTCAGTTGTTACACAGATTGTATTGTGCGAGAGAGACAGAAATTGCAATCGAGCACTGTGTGCAAAAAAATAATAAAACAGCACTGGCCAAAAAAAACAAAGAGTTAACATGGGACATCGGTTACCTTGTGAAAATTTGGAAGCGGAGTTTAACCTATAGCTAGCAGTGTTCATTGGATCAAATTCTAGGTCCAAACAATTGTATTTGGACGACATGAATGTGACAAACTAGTTGGTATTATTGATTGACTTGCCAGCTAGGTTGGTAGATAACTTCAGGATGTTCCTTGCTAATTAAATGGCAAATCTTGGTTATTGAGAATTTCTCAATTTCTCAAACCTTTTACTGCAGAGAATAAAACAAATGACCTGCTTCCCATTAGACTTTTATGAACAACACTGAACAACCACTGATTTTTCAGACTCACAATAAAATTGCCTCTTGGTCCACACGTTAAGCTTCAGGTAAAAAGCCTTCTAATGTTGCCTTCCATTATGGTGATAGCCAGAATTCTAATGCATTATGAAAAATTAATGCTAAATATGCACATTATTTCTGATTTATTTTGGGTCTGGACTTGGGCCTGACGATGTTTGAGTTTTACCAAACCCATGACTAATGTTCAAGGGCCAATCAACTGAATTGCAATTTCTGTCTCTCTCGCACAATACAATCTGTGTAACAACTGACATCAAAAGCTGACATCAAAAACAGTGTCACGTCAAAATGTTTCACATATATCTTTAATCAGGAGGCTCTTCAACACCTTCATCCAGATAGTCATGGTGAGACACCGTAGCTACAAGTGTATACAAACACTGACGACAACCAGATGGTGACATAATGTACCGAGGAGTCTGATAAAGAAGAAGAGTACAACATAGTTGACCCAGGATAAGGAATACAGATGTAAATAACTCAGGTTAAGAGTGGAAATAACCCAGGATAAGGATATATCATTTACTGTATATATTGATCTCACAATCATATAGAGTGACTCGGTCAGTATAGGAGCAGACTGGGGCCTATAGAGTGGCTCAGTCAGTATAGGAGCAGGCTGGGGCCTATAGAGTGGCTCAGTCAGTATAGAAGCAGACTGGGGCCTATAGAGTGTGTGGGGCCTATAGCTGCAGGTTCGAGCTTCGGTTACATCTTTAGCCTTTAGACTATGACTGAAGGTCCACAGAGGCAGGACACGGTTGGTCTTGTTTTGCGAGGGGTAATGGGGTAGGGGGGTGAGAGGGCTGTGAGTTGGCCAGGGTTCATTTGGGTAACTGCTGCATTAGACCTTCCAAACGATGTCACATTTTAGGGGCCCTGGATGTTCGACCGCTGTGGAGACCTGGTTCCTGTGCCTCTGATTACTCAATAGGTTGGTGAGGTTGTGTGATGAAAAAACCCTGTAAGGTCATGGCTGTGGTGATTCTGAGAATTTGTGACACACAGACGGTGAGGGCCACACTGGTGGGGGGGGGGGACAGGAGCAGATAAGGAGCGAAACCCGCTCTGGAGAAAAAAGGTTTGTCAGTGATTCTGTGGACGCCAAATAAAGATGTGGAGAGACATTTACAGGGAAAGAGGGACTATAAGAAATAGGGAAATCATATATATATATATATATATATAGCAGCCAAACTGACTGTCCCATCCCTCCGGGCGCCTGGCAGCCGCTCCTCGTGGTCCCGTCTCTTCTCTGTCCTGACCCCTCGGTGGTGGAACGACCTTCCCCAATCGATCAGGATTGCAGAATCACTTGCGATCTTCCGCAAGAGACTCAAAACCCACCTTTTCAGACTCCACTACCACTGAACTCTGTACATCTAGCTAATTTTCATCACCACTGCCTGTTTACGCCATTTATAAAAATACAATTAAAAAAAATTACTAACCTTTTCCTTCCCAGTGTTACAGGTATGGTACGCAGCTACCTACAATGATCTCTTGCGCAAAGTATGATTGTTCCTACCATGTATTTATGCACATCTTGTAAGTCGCTCTGGATAAGAGCATCTGCCAAATGCTTAAAATGCAATGTAAATGTAAAATGTAATGGAGAACAGGCACATTAGCCAATCAGGTGACTCGAGTGCGTCATGTGACTCCAGCTGACATCCTGTTTACTTGTTTTTTGAACAAAACAAAAAAAAGATTTGGTATGAGAACAAGAAGCAAGAGAAGCCTATGAACGAACAGTTACGCACTGCGTAATCATGCCATTATATTTAAACTTTAAACAGCTGCTTTCTGCTTTAAAATAGACACAAATCGCATGGGGATTACAATGAACGGGAATTCTCGGGCAGCTGATATTGCCCCTTCTGCTGCGGTCGTTTGCACCAAGAAATGTGAAGATTAGCACCATGATATATTTGTCTCTGCATATATTTACTTTATAGACTTTGTGGAAAAAACCGCTTTCCCAGAGAGCCAGCGGATTGGGCACTGTGGGAAAGGTCATGACCTCAGGCTGCAGTGTCCAGTCTCCACACAGACTTCACAGGGACAAGAGGCTATTAATACCCGTGCTTCACATGCCTGTCCCTGCTCCCCCGAGACTGTGCAGCCCGTAGACAAGCACTGGACCACTGGAGCACAGCACTGTCCATTCACACACACACACACAACAATGTCCATTCACACACACACACAACAGTGTCCATTCACACACACACAACAGTGTCCATTCACACACACACACACAGCACAGTGTCCATTCACACACACAGCACAGTAGCACAACACTGTGTATTACATAACTGCACACCATGGTAACACAGCACAGTGTGTGTTGGAGACTGGATTGGCCGATGAAAATGTATTTTTAAAGGTTTGTTTAAAAGCACGGGGAAAAAAACTGTTTTCATTCCGAGGACGAGCGGTGGAGGGTAAATTGAAAGAAACAGCGGGTATAATTGGCTACCAAATTGGGAAAAAATCTGAAGCAAAGTTTTTTTAATTTTTTTTATAAAATGTCGATGATAAACGTCACAAAGGAACAGGACAATGACGCGCTCTCCCTCTCCCTCTCCCTCTCTCCGGGCGCAGGCTCGTTCCACAGGGGCAGGCGCGAGCAGTGATGGGGGACTGGAGTCTCCTGGGGAACTTCCTGGAAGAGGTGCAGGAGCACTCGACGTCGGTGGGCAAGGTGTGGCTGACCGTGCTCTTCATCTTCCGCATCCTGGTCCTGGGGACGGCGGCCGAGTCGTCCTGGGGCGACGAGCAGTCCGACTTCACGTGCGACACCAAGCAGCCCGGCTGCGTCAACGTGTGCTACGACAAGGCCTTCCCCATCGCCCACATCCGCTACTGGGTGCTGCAGATCGTGTTCGTGTCGACGCCATCGCTCATCTACATGGGCCACGCCATGCACACGGTGCGCATGGAGGACAAGCGGCGGCAGAGGCAGCGGGACGAGGCGCCGCCCGCCGAGAAGGAGTACCTGGAGGAGCGCGAGCGCGAGGAGGCGCGCTCCGAGCTGCCGCGGCGCGTGCGCCTGAAGGGGGCGCTGCTGCGCACCTACGTGCTGAGCATCCTCATCCGCACGGCGATGGAGGTGACCTTCGTGACGGGCCAGTACCTGATCTACGGCGTGTTCCTCGACGCGCTCTACCTGTGCGAGGCGTGGCCCTGCCCCAACCGGGTCAACTGCTACATGTCGCGGCCCACCGAGAAGAACGTGTTCATCGTGTTCATGCTGGCGGTGGCGGGCGTCTCGCTGCTGCTGAGCGCCGTCGAGCTTTACCACCTGGCCTGGAAGGAGTCGCGCGGCTGCCTGAGGGCGTACGCCGCGTCCCGCGGGCGCCACGGCGGGGGCGCGTCCGCCCCGGCGACGGCGGTGGTGTTGGCGGCCGCCGCCCGCCCGGAGCCCGACGCCCCGCCCCACTCCCGGACCCCGCCCCCCGACTTCAGCCAGTGCCTGGTGGCGGCCCCGCCCCCGCACGCGCACGCCGACGCCGGCTGCCACCCCTTCAGCAACAGGATGGCGCACCAGCAGAACTCCGCCAACATGGCGACCGAGCGCCACCGTAGCCACGACGACCTGGAGGCGGACGACTTCCTGCGGATGGGCTTCGCCCGGGAGGCGGAGCCCGCGGCCGCGCTGCTCCACGCCCACGGCGGCTTCTTCAAGGACAAGCGGCGCCTCAGCAAGACCAGCGGGTCCAGCGGACGGGCGAGGCCCGACGACCTGGCCGTGTAGGAGAGGGAGAGTGCGTGTGTGTGTGTGTGTGTGTGTGTGTGTGTGTGTGTGTGTGTGTGTGAGAGAGAGAGAGGGGAGGGAGGGAGGGAGGGAGAGAGAGAGAGAGAGAGAGGAGAGAGGAGAGAGAGGGGGAGAGAGAGGAGAGAGAGAGGGGGGGAGGGAGGGATGGAGAAAGAGAGAGAGATAGAGAGAGGCCAGGAGGGAGGGTGGGGGCTTGTACCCTGTGTCAGGGTGCACTGCTGACTCTAGGGCCCCTTTCACAGGGCCCTGAAAGCTGGCGTGGAGCAGACGCAACGTTACGCGTTCTCTTTCAGACGGGCACAGAAACAGCACAGAGAGCGCTGCTTATGTTCAGAGACATCAGTTGCGAACCGTGTGAAAAGCACTCGTTCTGACGCAACAGCGAAACGCTTTGTGCGTTCTGCGTCACGTTATGATTCCTTCGAGCCTTGAAATGTCAGATGATCCTGCAGTCTTGCCTGTCCTTTTCTCAGCACTTAAAAACCTTTATCTTTGATTTCTTATGCCGGGGGCAGGGTTATGGGGGGGGGGGGGCTTACTTACACATTGTGAGAATAACCGATCGTTAATCTAATAAGAATAACCTCCTCATCCGGCCACATGATACGCAAACCGGTTACAGAGTTACGGTTTTATTTGTAACCCCTTGGCTCCTCCGGGGTAGCAGGTGTTTGACACCGCGGCGGTATCAGTGTCTGGGGACATGTGACAGCGTTAAGCCACTTTGTTTCCAGGCAGCTCTACGAGCAGAAGGCTATGCCCGCGACACTGTGAGGTGGGAATGGCATGAATGAGGCCTGTGGTTCAGCCTGCAGGTTCAGCCCCCCGTGTCTGTGACACGTGCCCAATTCGCCCAACCCTGTCTGCGCATCCCGTCTGGAGCGATGGAACGATGCGAGACGGCGTCTGGGGAGCGAAGGGCAAAGCATCTCCAACGGCCCTGGCCTTCTGAAAGAAGGACCACTGCAGCTGTTATTTCTGTTCTATGTTCTGGGTCGAGGTTGGTAAGCAAAAAAAAAAAAAAGTATTCTGGCCTGAAATCACTGGCACAGACTGCGACAGCAGGTCTTTCTGCACTCAATCGTTTGTTTGTTTTAATCACAAGCCAGCAGCACCTCTGGGCAATGTCTCCCAGGTAGCTGGGGGCCGCTCTGAACTGCAGTCATGAGAAATGAAGAAAGAGTCGTTCTGTAAGAGCTGGAAATGAAGCACGGCGACTGTGATTATCATCGACCCCCAGCACATCCCACTGTGGCTGCCCTCCTCCTACACGGCAATGAAACTTCAACCAAGACCCAAAAATCCAACCAAACTCAAGTCACACGGTCGTGGTTGTTCAAAACATTCTGAACACAATTGTAATGTGTGTGTGCGTGCGAGTGAGTACGTGTATGTGTTTTGCGCATGTGCGTGCGTGCGTGTGCGTGTTTGTCTGTGCGTGCGTGTGTTTGAGTGTGAGTGTGTTTGTGCATGCGCGTGTTTGAGTGTGAGTGTGTGTTTGAGTGCGAAGGTGTTTGTGTGTGAAATTCAAGCCGATTGTATCCGAATACTCAAAATTCATTTCTCTAGCTGAAATGATCTTATAAAGGATAAATTCATAAATATCAGTTTTATCTTTGTTGTGATAAGCACAAAAAAACTGTTATTGAATCTTTATGAAATCTTTCCCATAAAGGAAAAAATAATAAAGTAAAAGAAGAAACTCTATTAGAGTTGACACAAATGGTTTTGTTTCCCCTAAAAAAGGTGAATTTGACAAAGGAGGTGTAAAATCTTGCAAGACATATTTACTCTTATTTCAGAAGTTATATACAGGTGTTGTAAATGAAAATAGAAGAAAAATACATTTGAAGAATTAGACGGATACATCAAACACTGCGTTACAGTCACAGTACCAAACCAATTCTTCATTTGTATGTATTTTTTGAACGCCTTTTTCTTTATGATGATATCGGTTTATTATATCGGGTTTGACCAGACGCTACCACTAGATAGAGACATTTCTCTTGAACTCTTTCACATTTTTTCCTTTGCAAGCTGACCTTATGTGTCTATGATTAAATGACGACATCAACTCAACTGTGCAAAAATGTGTTATAACATGTTGTGTTGTGTCATTTGTTTTTATGAACAATTTCTCTTGCTGTACGTTTCGCATCGGTTTTATAA
The DNA here is from genome assembly GCA_029706075.1 of Aldrovandia affinis. Lineage (NCBI taxonomy): Eukaryota > Metazoa > Chordata > Actinopteri > Notacanthiformes > Halosauridae > Aldrovandia > Aldrovandia affinis. The sequence goes on along the minus strand of JAINUG010000178.1, from coordinate 770,746 downwards.
ACTGATTATGGAAACGAGGACATATTTAAACAGCAAAGAAAGATTGATTTAGGCAGTTTGAGTAACAAATGTATTTTGCACTATGTGGTTTATGAATATACATATGCAAAAATATCAGTCCATGTATGAATAATCTTTCATGGTTTTAAGCTCAGGAAGTCCCACACTGCTTACCGCAATACAAACGTGTTGATGCGTGACACTGTCGTCTGAATGGTTCCTTCTGTTATTTATATTTTCCCTTTGAACTCGTCTACGAGATTCGGTTCAATAAATCTGTGCACACTTTGACATTTTTTTGTGAGTTTTCTCTGTATTCATTTCTTGTATGTGTTTAAGATGTAATATTCATTATGCCAGAAATATTTGTTAACGTGTGTATGAGTGTGTGTGTGTGTGTGTGTGTTAGTAGTAGTACCCTACACAATGAGAATTGTTAGGCATTATGATTCCAGCAGCAGAACCACTGTCTGATGCCTGTCGGCTGAATCGAAGGCTGGGCTCGGTTGGGAGACAACCTGGGAGAACTAGGTTGCTGCAGGAAGTTATATTGCGCGGCCAGTAGGGGGCCGGCAGTCTTTGGTTCAAGTGTAAAACCAACAACCCAGTGCAGTGATGGGGACACTGTGCTGTATATTTGCAGTCTTTCAGATGAGACGTTAGACTGCTGTTCTGACTCACAGTGGTCGTTGACGATCCCCTGGCATGCATTACAAAGGGTAGGGGGCTCCCTGGTGCCATGGCCAAATGTGTAACCTGGCCGTCTAAACCTCTCCTTTCTTAAACTGGCTTTAATCAATCCCTATCCCTTCTCCTCAGCTGAAGTGTGGTGAGCAATCGGCAATTAGTTTGAAAAAATATGAATTTTTTCCCCCGTTTTTCTCCCAAATTAGTGGCCAATTATACCCTCTATTTATTTCGATTTACCCTCCCCACACGAGTTCGCCGCTCGTCTCTAGGCAAGCTAATTCTCAGAGGGCAGTGAACTCCGCCTCCTTCCGGTTGACCCTCCCCCCTTTCCCTGAGGCGGACAGCCAAACAGCTGATCGGGGCTGACGACCAGGGCCATATTTACTGAAGCAATTCCGATTAAGCACCTTGCTCAAGGGTACAACGGCAGTGCCCCCACCTGGGAATCAAACGTGCAACCCCTGACTTACAAAGCCAGTTTCCCAGCTCTCTGACCTTTACACTACACTGCCGCCGATATTAATGTGAGAGACCAGGGCAATTACACTGCTGTGCGGGTTAAAGGCTGAAAGGTCAAAGGTCGTAAAGGGTAGGATGGGTCAGGGTTTTATTAAAGATGTTGTTGTTGTTTGTTTGTGATGTCTGAGTTTGCCTGTATCCCAGCTGTGGAATCCTCTGGGAACAGTCGCTCAAAAGCGTTTGGAATTCTTCTTTCGCCCCATCGTTTTGTTTCTCTGCATTTTATCCCAGAGATCTTCATTCATAAGCCAGCCGATGGAGTGGGCAGTTTCTCACGGGACGCAGACTGTGTTTTATCTGCTCACGTTACTTTATTGGAACAGCGCGGGAGCCGGTCTCGCACCTGAGGCCCTGTCGCCCCGTCACCGTTAAAGAGCGCTCGCCTATGTGTTTGTGTTAGTTATACTGTGTGTGTTTACTGAGCCAGTCCTCCTGTATTACACCATTACCCAGGAGCGCAGCTTTAGTGCTTTTTAAGGGGTCGGACAATCATTTTCCCCAAATGGGCTCAATTGTGGTTTTTGTATTTTTTCTTATCGAAAATGTCTGTTGTGAAAGGCTGCGTGACAACCTGTGTGCAAATGTTATACGAAATAAAGACTGATCGACTGACTGACTGATTAATCATCGATGACATTTTCAATGTGACTTAAGACGCAACCGGGCCCTCGGGTGGCGTAGCGGTCTAAGCATTCACCCGGAATGCAAGTTGCCCACTGCAGCCGCGGTTCGAAACCTGGCTGCACCAGGCCGTTCCTGGCTGGCGTTTGGTTGTCCGCCCCAGAGGGAGGCCGGGAGGGAGAGCCGGCACGAGCTCGCCGAGGAGCGGGTGGCCCGGAAAAACATAGTTGGGCGAGTCCAGTCTCGGAGGAGGCGCATCATTGCCTCAAGGTATTCGCTTGTCACCTGGAGGCCCCGGGAGGGTATAATTGGCCCCCAAATTGGGAGAAAAACGGGGAAAAAAAATCTGAAACAAGTCATTAAAAAAATAATAGTAATAATAGAAATTGTTAAAAAATAATGACCGTAACCAGTAAAAGCACCAAGGATGCATGTTGCCCAAAACAGCATGGGTTCGAGCCTAGGCTGCGCCAGACCGGGTTTGTTTGGGCTTCATTTACCCAAATGTTTCTACCTTTTTGGCCAGATATTGTCGCCGTCGTTACAAAAGCCAGTGACAAGGATTGGGCCTGCACGTTAAGTCTTCTAGTCGGTCGCATGAAACAAAAAATACCAAGACGTTGTTGGAATGCAATTGACATTTAACATTATCAATGTTTTTTTGAACCATACAAATGTCACGTAATTATTTTACACATAACTACAAATTTTTACGAGTGGTACAGTTCTTTATTTCACAAAGTTCAAGCAAAGTGCCACACATTAAAAAGCCTGGGTGACGTGCGCCACCTTCCCTAACGAGGCATAACCTCTACAAATCACTCACAATCACTTACGATTCGTTTATGCATTATGAATCACGGGTATGTTGTAAGACTGTTGCCCGGCATGCGATGCGTTGCTGTACATACATCTGTGTGTTATGTGTGTGTGTTAGCGCCAGGGCTGTGCTACGCTGGCTCGGGGTCCTCCCAGGAAAGGCCTCCTCTAGCCGGGGGGCCACTTCAGCTGCCTCCCCCCCAGAACGTGGATGTGGAGGTGATAGACCGACTGGGCTCCCTGCTTTCCATCGTTAATCACTGCAACACAGAACAGCAGCGAGCGGTGCGCACTGGTCATACCACGCCGTATAAAAAAACGACTTATCCAGGAAGTCAAGGTGCTGTTCAAGATCTGCCGTGTTGTTCTGCAAGGTCCCCCAAAAAAAAATGCGCCAGGTCCCTCCCAATCCTTGCAAAAAAAATCATCAAAATTGACTCAAAATTGGTAGAGCTTTACAGCTTGCATTTGAATTTATTTTGATGCAACTTATTTGTTTACCTGAGTGACTTCCTGTCACGTGTAATAAACGCCTGATGCCAAAGGCATATCTCAACTGGGCGAACTTCGTTCTTTCACAACACAATGCAGAAACTTCGTTCCGTGTTTCTGTGTAACATCGGCACCCCCTAGAGGAACTTCAGGTAACTGCAATGTCAGCATATTAAATATACAAAGTTCCTGGTCAATTTTGTACTACATTACTAGAGCTACATTAATTCTGAAAACTTCTACTTTCTGTGTGCAAGTGCAAACACACATTCGATGTAATTTACAAGAAATATCACAGCCCTCAACACCAGGGTTACTCAAATCACGGTCCTCGTGGGCCGAGCACTGCTGTTTTTCCCCCACACTCCCTTTACCTCGGAGTCAGGTGTGAAGACACTCTGGCCAATCAATTTGCACTAATTTTTCAATTAACTACCTGAGAGAAAGGGACACACCAGGACCGAATTTGGATTTGTGGGACAGATTTGACTAACCCTGCTCTACACCAACACATCTTGACACTACCCAATGGGGGGGAGTCAAAGTTCAGGACTGGCCAATAAGGTGCCTGAGTTTCGGCAGCTCCTCCCACCCTAGCTTGGGGGCAGGTGCAGCCATAGAGCGCTCTGAGATTCTGGGGGTGACAGACGTCCATGCCACACCTCCCTCCCTCCCTTCCTCCCTTCCTCGCTTCCTCGCTTCCTCTTTCAAAGCCACTGACCATGCGGTCTCCTCTCACCTAATCTGTACCCATCCAGCAAACCTTCTTTCTTCGCCACATTTTTGGCCACAACCAAGAGGTGACCCAGGAGCTGTATGAAGAGACAGGCGCGAACAGAGAACAGAATTCAGCTGCCACTTTTTTTATATGCGGAAACCACGCATCACATAAGCACGTGTTGAGCAAGAGAAACAAGCTTTGGGAAAGGTGGCAATTAAACTCATTCTGACCAATTCATAACAACGTTATTTACATCATTTCATTTTTTGCAACAAAGCATCTTTTTGTCTTTTCTACACTGCCCGTCCCAAAAAAAAGTCACACACTCTAATATTTAGTTGGACCGCCTTTAGCTTTGATTACGGCACGCATTCGCCGTGGCATCGTTTCGATAAGCTTCTGCAATGTCACAACATTTATTTCCGTCCAGAGTTGCATTCATTTTTCGCCAAGATCTTGTATTGATGATGGGAGAGTCGGACCGCTGCGCAGTCTTCTCCAGCACATCCCAAAGATTCTCAATGGGGTTAAGGTCTGGACTCTGTGGTGGCCAATCCATGTGTGAAAATAATGTCTCATGCTCCCTGAACCACTCTTTAACAATTTGAGCCCGATGAATCGTGGCATTGTCATCTTGGAATATGCCCGTGCCATCAGGGAAGAAAAAATCCATTGATGGAAAAACCTGGTCATTCAGTATATTCAGGTAGTCAGCTGACCTCATTCTTTGGGCACATAACGTTGCTGAACCTAGACCTGACCAACTGCAGCAACCCCAGATCATAACACTGCCCCCACAGGCTTGTACGGTAGGCACTAGGCATGATGGGTGCATCACTTCATCCGCCTCTCTTCTTACCCTGATGCGCCCATCACTCTGGAACAGGGTCAATCTGGACTCATCAGACCACATGACCGTCTTCCATTGCTCCAGAGTCCAATCTTTATGCTCCCTAGCAAATTGAAGCCTTTTTTTCTGATTAGCCTCACTGACAAGTGGTTTTCTTAAGGTTACACAGCTGAGTTCCCTTCGCATTGTGCGCGTGGAAATGCTCTTACTTTCACTATTAAACATAGCCGTGAGTTCTACTGTTGATTTTTTTTACGATATGATTTCACCAAGCGTTTAAGTGATCGCCAATCACGATCATGCAAGATTTTTTTCCGACCACATTTCTTCCTCGAAGATGATAGTTCACCACTATCCTTCCAGGTTTTAATTGGACAGTTCTTAACCCAATTTTAGTAGTTTCAGCAATCTCCTTGTTTTCTTCCTGTTGTTTTCTTTGCTTGATGCAGGCCAATAATTTGACCCTTCTGAAACAGATTAACATCTTTTCCACGACCACAGGATATGTCTTCTGACATGGTTGTTTAAGAAATGAGAAGCTACTGACTGCATCAGTTAGGGTTAAATAACTTGTTGCCAGCTAAAACATATTAATCATGCAGTAATTATCCAAAGGAAGGCTCTTACCTATTTGCTTAGTTAAATCCAGGTGGTGACTTTTTTTTGGCCAGGCAGTGTATATGCCGTGTGCCAACTCTGCGTTTGCTGTAATTGGAAATTTAATCAAATTGAAAAGTTCCTCCAAGTGATTTGACAGACAAATGCAGGGAGACATAAAAGCCAGAATGCCAACAGTCTCTCTGTCTCGCTCTCTTCCTGTCTCTCACTCACTCACTCACACGCGTCACCTCATCGTTTGTTGCTGTCGTGCCAAAACCTCTCTAATCATACACACACACACACACACACACACACACACACACACAAACATACACACACACACACACACACACACACACACACACAAACACACGCGTACCTGCTCTTCGTCATCCTTGGCTTCGCTGATTCTGGGGATAGGAGTCCGGGGGATAACCAGGAAGTGCACAGGCGCTTGGGGGCTGATGTCTCTGAATGCCAGGCACTGACCGATGTAACAACAGGTTTTGTTCGATTAGATTAGATTGAATTACATTAGATTAGAAAACGTTATTGTCCATCACATTCATGACAGAAAATTGTCTTTGACATGGGTTCAAACATAAAACATTCAAAAACAGGACCAGTTAAGAGAACATCACAGACATAAAGAATATAAGAAGAACGGATGTGGAAAAGTAGCAAAGTGCATATATTACTTTCTGTTTAACAGGGTTATTGCAGTGGAATAAATCCGTGGAAATTGGTGCCAAGCAGGTAAAGAATATATAGAATCTGTATCAGCTGCTTGAGGTAAGTGGGGGTGGACTGCCCGTTTGGGGCCCTTAACTGTTTGACCTGTAACCCCCACATTAAAATCATATGCAAATTCGAATTCTTCGCGCGTTACCTGGTCATCCTCATAGATGATGTCTGCCTGGATGGATTTGTCGATTACTTTACTGAAAATGGTCGGAGCAGGGTTTCCGTATTTCTTCCTGGCCTCGTCCGCGAGTTGTGCTTTTGTCACCTCATCGTTTGTTGCCGTCGTGCCAAAACATCTCTAATCATAATCATAATCAAACACACACACACACACACACACACACACACACACGATATAATAACGCTAGTGGTGGAGATATGGTTGAGAAAACCCTTGCTGGTTAGCTGGCCACGGATCACCTTCTGTCATAACGTCGCATGCAGAAATGACTACTAAAATTAATTAGATTACGCTACAAATCAATCTTACCACGTGTCCTTTACATTAAACTTATTTCGTTAGATCGGTAGGGGGCTAGCTAGCAACTAGCCTGCCCCTTTCGCAAATAGAATTTATGGAGGGAAATGCATGATCAATACTATATCGTACCTCTGCACAACAGTGAACCCTACTTGCAAGAAACAGCGCGGTGAAATGAAGAACACTTATTTCACTACGTCGTGAACGCAAACTTATAACCAGCTTGTTCATTGCAGTCAGTCCAGTTCTCGCCTGCACCACAGGGCAAACTGTTTTCGAGGATCTGTTTCCGCCTTTCAAAACTCAGCGCTGATTGGACTATATACATGACGTCACCGACACTTACTTTGCTTTTGGTTAACCCAATGTTATTTATCTGCGCCTCTGAAGTAATATCGCCCCCTAGTGGTTGTTACATTGACAGTCCGCAAGCACAATAGCAACTGTAGTTTCGGTCACAGTGTTGGTAATTGAATTGAATTGAGCACCTTAATTTCCTTTTCAGAGGCACGTGTTCTCATAAAAACAGCCAACATTAAAAACCATTAGTCAGTTACGGGTTTTACAGTGTTAAAAAAGATTCACAGCAAATAATACCATAAAGTGCTTTACAATGCATTGTCCCAAATGGCGCTGGTTAACAATGGCTGGCACGAGATTAAAGTGCTACAGTGTGTTTAAAAGTCTCTTGCTGCTCTTGGGCACAAAGGGGTTAGATGCTTATCTTGGTAAGAAGTGCCAGAGTGACAGTGCGACTAAACCTACCTGGGGTGGGGCAGGCAGGAGCCGGGGCCGAGGGAGACTGCCCCTCGGGGAGCAGGGGTAGGTGTTTACGCAGTTTTTAATCCCAAAGCGAATCCCAAAGCAGTGTAAACGTTGGAGCGAATTTGACTATTCCTTCCACAAGGGGGCGGCATTGCTATATTTCAGAATTCTTTTTTTTTTGCCAGCATGGAAACGATCCAACAGGAGCGGAATGGATCTGGTATTCTCCAGAGTTGTGACCAAGTCACTGTTATGCAAGTCATAGGTAAGTCTCAAGTCTTAACCTTCAAGTCTCAAGTAAAGTCCCAAGTCACTGTGTTCAGGTCAAGTCAAGTCACAAGTCACAAATTTCAGGTGTCAAGTCCTCAAGTCTCAATGGTAGCGTGTTTTATACCAATATGTAACACAATTTTTACATTCAAAACAAGTCTCTCGAGTCATCCAGCTCAAGTCCAACTCCAGTCCCAAGGTAATAGACATGTAAGTCTAAGTACTTTTATTTTTTGCAAGTCAAATCTGAAGTCATCAAAATGATGACTGGAGTCACACTCGCGTCCAAGTCAGGTGACTCGAGTCCACAACTCTAGTACTCTGTGACGGACACCACCCTGACATACGGTGACATTGTAAACCTTTGTGAGGGCACCTGGCCTGGGGGTGGGTGCTAACGGAAAAAGGGGGCTACGGTCAGGGGGAGCCCCTGGAAGACAAATCCTTGGATCATGAAACACAGGTCAATACAGCACAGTTAACACCTAGTCTTTACAGGTTGTGTGTACTGATGCCCTATGTGTGCGTGTATATGTATGTGTGTGTATACGCGTGTGTGAGTGTGTGTGTGTGCGTGTATGTGTGTGTGTGTGTGTGTGTGTGTGCATGTGAAAATAAGTTGGCTTTCTATTAATACAATAATTAAAGACATTTGAGAGAGATGACACTGCAGTCATCACTAGATGACACTGCAGAGAAGGAAAATTCAGTCGAGTTGTTCCAGCACTTTTCCATGCGCGCTTACCAAGGTTACCTGTTGCCCGGTGCGTACAGCTGTACATAAATACCCAAGACGTTTGGATTACAGTACTTCGTTTAAGAGTAGAGACCTGACAAGCTCTCAGGGCTCTCTATATAATCAACATAACGTTCAATTCCAATTTCTGAGCTGAAATTGAAAATTCACTCTGGGGGAATGAGTTTCTCCACATCTAAATTAGGCCCAATATACTCCCATTAAGACCCCTGTTCTGGGTACACAGGGTTTAAATGATCATTTTCTACACGGATAGATATCCAGAAGGCACTGCAGCCTTTGCTTTAGTTATTAGAGATGGGGTGGAAGGGCAGTCTACAGCACACACGCACACACACACTAGGGCTGTGATGATATTTAAGTTTCATAGTATGATAATCGGACCAGTGGCATCATTTCAGCAAAAGCCAAGGTGTGGCAAGGGACAGGGTGGGGGGGGGGGGTGATTTTTGGTCAAATCAGTTGTGCAATAGTCCATTTTGGTGAGTTGTTTCTATACAATTTACTTAAATAACATATAGGCTAGAACAGGGGTCGGCAACCTTTACTATCAAAAGAGCCATTTTTGGCCCCTCTCCCACTACATAAAATTCATCTGGAGCCGCAAAACCTATTTGACCCTTAAAATGAAGATAATACAGTGTATAAAGTTTTATAGTTATACTATATATACAGAGGGATTGGAATTTATTCAAAAGCTTATTTCTAGTATGTTTGACAGAAGTTATCAAGTTTAAAGCAAAAGGAGGTCATACAAGATACTAATTAATTCCAATTTTTTTGTCCATATCATGGAAAAATCACAAAATACTAAAAAACGTATTATAGGAACTAAAATAAGAAATAAAATGTGTAAATATGTGTGTTTGTCACCCACTATAAAATAACTATCGTTTGTTGCATTTGTAAAATTATAGAACAACAAAAAGAAAACTGACATTTTATTGCTGTTTTTACCTGTTATAACAAAGGAAAACCTCAAACTCTTATGAAGAGGAGAAAAAAAACACTGGCATGTGTAGACCTACTTTGAAATAAAACACAGAACCATGCAGATCTATTTTGAGTCCTTCCCTTATTTGCATAACAGCGCTGTCTGCTCAATATCGTTTACATCACTTCACTCATCACAGGCGATTGAGTATGCTGGAGCTGAATTAATCTCCTCAATTTGTCGACTGGTAATGTTTTCTGCCATCTTAATGGTCCTGTCCTTGACGGTCTTTGCAGAGAGAGGCATATCTCAAATTTTCTGAACAATTTCACGTTTGTTTTTGAAGTCCGAGTATGGATGTTCTGATATTTTAATGAATGATTCTTTCATGTATTCTCCATCTGTGAGCGGCTTTCCGCGCCTTACTATCTCCTGAGCTGCCACAAAACTAGCAAGCAGTAGTTGAGTTTGGAGATTTGATCCACTTCTTGAAAGTAGATGTGCTCTGCTCAGCTTTCCGCAGCAGTTCCGAAATCGCTTTTTTTCTTTCATCTCCAGCTTGGTACTTTTCAGCAAATGCTGTGTGTTTGTTCTGGAAATGTCTTTCAACATTACATTTTGTGTTGTTTGCTAATTTCTCACCACATATCAAGCATACAGGTAAACCCGCATCGTTAGGAGTGAAAGCAAATAAATCAGTCCATGCTGAATTAAACTCTATTTCGCATGCGGCTCCAGAGCCGCGGGTTGCCGCCCCCTGATCTAGTGTTAGCGTTTCCTGCTTCTTACAATCATTGCCAGTCGACTGATGCATAAGTTGCCATTTGGTTAAATGCTGATGCAACTCCTGAATGTATGTACTCCTACTCCACTGGCCCTACCCATATTATCTACCCTGTTATATAATTGTTTCCTGTTCTTCCCACCAACTGAAAGCAGAATCTATAGTTATAGTGCTGCTCGTTATCTCCCACCAACTGTAGTTATCATCTGATGCTTATTTCTATGTGCTCTTGACTCAGTTTATTCCCTTCATCTTTTTGGTGCCAGAAGAAGGTTGGCTTTAAACAGAATTTATCCTGTTATCCAAATAAACAGGTAGTAAAACACCGGCCTGCACATCACCAACACTCACACGCTGCCTCGTCTTCACCTATTCCCTGGAGAGAATACAGCCATCATGGGGGAAAGAAAAAGCCCTTTATTTACAAAACACGACATTAAATTTATTAACATTAAACAATTCAGTAAAACAACATTTAATACAATAGAACAGATGGAACAATGCTTATTTAAATTTAAAATGAAAAACGAACAAACTCAACAGTAAAACAAAGAAATTAACAGGAACATATGCAAACTGATTTAATATGTGTGCCTTTAGGTTGCTTGACTGACTGAAACTCTTCCCACACTGTGCACAGTGGTACGGCCTCTCCCCGGTGTGAGTCCGCTGGTGCTGTTTAAGAGTTCCATCTGTACTGAAACTCTTCCCACACTATGCACAGTGTTACGGCCTCTCCCCTGTGTGAGTCCGCTGGTGTGCCTTTAAGTTACATGACTGACTGAAACTCTTCCCACACTGTGGACAGTGGTACGGCCTCTCCCCTGTGTGAGATCGCTGGTGTATCTTTAGGTTACCTGAGCCACTGAAACTCTTCCCACACTGTGCACAGTGGTACGGCCTCTCCCCTGTGTGAGTTCGCTGGTGTGCCTTTAGTTCACCTGACTGACTGAAACTCTTCCCACACTGTGCACAGTGGTACGGCCTCTCCCCTGTGTGAGTTCGCTGGTGTAGTTTAAGAGTTCCATCTCTACTGAAACTCTTCCCACACTGTGCACAGTGGTACGGCCTCTCCCCTGTATGAGTCCGCTGGTGTATCTTTAGGTTACCTGAGTCACTGAAACTCTTCCCACACTGTGCACAGTGGTACGGCCTCTCCCCTGTGTGAGTCCGCTGGTGTATCTTTAGGTGACCTGAGTTACTGAAACTCTTCCCACACTGTGCACAGTGGTACGGCCTCTCCCCTGTGTGAGTCCGCTGGTGTTGTTTAAGATGTGCATCTCTAGTGAAACTCTTCCCACACTGTGCACAGTGGTACGGCCTCTCCCCTGTGTGAGTTTGCTGGTGTCGTTTAAGTTGTTGATGTTGAATGAAACTCTTCCCACACTGTGCACAGTGGTACGGCCTCTCCCCTGTGTGAGTCCGCTGGTGTAGTTTAAGTTGTTGATCTCGACTGAAACTCTTCCCACACTGTGCACAGTGGTACGGCCTCTCCCCTGTGTGAGTCCGCTGGTGTTGTTTAAGATGTGCATCTCTACTGAAACTCTTCCCACACTGTGCACAGTGGTACAGCCTCTCCCCTGTGTGAGTCCGCTGGTGCTGTTTAAGAGTTCCATCTGTACTGAAACTCTTCCCACACTGTGCACAGTGGTACGGCCTCTCCCCTGTGTGAGTCCGCTGGTGCTGTTTAAGAGTTCCATCTGTACTGAAACTCTTCCCACACTGGGGGAGCTGCACTGTATTGGGGAGAATATGAGGGGAGCTGCTGGAAGGCTGGAGTGTCTGTGGAGTGACTGATCCAGCTCTGAGCAGTCTCACATATTCGTCAGGGTGAGATCTCTTGATGTGCTTCTGCAGGTAAACCTCTGCTGTGTAGGAAAGCGGACATTGAGTACAGGAGAACTCAGATGATACCCTCTCGCCCCCTGGTGGAGGAAAGAGAGAATTATGTCAGAGAGAGAGAGAGAGAGAGAGAGAGAGAGAGAGAGAGAGCCAGAGATCAGGGCAGAGATAACAGACTCCATAAGGGGACCGTTCTTTTTTGACATTTGGTTTGTTTTGAGCACCTTAGATTTTTCCAGCTTACTTCAATGAAAATTAGGTTGTGGGTTCGATTCCCATTGGGCCCAAATATACTGAAAAATGTATGTATTCATAACTGTAACTAGCAATACGGATGCCAGAGGCGTTGTCCTGTAAAATAGGACAATTTACTAAAAGACAAGATGCTACTTTACAAAATAAAACTGAATTGACTGAACTGAAAAACTGACGGCACTTGGCAGTTTGAGGATGGCAGAGTAATTAACCTTTGAAAAGGGCATGCTGCCAGTGTTAAGGGTTAACCAGTAGAGACACATGCAGGCACCTTTAGCAGAGCACTTGTTGCTCCACAGGTAGTCGAAGGCGTACTCCTCTCCGTACCACACCAGCAGCTCGTGGCCTGGGAGAATGGGCTTAAGGCAGCGATACAGAATGGAGCCTCTGTATTGGAATGCCACAATGTTCTGCTCCTCTTCACTACGCGCACAGTTCACATATCTGAGAGAGAGAGAGATAAATATGTATTGTTAATGGTCTGAAATCATGTGAAAATGCAGATTTGGGTTAAATAACACAGTTTTTTAACCCCCACCCCGCCACCCGCCGTGCGTCTGCCACTAAATGGAGCGTTGGAGCTCCGGTACGTGGGGTTAACGCCTGAGCGTCCGCTACAGAATGTGACGTTGATAAGAGTGTGATTAGTTCCCAGACTTAGAGACTTGAGTCTTTAGCTCAGGGGGCTAAATCGCTCTCTTGACGCGTCGAGATCCTCGGTTTGAAACTCGCTGCAGGCAGAACCAATTCCGTTACAAAAGCCCTCAAAAATGCCAGGGCAAACCCTGAATAATAATAATAATTCAGCCCGGCCTGGCCTGCCCGGAACCCGACACGTCCCAGGCCTTACGTCACACCAAAGATGAACAGAGGCAGTGTAAATGGAGAGGGAGAATGATAGAATAGAGATGGAGAGACAAAATAATGCAAAGATGCAGTGCTTTCTCTAGACACGACTACTAACCTCATCCAGTTGGAGTGTGTTTCTCTCCGTGCATCAATGTAGTCGACACGGCATTTGCTCCTGTAGATCTAATAACACAGCAGTGTTAACACCACTAACACACAATACTTAGGACAAGAAATAGTAGTCAGTAGAGCTGGTTTGTTCAATTTAGGCAGCAACATTAATGTTAGGAGTGCTTAATAGTTCTTAGCTTGTGCCAGCAATATGTTTAGCTAAAGTTAATTTGCTAGCTAACTTAGCTTACTGGAGTTTGAAGCAAACCTTAGCATATGTATAATTACTTAGCCTAAGACTAAACATTCTGGAAGTAGTTTGTTCGTAAAATTCAGACAGTAAAGTAGTTTTCCAGCTACATATATTGAGATATTACCTTGGTAACTTTAGATATCTTGTTAGTGAGTATAAGGCATAGGATGCTGACAAAGTTCTGTTACCATAGTAACGTAATTTGCCTTTGGCAAGCAAACTAAAAATGTAAATAATTCCAATGAATAATATTCATGAATTGTGAATTATGCTAGTTCTCAGGCGTTGGTGGAATAACGCTAGGAGGCTAACAGGAAGAGGTTAACACGACCCTGTACAACAGTGGCTCTTAACCTCGGTCCTGGGGACCCACAGTGTGTGCTGGGTTTTGTTCCAACCATAATTGCAAATACTGAATGATAACTAGCTGTTAATTGGTTACCTTTTTTAGAAAGATGATTAAATTATAGACTGGGAGGTGAAATCAGTGGGGGCCTAATTGCTGAAAATGTGGACACCTGGTCACTGAAACTAAACCGTTTGTGGAAAATGAAGAGTTCAATGACAGAGCAAATGGCAATGAGCCAAGACTGCATTGTGTTGAAATAAGTTTAAGGAAAAAATAATGGTAACTCTGCACACATTTTCCACAACCTGAACTGATAAAGAGATTGGCTGTAACAAAGACCAGCACACACAGTGGGTCCCCAGGACCAAAGTTAGGGACCACTGCTGTACAATACAGATTCATTATTACACCATTTCCCTGGAAAAATGAAAAAATTCATAGAGTTGAAAGATATGAGTTAGAGCTCTTGTTTGGCTGTCAATTGTCATCCACGGGGCAGTGAGCATACTGAAGTAGAGTTCAGAGAACTGGACAGGCCAACAATGTGCCCAGTCAAAATACTCACTTTTCACTGTAGGGACCTGAGTCTGTAGACACTATGAACACACACACACACACACACACACACACACACACACACACACACACACACACACACACACACACACACACACACTAATCAGCGATCGGCTCCATCTCACCATCCAGGAGTAGCCGCTGCCAGTGGCCTCATCTTTGTCGGTCAGCTCTCCCTCGTAGGGTCCGAAGTGCACCCCCACGGGCAGCCTCTGGTCCCGGTTAAACACCCCCAGGCCTGCCCCGGGAATGCCGGAGGCTCTGACCTCCAAACCGAGAGGCAGGGTGAGCTGAGCCCTGCTGGGGGCCCCCAGGGGTGCAGGAGAGTCTGAGATAAAGGTGGGGGGGCCATGCACCTCACATTCATCAATGAAGAAGGAGTTGCACTCCTCACAGTCTGAGAGAGAGAGAGAGGGAGGGAGGGGAGAGAGAGGGAGAAAGGGGGAGAGAGAGGGAGGGGGAGGGAGGGAGAGATGGGGAGGGAGGGGAGAGAGCGGGAGGGAGGGGAGAGAGAGGGGGAGGAAGCGGAGAAAGGGGGAGAGAGGAGAGAGAGGGAAGGAGGGGAGAGAGAGGGCGGGAGGGAAAGAGAAGGGGGGAGAGAGAGAAAAGAACAATTCACATCCACAAAGAGCTCAATCCTTTCCCCTCATCAAATAAAGATTGCCTTTGCTTCCACATGACTCACAGAGATAATCTTCATCTCTGGGTTCCTCTTCCTCGGTGTAGCGCACAGAAGGTCTGCTGCGCAGATTGTCCCCCCGAGTATAGGTGTTCAGCTCTTTCTTCAGTAATCCTGAAACAATCCAGTCCCACAGCAACACAACTGATCACACCCACATCAACCGTCCAGTCATACAATACAAAGCCAGGTATTTCAACCTGCTTCACACACACGCATGCACACACACACACACACACTCACACAGCTAACCAAATGGCCACTCAAATGACCAATAATGCATGATACATTTGTTAGAGTAGCCTCTGTTCTCTGCTAAGATGTTATGTTTATGATGGTGTTATGTTTGTCATATTTTGCACTTTTAACAAATAAATTCTACCATGGGAAAGATAACCTGGTTTGTCAAAGCACACAGGCATCACTTTAAACTACACAACAAATGAGGCTTCAGTTAACTGTATATTAGAATACTACTGGAATATTAGAATAACGCATATTAGAATACTACTGGAATGAATCTACATGTTTTATCTGAATATGGAGCAGGACAGTGACAGCCCTAACATACAGCAGTCTCTCCCCTGTACCCCTGTTTGCTGGTTTGGATCCTCTCTGCTTCTCAGTGGCAGAATCCAGGAACGCTTTTCCCTCTTCTACACCGCCAACACCAGCATTCTTCACTCTCTGGGAAAGAGCAGGAACACAGAATATATCAATAAATATAACTGACAATATTATTCACATGATCTATAACAGCACGGCTAACCACACTCCTCAGTAGCTACCAGGAGTCTGCCTGAACGCCTACTAAATCAACACATAGTTGAATCACCCATCACCTTGGAGACGGCCATCAGGTGCAGTCAATGATGAGCACATCCAAACCCATCTGTGTCGTTGTCATGGAGAGCAAAGGATTCCGACTGCTGCATCTCCACTCATTCTAACAGTGTATTTTAGTATGAAGAATTAACACTGCAGTTTGTGGGGATTTCTACTTTTACATGAAAGTATAAAGGTACAGACAAAGTAACATAGAAACTGTGATTTCATGGTTTTATAGAAAATGTCTTTCTTCTGTATATTTTTTTATGTCCGATCACATCTGTAGGTATGTCCCATTGCTGCAACATGGGTCAGTTCTGGGACTCCCAGCCAGCCTGCACCCGACTCGGCCTCACTGGACCAAGGACCAGTCCTTTCGATGGATGTGCTCCCCAGGACGCCTCCAACACTAACCTTTCTGAACTGCAAGTGGCTACCATGTTGTTTCTTTGTTTGACTGCGTGAAGCAGAACTTTAAAAGATGAGAACACATCGGGCAAGGAAAGAGGACACCGTTCTTAAACCGCAATTGTTACACGTGTCCATAAGTAGGAGTCTCAAACCACGGCCCTACCAGGTAATCTGTTACAGCTGCCATCTCGGTTTCTCCACCAATGTGTCTACACTTACACTTTAACTACCTGTGCTAAATGAGCCCTAGTGCAGCTGACTTCACCTGTGTGCTGCCCAATGCAGAGGATGCTGGTGGCTGTGCCTGTGTTTCGGGCAGCAAAACTGTCTCACTCCTTCCCTGTCCTGCTGCACTGTTCTCTGAGGCCCCAGAGGGGGGCTGGTTCTCACTGGCTCTCCTGAACGGGGGGTTGGAGTTCCTCGACACTGAAGAAGCAGAAAAGCTTTACATGGGAAAACATGCAGTGTTGTTCATGTGCAACATGTCAGGAGTGCTGTGGACTTGGCTAACTGCACTCACTCATTTCTATTTCCAGCAAATCGGCTAGCTATACTTTTAAATCATTTGTTTCTGATTTTCTCCCAATTTAGTAGCCAATTACACCTTTGATTCTTCATGTCAATACCCCCCTCGCATTGTGAGTTCACTGCCGTAGCCCTGTGACCGGCAGTGACACGGGGCAAAGCATCGTCTCCTCCGAGACCTTTTCATATGCAGCAATCTGTTGACCGTAACTCTGATACTCCAGAGCCACTCCTATATGCAGCAAACTTCATGTCGGCTTCCCTCCCCCCTCACTGGGGCGGACAGAATCTCAGGTGCCAAAGTTCTAAAGAGGAAGTTGTGCATATGTTTGTAGCTGATTCTATATCAGTGCTGTTATACTTATACAGCTACACTTGTAAGATGGAAAGACAGATATTGCCCTGTTGATTTAATGGCTATTCCTCTGTGTGTGGTGCTGCATATTTTGTGTACCAGGGGGCCTTCTCTCCATGCTAGGGTGCCACTCCTCATCGCTGTCGCTGTCCTCAGCAGGGCACGTTCTGACCAGCATCGCTCGCCTGGCCCTGCCTCGCTTCATGAAAGCTGGAGTGGTGGAGGTAAGCCCTGAGACAACGGGGAAACAGAGAGAATTACGGGTCAGAAATACGCTCACAGCTTGCTACTGTATGTGATTGGTGTATGTCAACTGCATTTAGGAATTTTACGAATGCCTTTATAGAGAGTATACAAAACATCATACAACTTCCTGTTTAAAAGACAAATTAGTTAGTCTGATTTTAAGACTTCTAAAAGAATAATTTGCCAAACTGAATATTCATACCAGTTCAGATTCATTGCTAATCTGGATATCAGTCATAAATGCAAGAGGGAAATATTTTCCTCTGTTCAAAATTACTTTAACTATACAGCAGTCGAGTTTGCATTGTTTTAGTATCAAGGAGCTTGTCGAAGATAATTTACAATGTAATTATTTTATGGCAATTTCTGTGTAACAATATTCATGTTTGTGGCATTTCAATTAAGTATATAAAATAAACATTTCCCCAAAAATGCTGTTCATGTAACAAATTGTCACAAAGTTGCTATGCATCCCTGTGCAGCATGTTTCCCACCTAGTTGAGCTTCTTGTAATGTTGTGCTGGCAATGCTGTTGCACGGTGTAACATAAAGAGCTGTACCTATTGCCAGCATGGCCTCGTGGTTCCTCTTGATGTTCTTGTAGATCTCTTTCTCACATTTCTGCAGGCGGGTCCACTCAGTCTTAGAGAAGTACACGCTGAGCTTCTCCAGGTTCTCCTGGAACAGGGGCGTACCACAGGTGCACTATACACTATAACAGCCTTACGCTAACACAGAAAAATGATAGTGATTCTACGCCAGGTGATTTCACAGGTATTTTCTTTTAACGTTTGCCGTGACCCATATGGCGGGGGCATGGAAACCCAGCCTCCCCAAATTTCATATTTTAGATTTCTTAAAGCCTCCGATTGGCAGTCTTAAATGGCAGTGACTGACATTTTGTTTGAAAGTTGACTAATATTGAAGACAGCTTAGGTAGCTAACATATGTTTTGATAGTGGGACCCTTAAAATGATCCCTCCCCCCTCTTCTAGCCTCTCCAAACATCCGTTTTTTACTACATAAATCGCAATCAACTGTAATTTGTGAGGTGAGTACTCCACCTTGATGCATCCCGTTTATTGCAAGTTTGTTTCATTTAAATCGAGTACCAGCGGCAAATCGTTTTGCAATATGAACTTTACTGTATTCGCATTTCTCACACCGCATAGCTCAGTGAAGCTGGAAAATGTTGGCACAATAACTAACTTCCGGAAGAAGAATTTCTAAATAAATGTCACGTAAACACAATTATTTTTGAAATATTTAATAGTTTCTCTTGTTGTTACTACTAAAATTTGGTAAAATGTAAAGATGAGAAACGTATAGCTAAGAACGAGAAGCACAGAAGCTTCCCTAGACTGTTAACATCAATAAATGTTATAGTGCATGACGTCATCACGCCATGCGCGTGGGGTGTCGTCACGTTTTCCGTTTCCTTAGCAACAGCAGGATTTGGGTCGTTCTGGTGAATGCAGTTCGCCGGATAACAAGCGTACAGCGCAAGCGTACAGAGGCAAACTGTTCATTCACAAATGTGTCATTTCGCTGTTGTTCTTGTAGCCAAGAAGATTGCTTCAATATTGTGCTGGCAGCATCACAACTTTTTAATACTTCATAAGCTGCGTCATTATCAACGTACATTTTCTGCCACTATTGTCTGTCAAACGGTCCCATCCGCAATTATTTTAAAGCGCTTGTCAATGGGACAAAAGTGTTGTATTTTTATTTTATTTTATAGCACACAACTGTTTTGGACAAAAACGAATATTTAATTTACAATCTCAAGTTTGTGGATTAATACCTTTTTAAATCGAGTGACCTGCTACCACAGGCGATAAAGCGCTTGGCACAGCGGATTTAGACTTTTACTGTATGAATGAACGTTTATCTGAATTACAAGACATGTGGGCACATGATCAACGCTAGTGACTGAATGAATATTTTATGAATATGAATATTTTACTTAAAAGTTAAAAGAAATTGCGACTGATCGCTTTCAGACAATATTTCAAGGCCAAAACTAATCGGACTAATCCAAATGCCGAAGTTACTGATCTACTAGAGTAATTTGTGAAGATAAAATAATGCTTACCTCTTCAGATGAACTCATCCTGCTTTCTCTTTGAATACCTTTTGACTGTCGGTTAAACAAATGAGCAAAATGTTAGTTAGCTCGCAGGATAACGGCGTATGCTAAAAAATCCGGACTGTTTTTCTTTATTAAAAAATAAAATACAACTTTCGCTAGCTATAGCTACACTGTGGCATTTAGCAGCGCCATTGAACCAGATACTTACACATCTAGACTATCTAACGTTACTTATTATAACGTTAAGTTGCTTAATGCTAACTAGGTAGCTAGCTGTGGAACGACGTCGACGTTATAAATGACTGCAACTTTGCTAAGTTAGCACTAAGTTACCTAAATGTAAGTAATTTAAGAAACAGCAACTGAGCGACAGAAGACCTAGTCTCATTCAGTTAAAGTTAACCTTCTAGTTGGGCATTTCAACAATTAACTTATAAATAACCAACTTACAAATGTGTGTTCGTCTCAGTTCTTATCTTTCTCCGTCTCCGTCTTCTCCGTCCGTCCTTCTGTCGAAATGAGACTCCGGCGAACGGCTCTGCGCGAGGCCATCAACTGCCTTCTCTGCGCGAGGCCATCAACTGCCTCTATATTCCCGCCGAAATGAGAATGACGTAAGATAAAAACAGTATTTTAAATATGAGTACCTGTAATAATAAAGAAAATAATAGTAGCCACAGAATGTGGACCCTTGATAGATAGGCCTAATGACCTAGCATGGCGTGTTTTATATCACATTTTTTGTTATTCCACTATATTATTTCAGATATATTATTATTTATTGGGGCGGCAGTGTAGTGTAATGGTTAGGGAACTGGGCTTGTAACTCAAAGGTTGCTGGTTCAGTTACCAGGTGGGGGCACTGCCGTTGTACCCTTGAGCTAAAGGTACTTAACCTGAATTGCTTCAGGAAAAATATCCAGCTGTGTAAATGGATGTAAAGAAATGTAGAGCGTCTGCTAAATGCCTAAAATGTAAATGAAAAATGTTAATGTAAGCTATATTAAAGCTTTCATAAAAAAATGAAATTGGGCGCTGCGAGGCGAAGAGAGAGGAAACAAAATAACGGTCTTGCTACGGCTGCAACTTGTGTTCCTTTTAAAATATGATTTAATAAAACTCAGTAGGATACATGTTACCAGGACATTTTAAATAAACGTATTACTGAATCGCTGATGAATTCAAAGAAGCTGCTTTATTTTTAATATAGCCTAGTAAAAAACAAGAATTTTAATAACATCGAGATATAATATGGCCTGAATGCATGCTTACTATAACAATGGCAACATCACAGTAACCTTTGAGTTCCACTCTGTGTGTGTGTGTGTGTGTGTGTGTGTGTGTGTGATGTGCGTGTTTGCATAGACGTGTATTTGTGTTAGTTTCAGCGCGCGCGTGTTCGTGTACATATTCACAATCCCCATTGTGCACACACTGTACATTGATTTTAGCATAACCGACTATTCTAGTCACGAGTCTGTTTCAAGTAAATACTAATTTAATTTAATTTGTTTGATTCTTCTTTGTTTTGTTACTTAAGATAACTCAACAATTTCCCCTTGTTGAACTCACACTGTACTTTGATTTCAAGAAATGCTCTTTCTAGCATGACGTGCTCTGCCGCCCTCTTGTCCATCTGATAAATGGGATCTGAACATCTGAACTGCTGCTGGAATTCCACACCGCTCAGTACAGGTATTACATTACAGGCATTTAGCAGACGCTCTTATCCAGAGCGACTTACAGTTTACATTTCTTTACAATACATTTATACAGCTGGATATTAACTGAAGCAATTCAGGTTAAGTACCTTGCTCAAGGGTACAACGGCAGTGTCCCACCTGGGGATTGAACCTGCAACCTTAACGTTACAAGCCCAGTTCCCTAACCATTATACCACACTGCCTGCCAATCTCACGTAACTCCTCACTTAACGACCGAGGTCCGTTCCTACGACTAGGTCGTTAAACGAATTGGTCGATAAGCGAGGAGCCGCCCCTTACCGATATTTCAAGCATACTGAACTGTTAGTGGGTTTGTGTCAACTGTCTTTAGATATTGTTTTAATGTCACCTTTGCACCATTTATAACATTTTTACATTTTAAGCATTTAGCAGGCGCTCTTATCCAGAGTGACTTACACAATGTGCATTAATACATGGTAGGAACAATCATAGTTAGCGCACGAGATCAGTGCAGGAATACAGCGATAGACATCATTGCAGGCATCTGCGTACCATACCTGTAACACTGGGAAGGAAAAGGTTAGTGACCTTTTTTCATTTGTATTATTATTTTTATTTTTTTTAATTTACATTTAACATTTTATAACATTTTTAGTATATTTTTAAATGTGTATACAGTAGTGTAGGCTACTGTATACTGTAATAAACAGAATAGAGGAAATCAGCTCTAATATACATTACTTAGGTTTGCATACTGTAAATACAGGTAATCGTTTTTATTTATTCTGAATAAAGAAATGGCCTAAAGGAAACTCCAACTTGATAACTTTGTTTTAATTTGCATAACTCTTGCATATTACGCGACCAGTAAAGGCAATTGATTTAAGATTTTATTGATAAAAGCGCTACACGATTTCGCCCGGATTACTTGGAGGAACTGTTGATTCCCTACCTACCTGATGGTCCTCCTGTTTCACTCCTCGGCTTACCTGGGAAGCACTTTGCACCCCATGTACATAAAGCAGCATAAATAAAGTACTTATTATCATTATTATTATTGTCCTAAATTCAGGTTGCCCACTGCAGCCTGGGTTCAAGTCCAGGTGGCATCAGCTCTGGCCGGGAGTTCAGTTCGGGGTCTGTGATTGGCGATTGAATATAGTTTGAATATATTATGGGACATTAAAGATAGGAGACATTTTAATTTAGTTTGAATATATTAAGCTCTAGAATAGGCCAACAATCAATGGAAGATAGTAAAAATGCATTTAATTTAAAGATGCATAACCTAGTCAAATGATTTTCATTTGCCCTTTTTTTTAATTGTGGTGGCAACGTAGTATGGCTAGAGGTTGCAGGTTTTATTCCCAGATGGGACATTGTCATTGTGTATTTAATCTGAATTTCCTCCATAAATATTCTTCTTTATGAATGGATTGTATGTAAAGAAATGTAAACTGTGTATGTGGCTCAGAGTGTCTGCTAAATGCCTAAAAATGTGAAAATCCACAGCCAGCATATATGATAAACATTATTCCACAGCGAACAAATATCTGCACATGTTTACAATCTCATAAGTAATTCACAAAGTTAACATGAAACATTTTCTATGTACACCCATGGCCAAAAGTTTTGAGAATGACACAAATATTAATTTTCACAAAGTCTGCTGCCTCAGTTTTTATGATGGCAATTTGCATATACTCCAGAATGTTATGAAGAGTGATCAGATGAATTGCAATTAATTGCAAAGTCCCTCTTTGCCATGAAAATGAACTTAATCCCCCAAAAACATTTACACTGCATTTCAGCCTGCCACAAAAGGAATAGCTGACATCATGTCAGTGATTCTCTCGTTAACACAGGTGAGAGTGTTGATGAGGACAAGGCTGGCGATCACTCTGTCATGCTGATTGAGTTAGAATAACAGACTGGAAGCTTTAAAAGGAGGGTGGTGCTTGAAATCATTGTTCTTCCTCTGTTAACCATGGTTACCTGCAAGGAAACACGTGCAGTCATCATTGCTTTGCACAAAAAGGGCTTCACAGGCAAGGATATTGCTGCTAGTAAGATTGCACCTAAATCAACCATTTATCGGATCATCAAGAACTTCAAGGAGAGAGGTTCAATTGTTGTGAAAAAGAAGGCTTCAGGGCGCCCAAGAAAGTCCAGCAAGCGCCAGGACCGTCTCCTAAAGTTGATTCAGCTGCGGGATCGGGGCACCACCAGTGCAGAGCTTGCTCAGGAATGGCAGCAGGCAGGTGTGAGTGCATCTGCACGCACAGTGAGCGAACTTTTGGAGGATGGCCTGGTGTCAAGAAGGGCAGCAAAGAAGCCACTTCTCTCCAGGAAAACATCAGGGACAGACTGATATTCTGCAAAAGGTACAGGGATTGGACTGCTGAGGACTGGGGTAAAGTCATTTTCTCTGATGAATCCCCTTTCCGATTATTTGGGGCATCTGGAAAAAGCTTGTCCGGAGAAGAAAAGGTGAGCGCTACCATCAGTCCTGTGTTATGCCAACAGTAAAGCATCCTGAGACCATTCATGTGTGGGGTTGCTTCTCAGCCAAGGGAGTGGGCTCACTCACAATTTTGCCAAGAACACAGCCATGAATAAAGAATGGTACCAAAACATCCTCGAGAGCAACTTCTCCCAACCATCCAAGAACAGTTTGGTGACGAACAATGCCTTTTCCAGCATGATGGAGCACCTTGCCATAAGGCAAAAAGTGATAACTAAGTGGCTCGGGGAACAAAACATCGAAGTTTTGGGTCCATGGCCAGAAACTCCCAGACCTTAATCCCATTGAGAACTTGTGGTCAATCCTCAAGTGGCGGGTGGACAAACAAAAACCCACAAATTCTGACAAACTCCAAGCATTGATTATGCAAGAATGGGCTGCCATCAGCCCATGTGGCCCAGAAGTTAATTGACAGCATGCCAGGGCGAATTGCAGAGGTCTTGAAAAAGAAGGGTCAACACTGCAAATATTGACTCTTTGCATAAACTTAATGTAATTGTCAATAAAAAAGCCTTTGACACTTGTGAAATGCTTGTAATTATACTTCAGTATACCATAGTAACATATGACAAAAGATCTAAAAACACTGAAGCAGCAAACTTTGTGAAAACCAATACTTGTGTCATTCTCAAAACTTTTGGCCACGGCTGTACTTAGCATTTTCTATGTACCCGCATGACCACAAACTGGAAATGTGACATATTTGTTCCGTCACGTGTTCTGTGCAATATCTGCATATAAACCAGTGGTGGGCCGTCAGGGCCTGCAAGGCCTCTGCTGGCCTAAAAAATATCTGAATCACAGACTGATGTTAATTATATTTTTTCCATGAATACTTATTAAATAATTCCAAATGGTCTGTCCGCTTCCTTTCATAGCTTTTCTGGTTGCGCTGCTTCCAGACGTGTATTTTCATATTAAAGCATTTAACCAATCACATTTCAGCCATCATTTGTTGCCAGGGTCAAATAAATCTGCCTGGAGGCCTTCACAATCAGTTCTGCAGGCCCTGTAGCATAAAATAAGTGTTGATCAAACTGTTGCTTCAACCAATCAGATTTTGATTATAGCAAGACAGCTAATGTTAGGCAGCTGGCTTAGTAAATGTCAGAATTATCCAGAGTTTACCTAGCTAGCAAGCTAACAGCATAAACAAATTGTTTATGAACTGGTCAATATTCAGCTAGCAACATTTTCTTTATTAGTTGGCTGGCTCGCAACAACTGTTAAGTAACGTTCGCTATTTAGCTTGGTAGGCAGGCAAATGTTTTCATGTTCAAAGCATGAAAATCGCTTTGCAACGAAAAATTATTATTGCCTCGGATTTTCGATTCAATTGGATAATTATAATTTTCCCAAGAAGCCACGGAGCCGTGAGCATAAGGATGAAAGAGCCGCATGCGGCTCCGGAGCCGCAGGTTGCCGACCCCTGCTCTAGTGGCTTGGTAAGCCAGCACCAATGATTTAAATTTGATGCTGCTGTGATAGGGAGGTAGTGCAGAGAGGTGAGTAGTGGGGTGACATGCGTGAACTTGGGTTGGTTGAACACTAGCTACGTGGCAGCATTCTGCACCAGTTGCAGTGGCTTGATGGCACAGGCCAGTAAGCCTGCCAGCAGGGAATTGCAGTAGTCCTGGTGTGAGATCACCAGGGCCTGGACCAGGAGTTGTGTGGCCTCTTGGGTGAGGAACGGTCGGATCCTCCAGATGTTGTGGAGGGAAAATTGGCAGGTCCAGGTGATCGCTGCGATGTGGTCCGAGAAGCACAGCTGGTTGTCCAGGGTCACTCCGAGACTCCTGGCAGATTGGGACGGAGACACTATGGAGCCTTCCACGGTGACTGAGGCATCAATCATCGGAGAGCTCTTCGCTGGGAGGAAGAGCAGATCTGTCTTCCCCAGGTTCAGCTTCAGGTGGTGGGTGGACATCCATGCAGAGATGTCGGCCAGACATGCAGACATGCACCAGAACCTGGGTCTCAGAAGGACTCCGAAGGAGTCAGAAGGTAGACTCCACTACCACTACCACTGATCACTGTCCATCTAGTCAATCTGTCGTCACCACTGTTTACTTGTTCTACACTATATTATATAAAAAAAAAAAAAAAAAAAAAAAAAAAAAAAACACTGACCTTTTCTTTCCCAGTGTTACAGGTATGATACGCAGACGCCTGCAATGATGTTCTTACCTTGTATTAATGCACATCTTGTAAGTCGCTCTGGATAAGAGCGTCTGCTAAATGCTTAAAATGTAAATGTAAGGAGAGAAAGAGTTGAGTGTCATCAGCTAAGCAGTGGTATGAAAAACCATGAGCAGAGATAACCGAACCAAGTGACTTAGTATACAGGGAGAATAGGAGGGGGCCTAGCACCGAGCCCTGCGGGACTCTGGTATAGAGGGTGTGGGGAGAGGAGAGGGATCCTCTCCAGGCCACCTGGTAGGACCGGTCAGCCAGGTATGATTTGAATCATGCCAGTGCAGATCCAGAGATTCTCATCTCGACGAGAGATGAGAGCAGGATCTGGTGGTCCACGGTGTCGAATGCAGCTGATAGCTCCGTCGTCCTCCTCCTCCTCGACCTGACTGAGACTTTGCCGAGTGGAGAGCCTCAGTGACCGCAAGTAGAGCAGTTTCTGTGGAGTGGCCCAAATGCAGTCAGTTAGCCAGGGGTTGGGGGGGTAGGAAACGAGCAGGCTTAGTGGAGAGAGGACAGAGTGAATCAAAGGAGGAGGAGAGAGAGGACAGTAGAGTGGACGAGGCTTCCTCAACAGGTAGCTGAGAGAAGGTATCAGTAGAGGGAAGGGATGATAGGACAGTAGCAGACAGGGCAGCGGGGGAGAGAGAGCGGAGGATGCAACGGACAGAAACAGTAGGGGGAGGTGAAGAGGGTTTAGGTACAGGGGGAGGGGGAGGGGAAAAAGACAGAAAGCAGTGGTCAGACACATGAAGAGGGCCTACTACTACAATGTTGGGTGAGGTGCAGTTCCTAGTGAATACCAGGTCCAGTTGTTTGCCGGCCTTGTGGGTGGATGGGGATTCACCCATGGTGAAGTCAAAGGATTAAAGCAGGGGGAGAAATGTGGAGGACTGAGGGGTGTCCCTTGTTTAAGAAGGGCTATTTCACTGCATAGGGCAGTACCTTGGTCCTGGAGTGCCCCCGTGTGGCACTCCCGGCCAGAGCCGGACTGGCGCAGCCATAGAACCGAACCCCAGCCGCAGTGGGCAACTTGTGATCCGGGCGAGTGCCTGGGCCACTGCCCGGTTCTCTGTGGATTAATCTCTGAAAATCCTTAATGGATCTAAGTTCCATGGGTTTTATACACAAAACAGATTTGAACACAATGTAGGTTTGGCTCATTGCCATTTTCTTTGTGTATGGACTCTTCTCCCTTTTCCACAAATGGTTTAGTTTCAATGACCAGGTGTTCACACTTTCAGCATTCAGGACTGTAGGTCTATCAATAAATCAATTAAAAATGGAACCTCTTCCAAAAGGAATCATTTGCCATAGTGGATTACAGAAAATGAAAGAATTATCTGAGAACTGTTCTGAAACCTGATGTGACTGATTTAAAGACCTTAAATTAATTTAGAATATTCATTCTACGCACAGTATTTTGGCTGGTCCGATATGGTGTGCGCTGCCTGTTAGGGACGGGGTTCGAAACCTGTCTCTACCAGACCAGCCCTGGTCGTCAGCCACAATCGGGGGGCGGGATCTGGCTATCTGCCCCAGGGGAAGGGGGGGAGGGTGAGCCGGCTCGAGTTTGCCGTGAAGCATGTAAGGGAGTCTCCAGAACATGGGTGGGCGAATTCCATCTCGAAGGAAATGGAGTTCGCTTCCCTCTGAGAATTAGCTTGCCTTGTAGAGAGGAGCTGTGGACTCGTGTGGGGAGGGTAAATCGAAACAAAATAGAGGGTGTAATTGGCTACCAAATTTGGAGAAAGACGGGGGGGGCGGGAAATCTGAAAAACAAACAAAAAATGTTTTTTGACAGCCAAATGCCGCCCCCGACCGGGGCTCCCGGCCAGAGTCGGACTGACGCAGTCGGGTTTAAAACCACGACCGCAATAGGTAGCTCACACTCTTCTCAAACTTTTCTTTTTTAGGAGGCTATTGGTTCTCCCCAAAAATAAAACACCTTTTTCTTTTACGTTTCTTGTGCTTAAGCTGGTGGGCCAAGCCAGCGGGCCAAGCCAGCCACAAACACACTGAGAACACCCATCTCCGATCCATAACTGGCTGTAATTCAGAGTTAATTTGGGACGCATTGTTCTGAGTTTTTATACGCCTACATGGATGCCCCACGTGCCAGGCGGGCACCAGGTGTGAGCCTCACCGAAACGCACGCGCCGCCGCCGGGGGAGCAAGAAAAACGCACAACCGCAGGGCGCTTTATACCAAACAATATATTTTATTTGCCTTCCGACAGCACAGCCCTGGGAAGTGGTTCTGTACCAAAGTCCACGGAGATACACGTGACAAGTTTACACAGGGGGAGGGAAGGAGAGAACAAAACAAACATTTTTATTTTGCTTTTTTTTTCCCCTTGTACATTTTCAGTTTTTTTAATTTTTTATAATAAAATTCTAGAATTTGAACTCCTCGAACCCCTGACCTTGTCTGGTTTGTGTTGCACACTCTGGGGGGTAGTCTTGAGTAACGATACACAGTAAAATAAAAAATAATAATAACAAAGACCGTAATATTTTCACTGCCCTAACGATGAATTTTTGGACCCGGAGGCCAAGCTGACTGTCCAGCAAAGACAGGGGGGGTCGTGACCGACTCAATGTGATCCCCCCACACACACACACAAAGCCAGTGAACACACTGTGCATAGCAGACACGTTTTCCTCCGTGTACTGTATCCAAGGTGTGTTTCTCTACAATGAAAGAGGAGAAGAGACATGTTGTCTTTTCTTTAGTTAATCAGAGTTTGTGCTTTTTTTTTGATAATACTATTATCCGTATGAGGTCATAGTTTGGTTTGTTATACACTGGAGTTACAAAGCAAAACCAAAATCGAAAATCAAATAAAAGCAAAATCTAACAAAATCAAAATTGTCTGAGCTCTTCCTTTGTAGACACTTAAAAATAAAGATGAAAAAAACAAAACATAGAAGTCACTGCTAAAATCCCTTTTACAATACAATTACAGTACACGAATACAAAGAGCTTTTTATTTCTGGAAGGAACAGATCGAGACGTAAACGTACAGCAAAAAACGGTGCAAATTGTGACAAAATGGAGTTCCTTTGCAATTTAGTTGTTTTTTTGTCTTTATTTCATTTTTTGATATTTTTATTTGTTTTCTTGATGAATCATTTCTTTTAAAAAAAACTTTAAAAAAACAAACTCTGGGGCATTCCTTCATTTCCATGTTCTTTTCTGTTTTTCAAGGAGCCGGCAGAGTGAGAACAAAATGGATTCAAAATGTTCTAGGAACAGTTTTGAGTTAACGATGTTGATTCATCCCATACATTCTGGAGTTTCTGAAATGAAACAAACCAAACGGGAAAAAGGAAAAAATAATAATAATAATTCAAGAAGAACCCGATTTGTTCTGTATACATCCACTTGGCATCTCCATTCTGGGGGGGGGGGCAGACCCACGATGCAACACATGCAGGTCCCCCCCACCCAACCCCCCACTTCTCGCATACAGGGAGCGTGAGCGTTCTGTGTTTCCTGTAGTCCCGCGCTACACATGTGCTTACAAGTCTCATTTATATTCCTCTTTGATTACTCTTGTACTTTTCCCCGTTAAAGTTTTATTTTTAATTTTTTATTTTTTAACATAGTTCTTGTACTTTGTAAATGTGAGTGTGTTTTTGTTCTTTGTCTGTAAATGTGAGTGTGTTTTTGTTCTTTGTCTGTAAATGCGAGTGTGTTTTTGTTCTTTGTCTGTAAATGCGAGTGTGTTTTTGTTCTTTGTAAATGCGAGTGTGTTTTTGTTCTTTGTAAATGTGAGTGTGTTTTTGTTTTGTCTGTAAATGTGAGTGTTTTTGTTTTGTCTGTAAATGCGAGTGTGTTTTTGTTCTTTGTCTGTAAATGCGAGTGTGTTTTGTTTTTTTGTAAATGTGAGTGTGTTTTTGTTTTGTCTGTAAATGTGAGTGTTTTTGTTTTGTCTGTAAATGCGAGTGTGTTTTTATTACTCTCTCGTCTCCATTAGCAGCTCAGAACATTAGGTTCCCTGGGTTTCCGGGTCCGGGGTTGAAGCCCATGCCCACGTCGGCCGCCATGCCGCGCGGCCTCATCTGGGATGACATCACCATCGTCTGGTGGGGGCCACCCATCCCGTGCAGTGACATCATCATGTTGGGCGAGCCCACGGGGCCTGGGTGGCCGTACATCGGGCCCCTCTCTTTGCCCTGCATCATCCCCGGCCCACCCATCATCCCGGGTTGCCCCGGCGACAGCATCCGGTGCTGAGGTCCCATCATGCCCTGGGGCATGAAGCCCGGCGGCCGCATGCCATGGTGTTGCCCCGGGTTACCCATGGGCATGTCCTGATGCCCCATGTGCCCGGGGCCCGGCATGGGCAGCCCCATGCGGGGGTTGCCCTCTCCCATCATGCCCTGCATCTGGGGGAAGCCGGGGGGGCCCGAGGGGTGTGGGGGCTTGGCTCCGGGCTCCCCCCGGGGGAAGTACGACAGAGTCTGGCTGGGCTTTTCGGATGGGATGATGCGGGACAGGTCGAACTCGGGGATGCCGGAGGCCCCGGGCCGCATCACCTCCTGCAGGTCGGCCTCGTTGAACACGCCGGGCATCCCGCCGAAGGGCTCAGGGCACCCGGGGCCACCCTGCCGCCCCAGGGGACCCCCCTCGCCCGGGAAGACCCCCATCCCGTGGGGGAACCCTCCCTGGTGGGGTCCGGGGCCGTTGTGGGGGAAGGGGACCTGCTGGGGGGGCGACTGCCCTGGTGGGAAGCCCTGCTGCCGCGGCGGGAAGCCCATGCGGCCCTGCGGGGCCATGCCGGGGTCCTGGGGGCCCGGGGGCATCATCATGCCGTGGTGGGGCATCATGCCGGGCCCCATGGGGTTGGGGGAGGGCATCTGGCTGGGCATGCCGTGAGAGAGGGGCTGGGACCCCATGGGGTTCATGCCCATCGGGCTGAGGGAGGGCATGTGACCCGAGGAGTTGGGCACCATCATGCGCGGGTGGCCCGGGTGGTGGTTCACTCCCATACCTGCAGGGGGCAGTGGAGAGACAGGAGAGTTTTAACAACTTTAAAAAATTAGCAGACGTTCTTATCCAGAGCGACTTACAATGAGTGCATTTGAAATGGCAAGAATAACCACAGCTAGAGCAAGAGATCAGTACAGCTACAATACAACAGACACCGTCGTAGACAGATACACACCACAACACCTACAAAACCAGGGAGACGAGTTGAAATTGTCATTTTTATTATAAGCAAGCAGAGTAAGTTTGCCATCCACAGTACTTACTTACATCCATGTGCTTATTTACATTGACATTTAATTGTATAGCAGACGCTCTTATCTAGATGGACTTACAAAGGGCGTCCATACCTATTAAAATAAACCACAAATAAGGGGGCCTCGGGCGGTGTAGCGGTCAAAGCATTCACCCGGAATGCAAGTTGCCCACTGCGGCCACGGTTCGAAAAACCGGCTTGACTCCGAAGACGAGCGACGGGCTCGTGGGGGAGGGCGAATCAAAATAAATAAAGGGTATAATTGGCTACCAACATTTTTTTAAGGTGTGTAGGTTTGTGGGTTTGCTGGCGCGTCTCACCGGGCATGTTGTTGTTCATGACGGGCAGGTTCGGGGAGCGGGCGGGCGGTGAATCATCGTCGGAGCTGGCGACAGTCTTGATGGCGTCATGGTAGAGGGGCGTGGAGCTGGGCATGGCGAACTTGGACATGCGTGACATCATGAGGGAGAGGGGATTCTGGGATAGCGTGGGCTCGGGCGGGAGGCTGTACGGGCTGCCAGACGGAAGACTTCCTGGGTGATTCATGGGGCCGGGGGGGCCAGAGGCGTTAGAGGAGGGCGGGGCCGAGGGGGGGCCGTTTCCACCTGGGGGGGAAGGGAGGGGAGGAGACAAAGTGAGTTTATACACCCGAGGTAGCCAATGGGCCTGTACTTCCATGCCCAGCCTCGTTTTCCCTAGCGCACATGCCTGCCCTGTGGACACTGGGCCTCCTGTGGGTTCCGAAACCACTGCCTTAACCAGCCACTCTGCACAACAAGAGCTACGGATCAGCCCGCTGAGCTAAAGACCCAGGTCCCCATCCGAGGGAACTAATCACGCCCGTAATGTTTCTCCTCACACTGTCATGTTTCCGTGCTCACATTAATGTCATGTTCTGTTCCCTCCGAGTACACGTCTTTTGATGTTACCTGAGGCAGTGCGCACGTCTCTGAAGAGGTAATGGGACACAGTGTGGTATGTACCTCACCGACTTGGCATGGCGAAGCAGAAAAAACCCTCCAGATATTAAACTGCAGAAGGCTACAGTCAAGTGCTTCTCTGGATAAATCCACATCATTTTCTTTTCGTTGTAAATGTTAATTGTGCTTTATGTATACGTTATTACTTATGTTTTAATGTGTTATTGATGTTGGGAATGTAACCGGTGAATTCATCCTGCCAACTGAAGGAACTTATCATATAATAATGAATGTAAAGTATGTATCTTTACAGATCTACTTTAGGTTTGGCCTTGAATGGCTATCCCTGTGTACCCATTGGTTAAGAAACGTCTGCTGTCCAAGCCTGTCGATGGCATCTCATCTTTGAGTCCCCAGAACTGAGTCCATCTGAGGGATGTTGACCACCGCCCTCAGCCACGAGTTAGATAATTAGCCCTTGGTGAGACAACTACCGCATACGACCACAAGGAGGCGCCATTTCTCTACCACAGGAAAATCGGCATTGACCCGGACAGGGGAGACTCACATTTAAGATGGACAAAAGAATAGCCTGGTGTACTTTCTCTCAGGGAGGAAAAACAGGCGCACAAGAAGAATAAATCAATAAATATATGAAGTAGCAGACTGGGGGGGGGGGAGCTGAGCCCATGTGGGCTGACTGTTTATAGACGGGTGCGGTACGATAACGTGCGGCACAGACAGGAGCTACCCGGCACGTCTTCCGTGATGTCATTTGCAACCAATTGTCGCTCTTTGACGGCGGGTGAGTTTGCACTGCAGATGAGCATGATCAATTTACGTTCCAATTTCGCCTCCATTTTGGATCGGAGATCTGTGGTCATACATTACAGGAAATTTTAGCAACTTACACAGTTTTACATTTCTTAACAAACAATCCATTTATGATATTTCACTGAAGCAATTCAGGTGAAGTACTTTGCTCAAGGGCAAAGGGCCCCAACCTGGGAATTGAACCTGCAACCTTTGCGTTACAAGCCCAGTTCCATAACCATTATACCAAAGTTGCCTGATCTCACATTCCTGGTACATTTGTACACGGGTTCCGAGAACTCTGATGAAAGCAATTAAGCTGCAATGCCGATTCACTGTGAAATAGCGGAATGGCGGGTCCTCACGCTGCAGCGCGCTGACTCCATTTGATCAGAGTGTAATCTGAGTGTGGACGGCTACTATATCGACTCAGAGTGCCTCAGAAGTATCCGGAAAGATGGCCAGCCTCATGTGACCCAGCCACAAGGCAGCCATGTTTACAGAATCCTCTTCCACCTGCTAACGAGCTCAAACGGCCCCCAGCGTTGACCATATTACTTCCCGTATTATTAATATAGCTGTATCTTCAGCTGTAAATGAAAAAAACAAAACACACATGAGCTAAATAAATCAGACCTCAGCTTCTTGCTCCAAAAAAGGTCTTCAGGGGGCCTCGGGTAGCATAACGGTCTAAGCATTCGCTTGGGAATGCAAGTTGCCTACTGCATCCACAGTTCGAAACCTGACTGTGCTAGACCGGCCCTGGCCGGGAGCCCAGATCAGGGGCAGCATTTGGCGTCCACCCCAGGGGGAAGGGGGAGAGGGGAGGGTGAGCCGGCACAAGCTCGCCGAGAAGGGTGTCTTTAGAAAGTAGGTGGGCGAGTTCCGTCTCGGAGGAGGCGGATCATCGCTGGCCTCTGGGACCCGTAGTGATGGGCGGTGAGTTTGTGGGGGAGGGCAAATCGAAAGAAATAGAGGGTATAATCGGCTACCAAATTGGGAGAAAAATGGGAAAAAAATCTGAAACAAATTTAAAGACAAAAAAATTATAATGAATCTCTTCAGGCGTCAGGAGTCTTGGGAGTGTGACATCATTCTCGTGTGAAAGGATGGAATGTTGTGAGCCAACACAAAAGGCACACCCACACATGCCAAGAGTACCAGCGCTTCTTCGACACACACACCGCCCACACAGCTGCTAAAAATGAGCATTAATATGGATACGAGCATTAATCTCCAACCGCAAACCCGGGTCTTCAGCCTGGCAGATGGCCACAGGTATTTCTATTTGAGTGAGTTTTCATGCCTTTACGGTTTGAACTGAATGATGAAACACTGCAGCTCAGGGCTCGATGGTTTTAACCACAATGAAGGCAAAAAAAGGACACATCAACAATTATCTGTTTTTCCACAAGTGGTCTCAGCCTTCCTGATGTGTCTGTTATTTTATACACGGTCAGTTCTCTTACAGAACCCTAAGCCCTAGCCCAGGAGTGGGCAAGGAGGGCCGTACCCGTTTCTTGATTTCTTGCCAACTTCTGCTCATAATTAATTCATCTGCCCAATAATTTACGTGATTTGAGTCTAGCAATATTTCTTGTTGCGCTCATGAATGCCAGCTGACGTTTAAGTGTCCCTGTATGAAACGTGTTCCTGTGATCTAATCTATGAGTGAAATGCCATTGGTGTACACAGCTAATTAGCTAATTGAGCCAGGGTAACTGGTGGCAACAAAAACCTGCATATACACACAGGCCCTCCAGGACAGTAATTGCCCACTCCTAGCCCTAACCCTATCATCTAGCCCTAACCCCTAAACCTTAGCCCCCAACCTCTTGCCAGCACTCCTAAGCCCTAGCCCCTAAACCCATACTCTAGCCCTAACCCCTAGCCCAAACTCCTAATCCTTACCTCTAGCCCTAGACCCTACCTATAACCCTAACTCATAACCCTTACCTCTGCCCATAACCCCTAAACCCTACATATAACCCTAAATCCCAACAAAAACAAATCTTCATAAATATACAACTTATTTGAAGTTCATTGGAAGGTTATGGAACTATACAGTAGCCTACAATAGTATCTTGTTTCCTTAGGGTATAAAAAGGGGAGGACACACGTTTGAAATACTGTGGTCAGCCATCATCATGGTGAAAGGCAAAGAACTCCCTGAAACCACCAGACAAAAGGTTATTGACCTCTACAGATCAGGAGATGGCTACAAAAAAGAAAGGTTAAATGATACCACTTTCCACTGTTGTCAATTATTAGGAAGTGTAAGGTAACTGGAACAGTGGCTAACCTGACAGGTAGAGGATGCAAGTCTATCTTGCCCCCACGTGTAGTGAGATGGATGGTTCAAGAGGCAAAAAGAAGTCCAAGGGGCACAGTTCAAGATCTCCAAAACAAACCATGACAATGGCAAAGTTGCAAGAAGTTAGCCTCTTTTGAAGAAAATTCACTGGAAAAGGAGTTTTGAATTTGTCAAACTACATCTGAACTACAATTGGAACCGTGTCTTGTGGCCAAATCGAGCTTTATGGACATGCACATCAGTGTTATGTTTGGTGTCCAAAGAATGCAAGTAATGTTGAAAAGCACCTCATGCGTATGGTGAAACATGGTGGTGGATCTTTAATGCCTTGGGGTTGATTTGCATCCACAGGTCCTGGGGCCCTTCTTAAAATAGATGGAACCATGAACTCCAGCATGTACCAAGACATTTTGTACAAAAACCTTGTTCCCTCTGCCAGGAAGCTACACCTTCAGATGGCAGATGGACCTTCCAACAAGACAGCAATCCCAAACATACATCCAAAGAAACTAAGAAATGGTTGACAGAGCACAAGATCAATGTCCTGAGGTTGCCATCTCAGTCTCCAGACCTGAATCCAATTGAACATTTGTGGTTTGAACTCAAAAAACAAGTCCACAAACGTCAAGAACATGAAGGAACTAGAACAATTCTGCATGGAGGAATGGTTGAGGATCCCCCTCAAGAAGTTCCATAACCTCGTATGACACTACAGAAGGTGACTACTTGCTGTTATAATGGCCAAGGGAGGAACCACAAAGTACTGATACGGGGGTGTGAACACTGCTCCCATCTATACCCCAGCCAGACCCCTCCGCTCTGCCTCCTCTGGCAAACTGACTGTCCCATCCCTCCGGGTGACCGGCAGCCGCTCCTCGCGGTCTCGCCTCATCTCTGTCCTGGCCCCTCGGTGGTGGAACAATCTTCCGCACTCAGTCAGGCCCACGGAATCACTTGCCATCTTCCACAAGAGACTCAAAACCCACCTCTTCAGACTCCACTACCACTGACTCTGCACATCTAACCAATTGTAATCACCAC
The DNA here is from genome assembly GCA_029706075.1 of Aldrovandia affinis. Lineage (NCBI taxonomy): Eukaryota > Metazoa > Chordata > Actinopteri > Notacanthiformes > Halosauridae > Aldrovandia > Aldrovandia affinis. Next base: position 734,587 of record JAINUG010000178.1, on the reverse strand, counting down.
TGCTTACATGGTCAATACTGCTTCTCGTAATATGTACCCTTGCTTAAAACTTTCAAAAAAAATAAATAATAATAATAATAATAATAATAATGTACTAAACTTTTCCTTCCCGGTGTTACAGGTATGGTATGCAGCTGCCTACAACAATGTCTATTGCTGTATTACTACACTGATCTCGTGCGCAAACAAATATTGATGATACCATGTATTAATGCACATCTTGTAAGTCGCTCTGGATAAGAGCGTTTGCTAAATGCTTCCTAACCCTTACCTCTAGCCCGAACCCCTCAACCCTACCCACAACCCACAACCCTAAACTCTAAGCCCTACCTCTACCCCTAACCCCAAACCCCTAACCTTTTCAACAGAACTCCCATTGCATCCCTTCACAAAGTGCATTTGCTTCTTTTAGGCAGGAGTAAAGAGCTGGTCCAATGTGAGAAACAGTCAGGTCCATAAGTATTTGGACAGTGACACAATTTTCATAATTTTGGCTCTGTACGCCAGCACAATGGATTTGAAATAAAACAATCAATGTGCTTTAAGTGTAGACTTTCAGCTTTAAGGGTTTTGTCAAAAATATTGTATGAACCGTGTAGGAAACCATTTTTATACATAGCCCCCCCAATTTTAGGGGCTCAAAAGTAATTGGACAAATATAATCATAAATTAAATAGTCATTTTTAATACTTGGTTGCAAATTCTTTGCAGTCAATGACTGCCTGAAGTCTGGAACCCATAGGCATCACCAGACGCTGGGTTTCTTCCCTGGTGATGCTCTGCCAGCCCTTTACTGCCGCTGTCTTCGGTTCCTGCTTGTTCTTGGGGAATTTTGCCTTCAGCAAGTGAAATGCATGCTCAATTGGATTCAGGTCAGGTGACTTGGCCATTGCAGAACATTCCACTTCTTTGCCTTAAAAAAAAGTATTGGGTTGCTTTCGCAGTACGCTTCGGGTCATTGTCCATTTGCACTGTGAAGCGCTGTCCAATGAGTTTTGAAGCATTTGGCTGAATCTGAGCAGATAATATAGCCCTATACACTTCAGAATTCATCCTGTTGCTTTTGTCAGCAGTCACATCATCAATAAATACAAGGGAACCAGTTCCATTGGCAGCCATACATGCCCATGCCATATCACTACCTCCACCATGCTTCACAGATGAGGTGGTATGCTTCGGATCATGAGCAGTTCCTTCCCTGCTCCATACTCTTCTCTTCCCATCATTCTGGTACAAGTTGATCTTTGTCTCATCTGTCCATAGGATGTTGTTCCAGAACTGTACAGGCTGTTTTAGATGTTTTGACAAACTCTAATCTGGTCTTCCTGTTTTTGAGGCTTACCAATGGTTTACATCTTGTGGTAAACCCTCTGTATTTACTCTGGTGAAGTCTTCTCTTGATTGTTGACTTTGACACAGATACGCCTACCTCCTGGAGGGTGTTTTTGATCTGGCCAACTGTTGTGAAGGGGTTTTTCTTCACCAGGGAAATAATTATTTCATCCACCACAGTTGTATTCCGTGGTCTTCCGTGCCTTTTGGTGTTCCTGAGCTCACCAGAGCTCACATTTTTTAAGAACGTACCAAATAGTTGATTTGGCCACACCTAATGTTTTTGCTATCTCTCTGATCAGTTTGTTTAGATTTTTCAGCCTAATGATGGCTTGCTTCACTGGTGGTGACAGCTCTTTGGACTTCATCTTGAGAGTTAACAGCAACAGATTCCAAATGCAAATGCCACACTTGAAATCAACTCTAATCAACTATAGACCTTTTATCTGCTTACTTGTAAATAATGAGGGAATAACACACACCTGGCCATGGAACAGCTGAGTAGCCAATTGTCCAATTACTTTTGGTCCCTTAAAAAGGGGGGGGACCATGTAATTCCTACACCGTTCACCCGATGTGTAAATACCCTCAAATTAAAGCTGAAAGTCTGCACTTTGATTTAATTTCAACTCCAATATGCTGTGGTAGACAGCTAAAATAACATTACCTTTGCCAATGTCCAAATATTTATGGACCTGACTGTATGTAAATGCTAAAGCAGGGCATTATATCAGGACAAACAGAGGGGTACACAATGTAGACACAGAGAGTGCCTTTTCACACATCCATATGCACACTATAACAGCTTCTGCGAATCACTGTACTGCTACATAGCTTATTTTAACCATGTCGGTAGCGTGTCAATTTATGCCAAGGTATTTGAAATATGAACTGAACAGAGTTCCGTGTATCCGGCCGACCTTAACCTTGACCTTCGTCGTCGTCAAAACGTAAAACGTAAAACGTAAAAGCTTTGCTTGTCGAAGCATGAGATTTAACACTCCAAACGCCCTCGTAAGAAGATGGAGCCAGAACGCTATGTTACATTACATTCATTTAGCAGATGCTCTTATGCAGAGCGACTTGCAATGCCAGGAAACACACGCAAGTGAGTTATACGAGCGACAGAGACATAGATCTGGCGAATGGGACAGCTGACAAGTGAGCAAATGTGCAATCTTTATAAAAGGAGCCACTGTGAGTTTACTATGGCAAGACAACACAAACCCGCAAATGCATACGGCGATGCATCCAGTACCGGGAACAATAAAATTGATAGATCACCTTGCTCCACGCCGCCCATCATGTTGGGCGAGGTCATGGTGAGGGGGGGCTTGTTGTTTTGGGGGATCCCGGGGCTCTGCATGGGCGGTTTGGGGGATGACGTCCAGCCGGGGAAGGGGGTGGGCAGTGAGGGGGACTTCAGGTGGACGGGGGAGGCGGCGGCCGAGCCCATGAGGGGCGGGGACTTGATGGCGGCGGCGGCGGGGGGCGGGGGCCCAGCGAGAATGCCCGCCAGCTGGGACGGTGTCTGGGGCGACTTGAGGTTCCCCGAGGGGGACCCCAACATGGGCGACTGGCGGAGCGGGGGCGACTTAAGCGGGTTCACAGGGCCAGCCTGGCCGCTCAGGTCCGAGGGCTTGCGCCCGAGTCCCCTCTGGGCCAGGGGGGGGCCCGAGGTGAGGTTTGGGGGGGCGTTGTTGTTGTTGTTGTTGGGGGTCTGGTTGGGAGGTAGAGGCGGCATGTGGCTGAGCCGGCCGTTGCCGCCCAGGTTAGTCCTTGGCTCGGGGCCGAAGGGCTGCTCCCCTCGGGGGCCCCGCATGTTTCCTGGCCCCTGTGGCATCCCCGGGAAGTGCCTGCCAGGCCCCATGTTGAAGTCCCCGGGATGGGGCTGGTCAGGGAATGGAGGCCCCCCCTGCAGCATCTTCTGCTGGGGGCCCATGTTTTCAGGCAGGGGGCCCCCTCCTCCTCCTCCCTGCCTCATCTTCATCATCTCCTCAGGGCTCATGTTCATGGGCGGCTCCCGCAGCATCTTGGGCCCCATCATTTGGGGTGGGCCGGGCCCCATGCCGAAATCGGGCCCCATGTCCCGCCCCAGGCCCTTCACAAACTCCATGCGGGAGGCGGGGCTGAGGGGCCCGTCGGGGGGCATGTTGCGGGGGTTCCCCATCATCCTGTTCATCTCCATCACCACGCCGGGCGGGAGCCCGCCCATCCCCTGCTTGTCCCCCAAACCCTGCTGGAACATGGCCTCCTGTGGGGGGAACCTCTCCACCCGCCCGCCCACGGGACCCCCGAACACCCCCTGCCCCGGGGGGAACCCCCTCCCGTCCGCCATCTTGGGCATGTCGTCGGGCCAGCCCATGCCGGGCCGGGACATGGGGTTGGGGCCGGCGTCCATGTCGGGGTTGATCATCCCGGGAAACGGCCCCCCCGGCCCCCTCTGCATGTGGTGGTGATGCGGCGGTGGGGGGTGCATCCCGCGGGGGCCCATGCTCATCTGCTCGGGGAACGGCTCGGGCCCCCCGGGGCCCCACACCTCGCCGGGGTTCATCTGGTACGGGGGCGGGGGGCCCCTCATCATGCCGGGGGGCAGGGGCCGCTGCTGAAGCTGGTCCTGCTTCCGCTTCTTCTCCTCGTAGAACTCCTGCTGCAGCTTCAGCCAGGCCATCTGTTCCGGCGTCATGTGATCGCCGGGCTCTGGGCCCCCTCCCCCGCCGCCGGGCCCTGGGGGCGGCCCCAGCTCGTCCGGGGAGAAGGGCATCATGACATCCCTGTGGCTGGGGGGGCCGAAGGGAGAGGGCCCCCTGCCCTCGGCTCGGGCCCCGGGGCCCGGCTTGCCCAGACTCTGGGACTGGGCCATCATGGCCTGGAGGGGCCCTTGCTGGTCGGGCTTCTTGGGCGGGCCCTCCATGAGGGCGGGGTTGGGAAGGGCCAATGGGGGCGGTTCCTTGTCGTCGGGGAACAGCATGCGCTGGATGTCCCGCAGCGTCTGCAGGGATCGCTCGCGGTGCTCCAGCTGCTCCTGGGACAGGCCCTCGGGGTTCCCCTCCATGCTGGACATGATCTCGTTGGCCAGCTGCTGGTGGTGCTGCGCTGTCATTTTGGGGTCCACGCCCTTGGGGAGCCCCTCCAGGGAGGGGAAGCTGGGCAGGGGCGGGGCTCCCGGCGGCTCGTTTCGGGGGCTGTCGCTGGGCAGGCTCTTGGAGTCCAGGCTGCCCGGTTTGGGCCCCCCCTGAGGGCCCGGCGGCTGGCCGAGGGGTGGGGCTTTGGGGCCCGGCTGGTGGTTCTGCTCGGGGGGCGTGGCCGCCTGCTGCGGTGGCTTTGGTTCGTTTCGGAGCGGCCCGACCTGATTGGTCTGAGAAACGGGAGAAGGAGGGACACTTCAGCAGGCCGTTCACGGAAATCGGGTACAAATAATTCCTTAATTACATTTGTAACACTTTTGTTTGGCCTTTCTTTAACCAGGTCATTTAAGTGACAACCCCCTTTTCCCCTTAACAGCCCGGCCAAGAGGCACAAGCACTAAAAGACACATGAACAGTGACAGGCACAACACTAAGCTTGTACAGATGTTAAATACAATACAAACATGGCAATTATGAACGATGGATGATGAACATTAACAATACGAGTTTATTAGAAGTTGATTAGAAAACACTAAGCACAAACACAACACAAAAGAAAGAATATACAGGTCCATTTGAGTCGCTTTTTCCAAGCGGATATTGCATTACGCAATATTAAGCAAGAGCTAAGCATTTGCATGATTGAACATACAGCCACCGTACACAGCATTTGCAGTGCTCCGCACCTGGTGACCGCTCCGGTGTACTGTATATTAATTATGCTCATTAATTTTGGGGGGTCCATTAATAAACCCTGTACCAGGGGAGCGCTTGAACTCGGTGTGCAGTTGCTCGGAGCGCCGTGTTAAAAATCATTTAATGGAGCCAGGCAGATGCATGTTTGTGGACACAGCCGTCGGTGTTGGATAGGTGAGGTGGGACAGACACGCAGGCTCTAGGCTTCTGGGTCCTTTGTGTGAGTCTGTCAGCACATTGTGGGAGGGGTGAGTGTTTTCTGTTGCATCTGTGTGTGTCTGCCTGTGTGTGTGAGTATATACGTGTGTGTGTATGAGTGTGTGGTGTGAGTGTCTCCATGTGTGTGTCTGTGTGTGTGGTGTGTGAGTGTGTGAGTGTATACATGTGTGTGGTGTGTGTGTGTGTGTATACATGTGTGTGTATGAGTGTGTGGTGTGAGTGTCTCCATGTGTGTCTGTGTGTGTGGTGTGTGAGTGTGTGTGTGTATACATGTGTGTGGTGTGTGTGTGAGTGTATACATGTGTGTGTATGAGTGTGTGGTGTGAGTGTCTCCATGTGTGTGTCTGTGCGTGTGTGTGTGTGTGTGTGTGTGTGGCAGGCTGACATGGTGGATTGAGTGTGTGTGTGTGTGAGAGAGAGAAAGAGAGAGTGTGTTCTATATTCGTCTCTGTGTGTATGTGTGTGTGCGTACGTGTGTTGGGTATGTATCTGCATGTGTGTGTGTGTGTGTGCATGCCCTATATTTGTCTTTGGTGTGTGTGTGTGACGTGTGCCCCATATCTGTGTGTGTGTGTGTCCTATATCGGTATGTGCACGTGCATGTGTGTGTGTGTGTGTTTGTGTGTGTGTGTGTGTCCTATATTGGTCTGCGTGCGTGCGTGCGTGTGTGTGTCCTGCTCTTACCACGGGGAGGTGTGGCTTGTCGCCCTTGCCGTTGGAGATGTTCTTCACGTGGAAGGTGATGATGGTGTCGGCGTGGCCGGTGATGACGGCGTCCGCCGCCCTGGGGGGAGAGGAGCAGACAGGCGTGCGCGCGTCAGCGAGGAGGGAGCAGGACGACAAACCACACAGCCCAGGAAGTTAACTAGTCCTTACAGCCTACACACAAGGTAAGGGATGTGCAACTACTACTATGGAGCTACAGTAGAATAAAAAACATTAAACATAAAAAATAAGGGTAAAATACACACAAAAATAAATAATAAAAACAAAATATAAACAAAGTGAGTCAAATTAATATTTTTATATTACAAATTGCATAAAAGCCATCTTAAACAAGTGAGTTTCAAGTGAGAGTCAAAAATGAGTAATGGATGAAGCTTCTCTTCTTTTTTTGTGGTAAACTGTTCCACATTTGCAGGCGTATGCAGAAAACAACTCTTAAGCACCTTTGGAACATACGACATCTTTGCTTCAGCGGATCTTAAAGTTCCGATTGACTGATAATGAATTCAAAGATCGGAAATGTATTCAGGAACTGATCCACCAAGAGCTTAAAAAAAAACTTTCGAAATTAGTTCGAACACTAATCCGGTAACCACTGCAGTGACTTTAATACCGGGGAATTGAGTGCTCTCTTTTTGGTACGTGTTAGAATTCTTGCCGCTGGGTTCTGTACAAGCTGTTTCCTTGTTGACTTTGGACGACCCAAGAACAGAGCATTGCAGTACTCTAACCGGCTAACGACGGAAGCTTGGATTCCTTTTCCGGCATCGGCCTGTGACTGAAACAGTCGTCAGAAATGTTTCTGAGATGGGGGGTTTTCCATCAAATTTCACAGTTTTTATATAAGGTTGAAAATATTACACACATGCTGTCAGCTTAACTCAACTTTCCCCAGTGTGAATCATGAACTAATATAACAAATCGATATATCAAAAATTTCAAAAGATTTCTGCAGTGCAAGAATTGCATAATGATTTTAGTAGTACTAGGTGGAATACATTTAAAAAATAATATATATATTATTATATATATAATATATATATTAGTATATAAACGTGTCACTTTTTGGTCATTTATTACATAAAAATGAAATGAAAATGAATGAGTTCATGGCACCTTCTCTGACTGTACATACCTCATTTTATGAAAGTTGGATTGACTGAAATATTAAGACCTTGATAGTCTACCCATTATGATTTCAACCCCCATTTAGTTCTCTTAACTATTTACTTCTCTCCCCTGCAAAATTTGCTACAATTCCTGGTGAAACTCATCCCCCGCATGTTGCACGACAACCTGGTTTAATAACGCCTTAGACAGCGCAGTGCATCCTGTCCCAATTCCTCCATCAATGGGCGATGAGCGGATATTGAGCGGCTTAAAATTACGCTTCGCCTGTTCAGCGTTGGGTTTTGGAAGCAGTTAGGGACTGGCAGAATGAACCCTACTGAATATTGCGTTGTAGCGAATGTATGTGCCGACAAAAACTAAAAACTGCTTTTTAAGCAGTTCTTTGAAATCATTTTTAAAAAAAACTAAAAACAGACATGTCGAGGAGGACCATGCAGTGCAGTAATGTCATCGTGCACGCCAGCTACGTCGTGGGCGTATTTAATGCTAAAAGCGTGTCGGAAGTTATACTCCCGAACAGCTCACGACTACCCAAACGCGTGAGACATCTGGAGTAGCTCAGAGCTGCACCAACACAAGAGACATCTGCAGGAGAACACACACTCACTTGCACACACCCACACGCACACTCAGTCACACACTCAGGCACACACTCTCACGGATGCACGCACGCACGCTGTTCATTTGAATAAACAAATGTGACTATTTTTGGAGGAAAACAACTTAACAGGCAATAGTTCTCCCATCTCGGGAGACATCGCGCACCGTAGCGGGGATGTGTGGATGGCGTGTCAGACTGTCAATCATAGAGTGCTTTTGGAGGTAATCGTCCACGGTAACGAGCCTCTTTATTGTGACATAAAAACAGCCCGACGGGAGAGAGGAGCTCTATTGCCACACCTGCCGGGAGAAGCACCTGTCAGATGGATTAATGTCCCCGCACGCTTTTGGAAGGGGCTGATTACTCAGACGTAGCTCCTGAAAACGTCAGAGGAAAAATGGAAGAAAAAAAATATCATTGAATATGTCGTGCCGCATAATTCCACGTCAAAGCAAAGCGCTGGTTAGCAAAAGCCCCCTGGAGCCACAGTGGGGATAAACCGCGAAACATGGCTCTTCCCACCCACGCAATCCCAGATCACCATCGAGTGATTGGATGGGAAGAGAGATGGGAGGAGACTGTGGCAGATTCCTGGCCAATCAGCAGAGGCTGGGGAGGTTCCTGTAGGCCAAGTCTCATGGGCTGGACATCCCCCCCACGTCCAATCATTCTCAGCTAAACATCAGTGTCAGGGCACGGCGCGGCCTGTCATCGCTCTCCGCTGGCCTCGTTTAGCCATAGCGGATGCAGAGCGAGGCTGTCAGGGCTTGGGGGAAGGGGGGCCGATGGAGCAGGACACCTGGTGGACTCCACACCGTTGGCTGAAGCCCCCCCCCCCCTCGAGGGAAATCACCCTGCAGGTTGGACTGGTGCCGAGGGGGGGGTGGGGGGGGGGGGGGTTTCACTGGAAGTGTGATTTGGAAAGTAGATTCGAAGGTCAACAAAAACATTTCCTTTTCATTTTAATTAAAAGTTTCCACCGACTACTTTGCCGGTGTTAGAAAAAGGTTAATCGGGGGGGGGGAAATGTGTTCGCATTTGAGCCTCAGTACATCACGTAGATTTTATTGTTTATTTTTGCACATTTTGACAGGGCCCTTTGAAAAAACAAATTAAAAACTTCACGAGTTAAACAAAAAAAATTATTATAATAATAATTCTAAATATATGCTATAGAATACAATCAATAAAGTCAGCGATATTTAATATTTAAAAAGAGCCAGAACAAAATCAGTTCACCAAAGACGTTATGAACATTTCAGAGATCTGGATGACCGTCCGCATCTCCGAGGTTCTACTGTAAACATATTTATGTCCAGGACCAGGGTTGGGCACGTCTGATTTAGAGGAGAATGTTTGGAAACTGAAGTGCCGCAGAATCACTCTATATTCAAAACTAGCAATGCCTTCTCATTCTGGAACATTCTCACTTACTCACACACTGACACACAGGTACACACGCACGCACGCACGCACACACGCACACACACACACAGTGCCCTTACTTGTTGGCCATCTCCGTGGTGAAGACGTAAACAATTTTTGACGGAGGCTTCTGATTGCTGGCTGGCTCGGAGGCCACGTTCTGTGGCCCAACGGCATTGTGGGAAGGCGTGGAGGAGCGGCTAATTCCAGTGCTGGAGGGGGGGAGGGAGTTGGAGTCCTGGGACTTCACTTCAGCAGAGTTACAGTCTGAGAGGAGAGAGGGGAAATCAACATTACATAACAAGACAGCGTGTCAAGCAGGTTTTTATGAAATATGTAAATAAATAGGCTTTACATCGCAAAACAAATGGAAAAAACCCAATCTCTACACTGCACTGAACCTGCTAGGTGAGTGTGTTGCACTATGTTGTCCACGGTGTTCAGATTACACACTGTATTCACTCAGTAAATTACTTGGGCTGTGAATTAGACCAGCATGTGTCCGGGGACAAGATGGCAGTCAAGGTCAATTCAAGGATCAAATATTTGAATAGCATAGTACCCGGATGGTCTAGCGGTTACAACTTTCCACGCTTGCCACTGCGACAAGAGCAGTGCCACGTTCAATTCCCCGGCCGCGCAAGAGTCGGCTCTGGCCGGGAGTGCCACCGGGGGCGGCAATTCCCTAACGCCCCAGGGAGGGGGGAGGGAAGCTGACAGGAAGTTTGCTGCATACAGGAGTGGCTCTGGAGTACCGGTCGATGGCTTGGCGAGTGCCGTCTCGAAGGAGACGATACTTCGCCTTTGTCACTACTGGTCACAGGGCTACGGCAGCGAGCTCACAATACGAGGGGGGGATCAACAAGAAAAATAGAGGGTGTAATTGGCTACTAAATTGGGAGAAAATTGGATAAAATCAGAAACACGCACACGCACGCACTCACTCACACACACACACACACACACTCACTGAAGAAGCGCGGCTCGTCCTCTTCGCTCTCGCCCCCCGAGCACCAGTCCGTCCCGCTGTAGGGCTGCCGTCTCTCCGCCACGCACATCCGCTTCACCCTGGAGGAGTCTGGGGGGGAGAGAGAGAGAGAGACACAGAGAGAGAGAGAGAGAGAGAGAGAGAGAGAGAGACAGAGAGAGACAGAGAGAGTCAGGGAAACAGCGGGTGACACTGCCTAGGAGAACGGAGGATACTGTCTATCAGAGTGTGGGGGACAGTGTCTATAGGAGAGTGTGGGGGACATTGTTCATTGGTGGATGAGGGACACTATCGGTGAGTGAGGGAACAGAAACCAGGCCGGCACCCGCATACTGCACGCACGCACACAGTGTCTACGATGACATCTGTTGCTGTACTGCTCTCTTGCTCTAGTTGTGATTATTCCTGCCATTTTAAACGCACTCGTTGTAACTCACTCTGAATACGAGTGTCTGCTAAACGCCTAAAATGTTAAAATGTTATACACGATTATATTTCGCCTTTGTTAACCGGGTAAGTTAACTGAGAACTCATCTGCAGTGCTCAACGGGCCGGAATGCAGGGATTGTGTGGCCAATCAGCACATGCACATGTAACGGGAGTAGGTCTGCTGCGGATTTCGAGCTGCGGCCAACACCATCCGCACGGCACTGCGGGACGTGATTGGCTTGGAAAGCCAAGTCCCCAGCCAAGGAGCACTAATCACGCTCATACTCTAGGGGGCGACGTGCCCTTCTTCAGTGGACGATCGCACGCTCACTGGCGAAGGGCTCCCCGATGATTGATGCGTCAATCACCGTGGAAGGCTCCATAGTGTCTCCGTCCCAGTCTGCCAGGAGTCTTGGGGTAACCCTGGACAACCAGCTGTGCTTCTCGAGCCATATTGCAGCGATCACTCGGACCTGCCGTTTCTCCCTCCACAACATCTGGAGGATCCGACCGTTCCTCACCCAAGAGGCCACTCAACTCCTGGTCCAGGCCCTGGTGATCTCACGTCTGGACTACTGCAATTCCTTGCTGGCAGGCCTTCCGGCCTGTGCCATCAAGCCACTGCAACTAGTCCAGAACGCTGCTGCTCGCCTGGTGTTCAACCAGCCGAAGTTCACCCACGTCACCCCTCTACTCTCCTCTCTGCACTGGCTCCCCATCGCAGCACGCATCAGATTCAAGTCACTGGTGCTTGCTTTTCAAGCGGCCAGAGGTACTGCTCCCCCATACCTCCAGGCACTCATCACTCCCTACACCCCGCCCAGACCCCTCCGCTCCGCCTCCTCTGGTAAACTGACTGTCCCTTCCCTCCGGGCGCCTGGCAGCCGCTCTTCGCGGTCTCGCCTCTTCTCTGTCCTGGTCCCTCGCTGGTGGCATGACCTCCCGCAATCGGTCAGGACTGCGGAATCACTTCCAATCTTCCGCAAGAGACTCAAAACCCACCTCTTCAGACTCCACTACCACTGAACACTGTCCATCTAGTCAATCTGTTGTCACCACTGTTTACTTGTTCTACACTGTTTAAAAATAAATAAATAAAAATAACCCCACTAACCTTTTCTTTCCCAGTGTTACAGGTATGATACGCAGACGCCTGCAATGATGTCTATTGCTGTTTTACTGCACTGATCTTCTGCGCTAACTATGATTGTTCTTACCTTGTATTAATGCACATCTTGTAAGTTGCTCTGGATAAGAGCGTCTGCTAAATGCTTAAAATGTAATGTAAATGTAATGTCACTGATGCTTCTGAACAAGAGGAAGAGGAAGAGGCCTGACCACCCCTGGCCCAACCCTAGGATCTCTGCATGCCTCAGATAGCACGAATACAACACTGTCCAATCAGCACTCAGCTCAGACCGCACGAATACAACACTGTCCAATCAGCACTCAGCAGAAACAGCACAGATATGTCACTGTCCAATCAGCACAGACAGTATGAATACAACCCTGTCCAATTAGCACTCAGCATGAATACAACACCGTCCAATCAGCACTCGGAGCTTAGCCGGGTGTATTCCGCATCAGTGCTACAGAAATCCCAGCATGATGCTCAGCTGCAGGTACAGTGAGACCCAGAGCACACTGGGCACTGAGTCCGCTGGTCTAAAAAAGCCCGACCAACGATGGGGTGCCACGCCCCGACACCTGCGGTAAGCGGCCAATCCCAGGCCTCCGCTCTGAAGGGCTGAATAATTCAGCGCTGCTGTGGCTCTGGAGGCAGGAGTTAACAGGCAGCAAATTCATAACAACAGATTTATGAGCTATCATTCGAGAAATAAACATAAACTACCAGAGACGAGCTCCTATCTCAGACACTCAGTCATCATCCTTCCTCCTCTCCATCCTTCATTCTCTCCCTCTCTCGCTCCCTCTCTATAGGTCCCTCCTCCTCTCCCACTCCTCTCTCCCTCCCTTGCTCTCTCTCTCCATATATCCTTGATGCTGTAAGGGGCCTCACTCATCACTGAACCTAGCAATCCAGCCCCTGCTCATCGCCGAGCCCCTTGCTCATCACCGAGCCCCTGCTCATCACTGAACCCAGCAATCCAGCCCCTGCTCATCGCCGAGCCCCTTGCTCATCACTGAGCCCCTTGCTCATCACTGAGCCCCTTGCTCATTACTGAGCCCCTTGCTCATCACGGATGCTGGAACACAGTGTCGCAGAGCAGCCTCCAGCAGCAGGAGGAGCCGGGACAGAGCGGGGGTGTCTCCAGGCCCCCTGCACCGCGCCGTGTCTCAGACAGCCCCCACCCCCGGAGGTTCACCACATGGCACAGGGCTGTTTAAGATGCTGGTGCGGATTAAAGAGCCTTCTAGCTTTCCCCTCCCTCTCTCCCTCCCTCCCCTCCTCCCCCTCTCAGCCCACAGTCAAGTGGGGCTCCCTCTCTGCTTCCAGAGCGTTCACTGCAAACAATTACACTCAATGAGTACTTCAACACTAACTCCCCCCCCACACACACGCACCATTCCACTGGCAAATGGAGGTGTGGGGGCTTCCTTAATGCCAAGAAAACAAACAAACAAACACACCCACAAGTGCACTTGCTGACTAGCGTGCCACGCACACACACACATACACACGCACACAAGAATCTATAGACTCACAGCGAAAATCTGCCCCCAGGCAATACAACCAAGTTTACACTGTGTTCTGTGAGTGGGAGGGAAAAAGTCTAATAGAAAACATCCAAAAGAGAATATCTAGAGCACAGAAGCACAAAAGAGAATGGAGAAGGACATCCGGAACGAAGCATTCAACAGAACAGACTTCAACACGCTACAACTCTTTTACTGCATCTGAGAAAGAGGCGCTCACTGGCTGTCGCGTGTTAGCAGAGGGGTGACGCGCTTTCCACACCCTTTCGTATGCATTTCCCACAGACCACCCGAGAAATAAGGGTTCTCCAAGCCGAGCCCCAGGTGAGGAGACCGTCATCCCCCAAACGAAGAGACAAAGCCAGGCCTCAAACCTCGTTTATCTGTAACTAGGCAGTCCCTGTGCTCCAGCCAACATTGAGAGGTTTCCACAGGGAAATGCAAAGGTTGGCCTCTGGGACTCCTCTGGGACTCCTCTGGGACTCCTCTGGGACTCCTCTGGGACTCCTCTGGGACTCCTCTGGGACTCCTCTGGGACTCCTCTGGGACTCCTCTGGGACTCCTCTGGGACTCCTGCCGTACTCCTGCCGTACTCCTGCCGTACTCCTGCCGTACTCCTGCCGTGCGTTACTGAGGCATCGGAAGCTGCCTCCAGAAGTAAGCTTTTCAAATCCAGGATGTAAAACTGGACGTGACAACTATCGTCCAAAATGCACGCTCTGTTGAGTACCTGGATGCTGTCAGATCTCTGAGGTGATCCCATCAGTTTTGATGTCTCGTTGAGAAGCAGCGAATATTTGTTATCATATTTTTTTTAGTCAGCAAGCCACGCCAGACGATAAATTACAACGTGACAACACTTTCAATGAACATTTCATAGAAAAGGACGAGAGCACGCTGAATGCCAGATGAAGACAAGTTTTCGGATTGAGTATAAACGCCGCGGACTGCTCGAGTGGACTTTTTTGAGACTTTTTGAGACTGCTCGAGTATCGCCATCGACAGAGAGCTCATTGTCGACGACAGAGCCAAGATATTTAGCACCACTCGTGGGCTCGACTTCCTGACGAGTGACCACATCGCCGGTTAGCGTAAAACGGCAATCTGTCATGTGAAACACGGCCGACACTTCAATCATCAACAAACCGGACAGAACTTTGGCACGGGCTGAAGTCCTTCGGGACGGCTCGCTGATTTCGCCCCGCGGAGCTGCAGCTGCCTCCATTCGCCGCCTTCATCGACAGCTGGAGCCACGCTCTTCACGCAAACACCTCCGTTTTCGATTTCCGCCCCCACCGCGCGCCCCCCCCCCCGCACCCCCCCGGTGAGGACAAACGAATGTGAAACGGAGAAAAGCCTCCCTCCCCCCCACACCGCACGGGAACCTGCCGCTTCGAGAACAAAGCCGGCAAACGCCGGCGCCGTTCAAAGCCAGCGCCGAGGAGCGCTTAAGATATTCCTTTCCGATAACCGCTACGCCAAACACAATCAATCAGCCAGCCCTGTGAAGTCTACAGGCGTGTGGCAGGCGGTTCCGTTCTTGAAAGACTTGCTGTAGCACACGCCTTTGCTTCGCGAGAGAGACGCATATCAAGCGCTTCGATTTGGGTTGGGGTGTGCGGAAACGGAACCTCTGGAAGGCAACACGCACCGACTGCGTCGAGTTCACACTGCAGTGAGAGACGGGATCACTTCTGTGGGTTTGATTTTAGAGCAGACGGGATCACTTCTCTGGGTTTGAGACGACTCTGTCCCTCCACATTTCTCACACTTCAGGAGAAAAACGGGCAAAAGACCGGCTGGACGAAAAATCGCAACTGAATGACAAACAACAAAAACAACTACTATCGTATGACGTGTGCCCCCGTTAGGAAAACACATTCCCATTCCGGAATGGGTTACAGAATAGTACAATGGTTAGGGAACTGGGCTTGTAACTCAAAGGTTGCAGGTTCGATTCCCAGCTGGGGGCACTGCCGTTGAACCCTTGAGTAAGGTACTTAACCTCAGTAAATATACAGCTGTACAAATGGATTGTATGTAAAAGAAATGTAAACTGTAAGTCGCTCTGGATAAGAACATCTGCTAAATGGCTACAATGTAAAAATGTAATTCCCGACAGCAGAAGCACAATTTCAGAGGACTGGAGTGGATTAGGAACCAGGAAACGAAGGATTAGGGCTGAACGGTTCATCGATTTCAAATCGAAATTGCGATTTGAAACAATGTAATTAGCAAATCGCGAAAGCTGCAGGATACATTACTTTATGCAACGCGGCGTGTCTGACCAGTTCATGCCCTCCTCGTGTACCAGACCTGCTCACCAATCAGAGGGGGCCCAAGGCCACTGCCTCCATTTTTCCAGTATGCAGTTTAATGTTTCAATGTACTCTTAAATTAAAGCATAGAACAAATAAACAATTGGAGATAAAAAAAAGAAATCATGGAATCGTTTTGTTTAACAAAATGTAATCTACATTTTTGACTCATCAAAGTAGCCACCTTTTGCAGATATAACAGCCGAACACACTCGTGGCATTCTTTCTGCAATGGAAATCAAATATTGTTCGGAAAGTTCTTCCCAACACTGTTGCAGAAGTTCTCACAAATGTGTTACACTTGTAGGTTGCTTTGCTTTCACCCTTCTGTCCAGTTCATCCCAAACCAGCTGGGGTTTAAGTCTGGAGACTGTGCTGGCCATTCCATGATTTGAAGACTACCGTCTTGTTCTTTTCTTCTAAGATAGTTCTGACATAGCCTAGAGGTGTGTTTTGGGTCATTATCTTGCTGTAGGATGAACCCCTGACCAACTAGGCCAGAGGGTATTGCATGGCGCTGCAAAATGCTGTGGTAGTATTTTTGGTTCAGGGTGCCAGTCACTGTGCAAGTCGCCGACTCTGGATCCAGCAAAAGAGCCACAGACCATCACGCTTCCTCCTCCATGTTTGACAGTTGGTGTCTGTGTCTGCTAAATGCTTAAAATTAAAAATTAAAAAAATGAGGAACCATCCTTTCGGCTACTCCTTTCGACGGCATACAAAAACCCTGCGTGATGAACTGAAGATTTCAAATTTTGATTCATCGGTCCATAAGACCTTCTTCCAGTCTTCAGTAGTCCACTGGCGGTGCTTCATGGCCCAGGCAAGCCTCTTTTTCTTATTTTGCCATCTTAGCAATGGCTTTCTTACTGCCACTCGACCTGTCAAACCTGCAGCTCGAAGTCTTCTCTTCACAGTTGAAACTGAGACTTCCTTACTTCGACCAGTGTTAAGCTGTGCTTGAAGCTGTTGTCCTGTGAGCCGCCTATCACGCAAGCTGTTGACTCTCAGAAACTTGTCTTCTGATTTTGTTGTGGCTTTGGGTCTGCCAGACCTCTTCCTGTCAGTTTCCTCCAGTTTCCAAATGACTTTTGATGGCGTAGGAAACTACTCACTGACACCTTGGCCTTCTTTGCAATTTCTCTAAAGGATAGACCTACAGTTTGTAAGGATTATAATGGTCTGTCGGTCTTCCTTTGATAATTGCCTTTTTCTCGCCATTATGATAGCAATATACTACTTCCTGCAGTGCAATATTGTCCAAATAATGCTTCAGAGGGTGTAGTAACACAGTCTGTTCCAACACTGCTTTTATACAGACAGATTGTTTGTAAGTAATCAACAAAAGTTGGGACACCTGTAGGAATTGTTTGCATCAACTTTCAAGGCTTAATGTACTCCCATTGCTGCAGAACAGCTGTAGGTTGTTAACCCATTACTTGTTCCCTGAAAAGGACCTTTTTTATAACTCTGAAATTTACATTATTTTCCAGTTTTTGGTAACCGAAACTTTCAGTTTACCGCTTAACGCTTACCTTTGTACCATTTCAGGTTATTCACTGGACTTGAACTGTTTAAATTTCAGTAAATGGAGAAATGGGGGTGTTAACAGGAACAGGAGGAGTAAATTCATGGTGAGAAAAAAACTAGTGTCTCTGCTGAACCAGAATAAACAACATCGGATTTTTAACAATTTAGTACCCAAGAAAAGCAGCACTTCAGTGGTATGGCGGTATTTTGGATTTGAAAAGACGGATGCGCGTGACAAAAACGATATTGTGCAAGTCACGTCAAGGAGCAGTCCTCACATCACGAGGCGATGCCACAAACCTGTATCAGCACCTGAAGAAGCACCACAGGAGGCAATATGATAAGTGTATGGCCAAGAAGTCAACTGAAAGCAATGATACTGTAGCCCAGTCACAATCTACAAACAAACCACTATTTCACAATCATTCGTAAGTACCACTCCAGAGGAAAGAGTCTCACGAAGGGACCGTGAGATAACAAACGCAATAACCCACTACCTCGCTAAAGACACGGTGTCTATTAGCACATACTTTAACCAAGTCGCCATCAGCGTTCATGTTTGAAACCAGCAAAGGTCGATCTGTCGTAAGTTGTCAGGGAAGCAAGTATTATTATAAGGGTGTTCTGTTTGGGGTCATTCTGCACCTTATTCTATAGCGGCAGCTTTTGGTGAAAACGTGCAAAAGTTAAGTGCTGGATATCAGCAAATAAATGTTCTAGTTGAATGTGCAATGTTTAGATGCTGCTCCTGAGCCATAAGTGAATCGCCTACCTATTTCTATCATTGTATTTAGTGAGAGCTTTTGTGATAATTATTCTGTGGTTTGTCCATTTAAAAGTTAAATGCTGGATATCAGCAAATAATGTTCTATTGATTGCAGAATGTGCAATATTTAGATGCCGCTCCTGAGCCATAAGTGAATGACCTACCTATTTCAATGTCAGAGACTTACAAAAAGGTCCTATTATTTTCTTATTGGAATTATCTTCATATTTTATTTAACTTAACACAAGCTTTTGTGATAATTGTTCTATGCCAATCCAAAAGTTAAATAAATAAATGTTGGAAGCAATTCATATCTTTTAAGTCAGGGTTACTCAAATCTGGCCCACAAATCCAAATTCTGTCCTGGTTTTCTCTCCGCTCAGGTAGTTAATTGAATAATTAGTGCAAATTATTGGCCTTCACACCTCACTCCCAGGTAAAAGAAGTGTGGAAAAACAGCAGTGCTCGGTCCACAAGGACCGTAATTTAAGTAAGCCTGCTTTAAGTCATCATCCTTGCATTTAGAATATAGTGCAGTTAATCTTTTGGCGGTATCTAATATGGTAATGCTCCATCACGTTTTAAATCTATTACACAGTGAATATTGAACCGAAGCTAAAAACATTATATCGCAAATCAAATCGCAATTGCAATATCTGTCAGAAAAACTTTCCCTAAATCGCTCAGCCCTACTAAGAATGCTCTCCCACATCAGCCAAAGAACCAAAATGCTTCACACCCTAGAGATCCAAACACCAAGTATGGGAATGATGCACCCCAAGAGTAAGCCCTCGATGCACAATGATAATGTCTGCTTCACCGCATCGCAACACAAGGCACAGAATCACACATCCAGGTTTACACAACGTCGGTTTTGGGGTCCTTACCCTTCTGTTCGGGCTCGTTGCTAGGCGTTCCCGTATCCCGTAGCTCAAACGATTCGACAGAAGTACTCCTCTCTCTTTTCACCTTGCCTTTAGCCCCGTTGCCCGAATTCAGGCTCTGTCCGTTTTTCAGGCCCAAATTGCCGGCCGTCCCTTGAGGCCCTTTGGGGGCGTGGCTAACGCTCAGCGTCTTTGGGTCGCAGGGGGAGGGCTGCGATTGGCCGCCGGTGCCCCCTTGCTTTCCCTGATTGGGCAGTTTGGAGTCCATCTGGGCGGCGCTGGAAGGAGACATCACGGGGGGTGAGCGCACCATAGCCTCCTGCTTGGATTTCGGGCTGCTGTCGGAAAAAAGGAGGGAAGGAAAGAAAAGAATCGGAAGCGGGATATTAGCCTTTATTCCGGGACCCTCGGGATGAACAGAAGAACATGAGAATATCTGCTGACAGGGTCAGGCTGCTAGGCCTAATCGTTTTGCCCACTGCCAGTAGCAGGGGTACTCAAGACACAGGGTATGTTGGCTTTTATTCATTTTCACTTTTAAAAAACCCCCAAAACTGCATTTCTTGCCAAGTTCCCAACTTTATTCACGAAAGAATGATTGTGTTTCAGACATCTGTCCTTGGTCAAATTCTTCAAATAAAGGTGAAAAACACTTGCATTATACAGACCTCCCCTATCGTTGGTCCCATGATCAACGATCAGCCAATGGGAATAACATCTAGTTACATGGGATCCTTACAAATTCAACCCTACAGGTTACGTGTTACATTGCGAAATATGGGGAAACGTTTCAATGACCACGTAGGAGTTCGCGAAGCCCACCGCTCAGCCTAGGGCCCGTGAAACCCGGCTTCCGGACGCTTCCAAATCAGAAGGGATAGGTGAGGAAGCGGGGGAAACGCAGACGAATGGCCCCTGCGATGCGAGAGGACAGGGGCGCGCGGCGTGGAATGTATCGTGAGGAGCGTGGCACGGCGCATTACCCTCCGCCTATCCCACGCCACAGCTCATCTAAAAGCCTTTTACATTTCCTAACATTAACATTAACTCGGCCCCCTCCCTCGAAATGACGTGACCCCCACCGAACACGCTGATAAACTCTAAGAACCTAAACTTTAAACACCCCCCCCCCCCCGCCCCCGTAATCTTATAGATTCCAACAGCATCAGTAACGGTCTATCATCTATTATTCTGTGGCATGACGTCAATAGATTGCGGGTTTGACTCCCCTTATTATTATTATTATTATTTTTATTTTTATTTTTTTCTTCATTGGCTGCATATAGTGGATCACACGCGGAGGCGAGAGAGGGAGAAGACGACCCCCCTCGTCCGCCGAGCTCACCTCTGAGAGTTTGCTGATGGGGAGTTCCTCACTTTGGGATTGCTGGAATGCATCGAGGGAGATCCCAGGGAGACGGAGGGCGGAGTCGGGTGCTGGTGAGGGCTGGGCGTGGCCGTGGCCGTGGCCGTGGGCGGGGCCTTGGCGTGGGAGCTGCTGGCCTGCGCCTCCTCGCGCTCCTTCTTGGCGCGCTCTTTCCTGCTGAAGTGTGCGGGCACTGCTGCTGCTGCTGCTCTCTCCTCCGGCACCTCCAGCATTCTCCCCAGGGGCGCTCACAGCCCGCGGGAACACTGAGGGGGGAGAAAGTACCCGATGACAACGTCAGCCCGACAACCGTAAGCCCGACTTCAGCCCAACATAAATCTATCTCTAGCCCCACATTAGCTCAACGTCAGCCTAACATCAACACAATGGTATACAATCAGAATTAGGATTAAATGTGTGTTTGTATGCGTGAGTATATATATATATATATATGCCATTTAGCAGACACTTTTATCCAAAGCGACTTACAGTAGTGAATGCATACATACATTTGGTCCCAGCGGGAATTGAACCCACAACCTAAGCAACTAGGCCACACAGAACCAATATATATATATATATATAAATGTGTGTGTATGTGTGAGTATATATATGTGTGTGTGTATGTGTGAGTATATATGTGCGTGTGTGTGTGTGTGTACGTGCGGGGACCGGCAAGGTCAGTGTGCAAAATTGCTTTTTTCTGCACTTGATTTTAATTAACTCCAGACACGCGCAATGATCCTGATAACCTGCACTGTGGCTTTCAGTCTGGTCTCTGGGGAGATCAGTCACTCGCGATCGCCCGCCCGCCCACTCACTCACTCACTCACTCACTCACTCTCGCTCTCTCTCTCTCTCTCTCTCACGCTCTCTCACTCACTCTCTTACACGCACACTCACACACTCGCATGCACACACGCACACACAGTTGTGTGAAAGAAGCCCTAGCTGTCCGTTCACTTTGCTCCTCCCTGCGTTCTGGGTGTGGGGTTGTGAATTGATCAGGAGAACTGCACTGCTTCCTCCAGACTCAGCAGCCCACTCACTAACTCGGTGCGTATTCAGGGGTAACACAACTTAACTCACTCAGTGCGTATTCAGGGGTAACACAACCTCACTCACTCAGTCTGTGCTTACACCAGAAAGCAGGGAGTGGAGCTCTGCAATCTCAATCCACTTACACATGTAGAACCCCAATCCCCCTTCCCCCCCAACAGAGACCAATACCCAGGTCCCTGCCGGGTTCACCTGTACGCACCTTTCCACAGCAACAAGTGGGCCCAAGCTGGGGTAAACCAGACCTCTGATCCACAGTAATATACACACGCAAACACACACACACACACACACACAAGCACAGGCATGCTCGCAAACACAAACACGCGCACACACGCACGCACGCAACACAGTCATACATCCACATTCTCACATACACACACGCATGCATGCACACGCACGCACGCACGCACGCACGCACAAACAGAGAACGCTCAACCCCAAAGTGTCTAAACAGAGCAAGATGAATAAGGGCCCTTGCAGCCTCGCGGCAGCCTATGATCTGTGGGCCGGAGCCAACTGGCAGGGCTGGGTATCTGTGTCAGCCCTGCATCAGCCAAGTCGCGTGACAAGATGCTTAACTTACATCAGCGACTACACGTCGTTTCAGAACATGATACACGATGAGGAGAACAGGCCATTCGGCCCATCTAGGCTGGTCATACCTAGGTACCTTGAAGACTAGGTACACCACTATCAGCCGGTGGCATACCGTTGCACCAATGTTGCATTAACGTTAGAGTAAGGTTACATTGGCCCTGATGTGGCCTTCACACGGGATGTGACGAGACCAGACTGGGAACCAAACAGGGGAACACAGACATTGTGGAACTGTTTCTCCCAATTAGCTCAAATGTCACCCACACTTTAAACTCCGCTTGAACTCATCCGAGGCGGAGACGTTTAAGTGGCAGACAAGCCGACGCAGCCCTCAGTCACGCCTGCGTTTCCCAGTCAAACAAGTGTCAACAGCTCCCATCCAGAGCAGGGGGAAAAACTGACATTGGCAACGGTGAAGAAATTATTCTTTCATCACTAAATTTCTATTATTCCCCTGCAAGACGGCAAAACACCCGGTTTCTCCGTTTCTGTGCGAGAGAGAGAGAGCGATTGAGCGAGACAGAGAAGGAGAGAGAGATTGAGCGAGACAGACAGAGGGAAAAAAAATTAATTTCCCCGAACCTTACCTCACTGCCAGTGATGCAGGGGGACAGTCGCCATGGCAACGGCAGCGGTGTCTGAATGTGAATGCCAGGGGGTGAGTCAGCTCTAGACCACGGGAAAACAAGGCTGCAGGGAGCACTTCACCATGTCCAACGCCACGGTCTCACACACACACACACCGCAGGACACATTTCACCATGTCCAACGCCACGGTCTCACACACACACTGCAGGACCGCGCTAACGTCCAATGGGCAACCATTCTGGCTCCTAATGACATGACTGCCATTCTCAACGTCTGTTCTGAAGTAAAAAAACTAAAATCACAAAGTTGGGCAGATGCATCTCAGATTCAAGGGAGGGGGGGTTTAAACCCAAACTGAGGCAAGAGAAAGCCCCCTTCAGTCCCTCTCGAGGGTCCATGACATCACACGGTCCAGGGAAATTCTGTCTGAGGTCATCGCTGAAGTGTAGGGGGACTTGTTTACCAAAATGCCATTCCAACTTTATCCAGTAAAGGAAAAAGAGATTTTTTCCCCTCCGTTTTCATTTGACAGGATGCAAAGCCCCATCCAGGAAAGAGAAAGCCCCTACACAACCCCAGCGCTTCGGCGCGAGGGTTCAACACCACGACTAAAAAGGATGTGCAGCAATCAAGGAAGGCATCCGCCCAATGACCCAGTCGAGCTACGCTCAACACATCCTTTCACTTCACGGCCGTTCTGCGCGTCTCGTTCGCGGGCTCTGTCAAACAGCACAGAAAGATTATTCCCACAAAAACATGGACTTCATTTGGTGCTGAAGTGTTCAGCCAAGGGGCTTTTTAAAGACTTTCCACTGTGTATTTTATGTTGCTTGTATTTCGTTGATTAAAAGTGCAATCAATTCAAATGACGTGTTTTTCTTTAGCGGGCTGGTACTGACGGCTCACAAAGTGATCCCAGAACAGACAAGACATACAGTACAAAGTCCACACTCTCGGAGGTTCCTCCAGGGCACTGCACAATACAGCATAAAGGACTACATGAAACTCATAACCACAAAAGAACCTCCCAAAAACCTCCCAATAACATCACACCGTCATAACAACATCATAACATCCCACTAACCTCCAAATAACCTTGCTACAACACCACAATAACCTCATAACAACCTCCCAATAACACCATAATAGAATTCCAATATCACAATAACAATATAATCCCCATTGTTGGAGTATATCCCTATTTTGAAGTGACTAGGAATATCGGAGACACCAAACACGCGGCACATAGACACAACAGCGAGAACCAGCTAGTTAGTTAGCTAGCTAACGTTAGCGCTCACGGACATTGGGTATCGATATCGGTTGTTGCTAGTTGCTTGCTAAAACAAGGCTTAGTAAATGATCATGCATTTATCGCTTACCAAGCCTTGAATTAGCAAGCAATATCCGTGAACACTAGCTAGCTAGTTACTGTCTATATTCAGTTCAGTGAGCCCTCCTGCCAGGCTGAAGAATCGCTGTGATTCTCCTGCAGTGATTTCTCATCTCTGTCCTACAGTCCAAGAACAAACCATTCCCACATCCCTGCTCGGTTAAATCTAGGAATTATTAGCTAGCTATTACATTAGCTGCTATACCACATTCTAGTTGGGAATGGAAAAATCTCTCTCGTTCGAGTCCCGACTAGAGTGTACGTTATGATATACTGTACAGTCAGAACACCTAGTCGCTAACGCCACCTGCAAGCACCCGTCACAGCTTCACTGCTACAGTCCCATGAGCACACGCTGCACAAGTCAAACATAAATATCTGTGTAGAAAATAAATAACGTTAACCATCGTGTCTATCTTTGGGCTACATACGACGTAGTGATCGACGATGTGGAGATTTATTGAGGGTGCAAGTCCACCCCTGACTAAAAAGGCTAAAACCAAAGAAGATCAGCTAAAAACTTTGCAAAAATATTGTTCAGAGAGCAGAGATTGTACTTTCCAGGAAAAGTGGAAGGTGATTAGACCAAGGACAAGTAACTTTTAGGAAGGACAAGTATCTTTTCTAAGATACTTGCCCTTTGACAAGTATGACTTTTACCCTAATCTGGGCCCCTGTACGCACATCGGCGACAATGAATAGTGTTGATCATGGCATTCAGTCTAAGCCCTGTAAAGTAATCACATGAAGAAAGACGAATGGAATTTGATTCAATACCGCAGACGTCTCAAATATGCAGAGCTGTAAATGATTCAGCACCAATTAACAGGTTAGCAGGAGGAAGGGCTGATAGGGGGCGTGATGCCTACGCTCTCACTAGTGCTGCGCTACGGCACTGAGGCAAAACCTCACACACACACGCACACATGCACTTACGCACACACCAACGCACACACACACACACACACACACACACACACACACACACACACACAGACACACGCCCACACACACACACACACACACACACACACACAAACCCACAAACATACACATGCTGACACACACCCACACATGGCCTACACATGCCCATGCCCACACACTCACTCACACACCCATCCACAAACATACATATGCACACACACACGCACGCCCACGCCCACGCCCACACCCACACGTATGTACACATGTGCACAAACACATAGCAGTGCTCCTTGCACAGGCCTTTGACTTCGTCCTCCTCCCCAGAATCCTCCGTTCCTGCTCTCCCTTACCCAGAATCCTGAGCATTAATTGCTCCCAGTAGCATCCCAGCACTCGACAACTCTCACACAGAGAGGCTTCAATCAATAAATCTGTTGCTATAAAAGGCAAAAGAGGCAATCCATCTCTTCAGCCGGCACAGTTTCTATGCAAACAGCTGGTGTTTAAGGGCTTTGCTCTCATCCATCCATCCGTCCGTTTGTTTGTTCAAAGCCAAGTCCCGAAACCTCTCCAATCCCAGAACTGCTGTCGCCCACAGGGGCCGAGAGCACATCTATCCATCCACACCCGCCTCTCACCAGACCAATACTGCACGCCCTCTTTACAGAGACCCTCTAATCTGTGAGCTCCCCGCGATGAAGCGGACACACTCAGCCCCCCTCAGACGCTCCGGCCTCCCTCCCTCCCTCCGGGCAGCGCAGAACGCAGTCCAGCCGAGGGCGGTGTACCAGGGCCGGCCCGGGAGTCTCACGCAACAACGAGGCGACGGCGGAGAGAGGAAATGGAGAAGGCACCGGAATATGAAGGAGGGGGAAAAAAAACAAACATCTGTAAACATTTCCCCTCAGGAAATTCACCTCAGAGTTCAAAAATGCTTTGCTTGAACTCAGCGGTGTGGCGCGTTCAAAGACACAGCTTCAGCCCTGACTCTACAGCTTCAGCCCTGACTCCACACAGCTCTACAGCTTCAGCCCTGACTCCACACAGCTCTACTGTGAGCAGAGCTGCTCAATGCCGGTGATCAGACCATAGACAGGCAGCATTAGGATTCTTAAGAGCACTACACCCTCTTAATTCTCTTCTTCTCTCGCTCGCTCTCTCTCTCTCCCCACTGTACATGCTCCCCAGCATTCCTCCAGTCCATTATCACTCAGTAATTAGGAACAAATTGACCTTCCATTAGCCTAAACACACATGAACTATATGATCTATATATACACATGAACGTGCAAAAAACATTAGTGATCTAAAAGAACGTACGGGGGCAATGTGCTGACACTTCCTCAGCAACAGCCCTAGTAACGGGAATCTCTGGGACGAGACTTTGTTCCAAAGCCATTCATTTCCAATGAGACGTAAACTTCCCTTAATCAAAGTGGGGAAAAACAATGATTAAAACGTTGGGGGGGGGGGAAAAATGCTTGGGGAAAGCAAAGCCTTTTATTGAAGGATCTGCTGCAACCGCAGGCCCCACCAATCGTTATGAAGCACCGCGGCCTCATTGGAGTTGTAGTTCAATATTAATTCAGCTCCAAGTAATTCAAACAACAACAACAACCCCCCAAGCATTTATTTTTATCGATTTCATTTTCACTTTCTTCAGTTATTACACAGTTAAGTATAGCTTATAAACACATAGTTGTACAGAGTGAAGTTACAAAAATGTACATTCCAGTTCAATTCATTTCAATTAAATATAACAGTACAGAAGAACTAGTGTTGCTACAAGTCTAAATATAGTGACTGAAGAGATGAAACTGTATCGGGCCCTATTCCACCTGACCCGGAGTCAGACTAATGCATTATTGTCAACGTGAAATAAAAACACCACTTTCCTGGCACATGAACATCCAGATAGGCAGAAACAAAGTAGAGTTTCAACATCTGTGATGACATAGATTGAGTAAGGTTTTCCAGCGTGATGTCACTGGGAAATGTCCTGATGCGCTGTGCTCCAAAGGGGTAGTAGGCCCAGAGCAGCAGGCGAAGCCAGCGTTTACCACATCGCTAAACCCAGCAAGACAACAGTTTACCAAATCACTCATCCCAGAGAATCGAACATTTACGGCATCTCTCAACCCGGCGAGACCAGTGCTTACCGAATCACTCGACCAAGAGGAACCGGCAGTTCCCACATCACTTAGCCTGGCAAAACCAGCATTTACTGCATTGCTCAACCCAGCAAATCAGCATTTACCACGTCGCACAAACAGACCAATGAAATGCAATAATTCTGAGGTTAAAAGACGATGGCAAGATTACAGGACGGTACACACGACGAGTGAGCGGGGCCCGGAAGCAGGTCTGCTTACGATTGGCTCACGCCGTCGCCCGTGTGCCAACCTCCCCAGGTAAGGACCGTCTCAGAACACGGCCCCCCAAGAAGGCCGCGACAATGACACCACGAAGACAACGCCCCTCTCGTCTCGGAAAGCTCCCCGCCGATTGGTGGTTAAATATAGCACTCTCCGTCTCTGTCGGCTCGCAGAGGTACGTACGCTTACACTTCTAAGACAAACATACTTTTGCGGGAGCTCCTTTTCCTCCTGAATGCCAGCCATTTCAAATATTTACCGTGAACTTTTCAACCGTTCTGCATTCTCAGAAAAACATCTCCCCTCTGTTTACGCCTCGCTCCAGCAGAAGGCCTGGCTCTCGTAGCCCGTCGCCGTGTGAGAACAGACACGTGGCTCGCCGGGAATCTGTCACCGTCCGCCTCCGCGGGAGTGACTCCAGTCAAGGGTTGGGACTTTGGCTATTTTCAAACCTACAACGCGGTCTGAAACACTGTTGCCAAACGCTGCAGAGATGAGGTATTGAAATAATCTTTTCGCCGAACACTCCAGAACCAAGGACCCAAGCCTGCCCCCGCACAATGCACTGATATTGTGTGATTGCACATGAAAATAACACCCTCAGCACCTCAATCTCTGCTTCAGCACTTACCATGTCCCTCTGTGTCACGATATAGATCTGTTTCAGCACTTACCATGCCTCTCTGTCACGATATACAGTCAGGTCCATAAGTATTTGGACAGTGACAGTTTATCATTTTGGCTCTGTACGCCAGCACAAAAATATTGTATAAACCGTGTAGGAATTACAACCATTTTTATACATAGCCCCCTCCCAATTTTAGGGGCTCATAAGTAATTGGACAAATTAACATAATCATAAATTAAATTGTCATTTTTGCAAATCCTTTGCAGTCAATGACTGCCTGAAGTCTGGAACCCATAGACATCACCAGACGCTGGGTTTCTTCCCTGGTGATGCTCTGCCAGGCCTTTACTGCCGCTGTCTTCAGTTCCTGCTTGTTCTTGGGGCGTTTTGCCTTCAGTTTTGCCTTTAGCAAGTGAAATGCATGTTCAATTAGATTCAGGTCAGGTGGTTGACTTGGCCATTGCAGAACATTCCACTTCTTTGCCTTAAAAAAGTATTGGGTTGCCTCCCGCGTGGTCTAGTGGTTTCAATGTCCGACGCTGGCCACGGCGACCAGGGTTCGATTCCCCTGTCGCGCCAGAGTTGGCTAATTGGCTGTCTGCCCCAGGGAGGGGGGAGGGAAGCCGACACACACAGTTCGCTGCGCAAAGGTACCGGAATTACAATCAACGGCACGACAGTCACAGGACTACGGCAGCAAACTATGAGGGAAGGGGGATTGAACTAAGCAGACGGGTAAATTGGCTACCAAATTGGGAGAAAAACCAGGTAAAATCGGAAAAATAAAATGATTCAGCCAAATGGCCTATACACGTCAGAATTCATCCTGTTGCTTTTGTCAGCAGTCACATCATCAATAAATACAAGGGAACCAGTTCCATTGGCAGCCATACATGCCCACACCATAACACTACCTCCACCATGCTTCACAGATGAGGTGGTATGCTTCGGATCATGAGCAGTTCCTTCCCTTCTCCATACTCTTTCTTTCCAACATTCTGGTACAAGTTGATCTTTGTCTCATCTGTCCATAGGATGTTGTTCCAGAACTGTACAGGCTTTTTTAGATGTTTTTCGGCAAACTCAAACTCTGGTCTGCCTGCTTTTGAGGCTTACCAATGGTTTACATCTTGTGGTAAACCCTCTGTATTTACTCTGGTGAAGTCTTCTCTTGATTGTTGACTTTGACACAGATACGCCTACCTCCTGGAGGGTGTTCTTGATCTAGCCAACTGTTGTGAAGGGGTTTTTCTTCACCAGGGAAATAATTCTTCTGTCATCCACCACAGTTATTTTCCATGGTCTTCCAGGCCTTTTGGTGTTCCTGAGCTCACCAGTGCGTTATTTCTTTTTAAGAATGTACCAAACAGTTGATTTGGCCACACCTAATGTTTTTGCCATCTCTCTGATGGGTTTGTTTAGATTTTTCAGCCTAATGATGGCTTGCTTCACTGGCAGTGACAGCTCTTTGGACTTCATATTGAGAGTTAACAGCAACAGATTCCAAATGCAAATGCCACACTTGAAATCAACTCTAGACCTTTTATCTGCTTACTTGTAAAAAATGAGGGAATAACACACACCTGGCCATGGAACAGCTGAGCAGCCGATTGTCCAATTACTTTTGGTCCCTTAAAAAGGGGGGGACCACGTATAAAAAGTGCTGTAATTCCTACACCGTTCACCCGATTTGGATGTAAATACCCTCAAATTAAAGCTGAAAGTCTGCACTTAATTTCAACTCCAATATGCTGTGGTAGACAGCTAAAATAACAATAACTTTGTCAATGTCCAAATATTTATGGACCTGACTGTAGATCTGTTTCAGCACTTACCATGTCCCTCTCTGTCACGATATAGCTGTGGCCATCTCTGTCTCAGCACTGCAACGGGACGGACGCCTGAAATTCCCAAACCTGCCGGAGAACGGGAGAAGGGACATCACCCACTGGAAATTATCGGCAAACAACACTTTTCAACAGATTCACATTTTCGTTTTTCATTTACAGTCCACAACACGTTGTATTCCTCTGCTCACTCCACTGGTTGGCAGACAGGAGAGTTAGCATCATCAACTGGAGGATGTGGCTCAACTTCCAGGACACAGTGCAAAACGCTAAATCATGCATTTACATACTCGAGGTACATCAAAAGAAATATGAAAACGTGGATTTTTGACTGGCCCTCCCCGCTCTACTGCAGAGCGCAGGTATGACTGTGTGTTTTCAGGGTTTTTCCAGAAACGTTTCCCGTAACTACATTACTTGAACAACAACTCTTAACGAGGCACGTGTATGTGTGCGCACGTACAATATAATTACAGGTGAAGGGAAAATGCTTTACTGTGCAAAAACATTCCAAGGCACACACTCATCTCACACAGAGCCCCACAGCCAATCCACACAGACTTGTGTTCAGCGGCATGGGGTTAGCGCTTGGATAGTTGCCCGGGGCAACCATATTTGAGGCCATGGCAACCGTTTCGTTCTGTCTAATTGCCCTTCCTGGCAACCACTTCTGCTCGGTGATAATATTTCATGCAAGATTCTTAAAAATATCTCCAAGCCCCCCCCCCCCCCCGGCAACCACCCGAGTAATCTTATCTATGGTTGCCCCGCCTGGCAACCACTTCTAAACCTTAGCGTTCAGCCCTGGCGGTGTCCACTGTGGCATGCTGGGATTGGTACCACACCAACAGATGTGCAGCTCCGTGCTGAGAAGCCTAAGTGGGGATTGGGAGGGGTGGGGGGATTCCCCCTCCCTAACCACCAGAACGGAGCGTTAGCCTGAACTTTCACTGGGTGAGATAATCTCCTTACATAGTCTGAGGTCAGGCCCAAATCTCATCCTCACTGCCAGAGAGGACCATGCGCTTTGTAGGCCATCCAGAGGACTAGAGCATTTCAAGTCCATAAACCACTGCGTGTGCATGTGCGTGTCTGTGTGTGTGTGTGTGTGTGTGTGTGTCTGTGCGTGCGTGCGCACACGAACGTGTGTGTAGGTATGTGTTAGTGAGAGAGAGTGAGAGACAGCGAGAGTGTGTGTGTGTGTCTGAGCACAAGAGAGTGTGACAGTGTGTGTGAGAATGTGTTGGTTCGTGTGTGTTTTGTAGAGAGTGCTTCACTATAATATCGTTGTATTTAGTTCATGTCACATGACGTCATCGGCACGGCAACGTCTTCACCGCTCTCCCCCTCTACGCTCCTCCTCTCTCCCCCTCTACGCTCCTCCTCTCCCCCTCTCTACACTTCTCCTCTCCCCTACTACGCTCCTCCTCTCTCCCCTCTACACTTCTCCTCTCCCCCCATCTACGCTCCTCCTCTCTCCCCTCTACGCTCCTCCTCTCTCCCCTCTACGCTCCTCCTCTCCCTCTACGCTCCTCCTCTCTCCCCTCTACGCTCCTCCTCTCTCCCCTCTACGCTCCTCCTCTCTCCCCCCTCTCCCCTCTACGCTCCTCCTCTCTCCCCCTCTCCCTCCTCTCCCCCTCTCCTCCTCCTCTCCCCTTCTCGCCTCCTCCTCTCTCCCCTCTACACTTCCTCTCCCCCATCTACGCTCCTCCTCTCTCCTCTCCCCTCTCCTCCTCTCTCCCCTCTACGCTCCTCTCTCCCCTCTCCTCCTCTCCCCCTTCTCCCTCCTCTCCCCCTCTCGCTCCTCCTCTCTCCCCCCTCTCTCGCGCCTCTCCTCCCCCCTCTACGCTCCTCCTCTCCCCCCCTCTACACTCCTCCTCTCCCCCCCCCCACGCTCCTCCTCTCTCCCCTCTACGCTCCTCCTCTCCCCCCTCTACACTTCTCCTCTCTCCAGTAGATCCACATGTTTTACAGAGTATGAAAATATCACATCTGGCCCTGTTTCAATGCCCCCACAGCCCCCCCACCCAACCCCATCCCAGCCCCCCATTTCCTTTCAGGCTCCAGGGGTCCCACCACTGCCAGAGAGTCTGGAGCCAACTGGACCTGGAGCCGCTGCCATCTCCCCGTCAGCACATCCCAACCAGAACCACAACCGACCCGCTCACCCGCTCCTGCGACCGGTCCAGCCTAAGCGAAACCAGAACAACCGACCTGCTCTCCTTGGAACCGGTCCATCCCAACCACAGCCACAACCAGAACCACTGTGATGTCCTGCAACCGGTCCAGCCCAACCACAGCCACAACCAGAACCACTGTGATGTCCTGCAACCGGTCCAGCCCAAGCAGAACCAGAACCAATCTGCTCTCCTGGAACTGGTCCAGCCCAACTGCACCCAGAAAGCCGCTGCTCTCCTGGAGCCGGTCCAGCGGCACTGGGCCCGCAGCAGCCCGGATCTCCTGGACCCGGCTCCGCTCCGTTGGACCGGAGTGCTGTTTTCACAGCTGCAGACGGGGGCTGAGGCTCGGCTGCCTGTGGTACAGCGGCAGCCCGGTCTGTCGGCTTTCAAACGAACGCAGCATCTCGCCATGGGCCAAGAGTCTCCCTCTCGGAGAAAGGGGAAGCCAGTCCTGCTTGCGATGAGGAGTTTTCCACTCCCACACCCAGCCGGACCCGACTAACCGTCACCTGGACCTTTTCATCAGACAGCCAGCCTGGGAGCCCACAGCCACGTCCCGGTCTATACTGATCGATCGACCCACTGCATCTTCAAACACAAGTGAGCATCGATGAGTCAGTCCACTCTCATCTTTGTGAGTCCTTACACAAATCTGCAGCACCCCCACCCTCCTCCAACCACCACCACCACCACTGCCCCCTCCCTCAGCAATATGGGCTCCCAAACAAACAGGTAGAGGAGTTTTCACGGTCTCATAAATGCATTACTATAAACACAGGTAACCGCCCAATAAGGCAACACTTGAGTAAATGAGGGCTCCTTTAAAAGGGTGCAGTACCGCGGGTGTCCATCGGGGGAGGATGCCACGGGTGGCACCGGCAGATGGGCTCGACGCTCCCCTTTCCAACGGGCCCACCAGCCGCCCGCCCAGCTGGGACTCTCCTAGCGCGGGCCAGGCCCGTTTGAGTGAATGAGAGCTCTGGTCAGAACTTTTATTTCTTTGGAGTTAGTTCCATTAGCCATGTTTAATTATACAGGTATTTAGTTCACCCATTTCAGTGGAATACTGTATGCATGCATGCATGTACAGCACCCCTTTAAAGTCTACACCCCATCTCAGAAATGTCACCTTTTGTTGCCTTACAGCCTGAAATTAAGATGTATTTTACCCCACAACTTTCAAGTGAAAAAAAAACAACATTTCTCAAAATTGTAGACTTCAGGGTGTAGACTTTAAAGGGGCACTGCATATTAACGTGAGATGTACTGTACATTAACGCAGACCGAAACGGAAAGGATTAAGAGCTCTCCCCCTCCAGCCCAGAGTGGTCGCTCCCGTACGACGGCCACATTCCTCTGCTCACGCTGTGCGAACATTTCTCCGGCTGCAGCCCAAAGCATGCTGGGAAAGACCCCAACGGTCAGCCAGTGCAGGGCCTCTGAGCTCCCATTGTCCCCCTGTGGTGTAACCAGGGTCCTATTTACCCCAGAGAGAGAGAGAGAGAGGGAGGGAGAGAGGGAGAGAGAGAGAGAGAGAGAGAGAGAGAGAGAGAGAAGGACAGAAAGAGAGAGGGAGGGGGGAGAGAGGGAGGGGGAGAGAGAGAAGGAGAGGGAGGGAGGTAGGGAGAGAGAGAAAGAGAGAGAGGGAGGGAGGAAGGAACAGGGAAGGAGAGAGAGGGAGAGGTAGAGGGAGAGATAAAGAGGAGACAGAGGATGGGAGGGAGAGAGAAGGATAGGGAGTGGGAGAGAGACAGAGAGATTTATTCTCTATTTATTATATTTTTGCCCTTTTATTTGTGTACTGTAATATTGTTCATTTCTGATTGTTCACTTGAAGTTCTTATGTGTGTGCTTTGGCAACATGTACATCGGTATTTCATACCAATAAAGCTCACTCAAACTGAAATAAGAGAGTGAGAGAGAGAAAGAGGGGGAGAGAAAGAGAGAGAGTGAGAGAGCATTCGAGAGATAGAGAGAGAAAGACACAGAGACAGAGAGAGAGACAGAGAGAAAGAGGGGGAGAGAAAGAGAGAGTGAGAGAGCATTCGAGCGATCGAGAGAGAGAGACACAGAGACAGAGACAGAGACAGAGAGAGAGAGAGACAGAGACAGAGAGAGAGAGAGAGGGGGAGAGATGGAGAGAGAGAGAGAGAGAGAGAAAGAGAGAGAGAGAGACAAAGAGAGAGAGCGGGGGGGTGAGCGTTTAGTCATGTCTGAGGGGGGAACAGCCCTGCTGAATCCATTAGTGATTGACCGGGACGAGCCGGGAGCACACGGGGAGAGCAGCCGGGATAAAGAACGGCACAGCCAAACCCACAGACACTGCTTTTCACTTTGTCTGTCTGTCTGTCTGTTTGTTTGTTTAGCTTTTCGTTTGTAGAAAAAAGCAGTTTTCCAGAGGAACACGCCCCCCTCCATTCCCCTCAACAAACTTTGACTTAAGGGGGTCATCTCAACAATACTCAAATCAGCTACCATTCTATTACTGAATGACAATTCATGGCTGGAAAACAAAAACTTTGATTGAATAAGTCACTTTAAGCATGATAATCCATTAGCTCATACACACACGCACGCACGCACGTACGCACACACACACACACACGCACGCACACACGCACGCACACACGCACGCACACGCGCACACACACGCACACACCAATTCTACTACCTCTTCATTGCCTCTTCCCGCCTTTCATATCATGTCTGGTCGAGTTAGCCCTTGAGGACCAACGGTCCTTGAAAAGCAATCAAAATGGAGGTGACAAGGCCTGCATTACCAAGCAACAGGACTGCGGCAGAGCCAACGGGATGGGGGTGCCACCGTGTGCCCCATCCCTGATGAGCTCGCTCCTCTCTCCTTCACAGATTCAACCCTGCAGGGGACAGCACTGACAGGGTGGCTCAAATACCTTACACCCCATTACACCCCATTACATCTTACACCACACACCTTACATCATATTAAACCGTACCCCATATTACCCCCTACCCCATATTACACCCTACACCATATTACACCCTACCCCATATTACACCCTACACCATATTACACCCTACACCATATTACACCCTACACCCTACATCATATTACACCCTACATCCTACACCATATTACACCCTACACCCTACATCATATTACACCCTACATCCTACATCATATTACACCCTACATCATATTAAACCGTACATCATATTACACCCTACCCCATATTACACCGTACATCATATTACACCCTACACCATATTACACCCTACACCATATTACACCCTACACCCTACATCATATTACACCCTACATCCTACATCATATTACACCCTACATCCTACATCATATTACACCCTACATCATATTAAACCGTACATCATATTACACCCTACCCCATATTACACCGTACATCATATTACACCCTACCCCATATTACACCCTACACCCTACACCCTACCCCATATTACACCCTACACCCTACACCCTACATCATATTACACCCTACCCCATATTACACCCTACACCAGTGGTTCTCAAACTCGGTCCTGGAGCACCATTATGTATGCTGGTTTTCATTCCAACTAATCTCTTGATGAATTAAGGTAAACATGTTTAGGTTCCACAATTTTGTGCTGAAGCACATTTTAACACATTTTAAGTCCATACTTTCAGCATTGAGGACTTAACTGATTTCTGCTGCACATCTTGGCAATTAATCAATTACAAAATGTAACTTAAAGCGACAATCACCTGAGAACTGACCTTAAGTCTTTAAATAAAACTAAGAATTCTTTGTAACGTGAACATCGGTTTCTGACATAACATGGCATTAAGATGGTAACGTTAAACCATCCGTCATTAGGCACTAAAACTGAAAACTACTAGCAGCTCGTTACACTTCAGGAATTCAGATTATGATCGGAACGAAACCAGCATACAAGGTGGTGCTCCAGGACCGAGTTTGAAAAGCACTGCCCTACATCCACACCCACACCTTACAACCCTAACACTAACACTACACCATGTTCTTCAGCTTCCTCAAGGTCAAACTCTATTCAGTAGCTGGATCTCCCTGCTGCCGCAGCTGTGCGACGGCCGTGGGAGCGCTGCTGAAACCTGCCCCACTTACCACAACCCTAACCCGAACACGGGTTCCACTTTTTAACCACAAGTGACGGCGGTCATTTTGAGCAACTCCACCCACAGAACTTTCTAAGCAGAGGGCGTTAGCCAGCGCAAAAGAAACCGAAGCCCTAACTCTTAAATCACTCCCACGCCCCCTGCTGGCGGCGGTGGAGTGCGGCGACGCAGCGGCGGCATGCGTGGCCGCGTTTGCCCGAGGTTTCGCGCCAGTCTTCTGTAACCGCAGCCGGACGGCGTGAGAAAGCGGAGAAAAGCCGCCACGCTCCTCTCGCATTCCACAGTCCATTTAAGAACGCGAAGACACGCGTTCTGATGGCTTTAGCGGATCCCCCTCTCTTCTGCGGTCCTAAGTGCAGAAACAGGTTTTAAAGACCACAGCCAAGGCACACAGACCCCCCGCCCGCCCAAAGCACCTGGTAGCTCAGTAACACTGGCCGACATAGAACACCCCCTCACGTATAATCACACATGTTGCACTGCAGTCTCTGAATTAGCGTAAAATTGCCAGTATGCTGAATTCCAGCAGCACTGAAACCTCTCCCCCGTTTAGCATGCTGGCAGAGTCGTCTCTCCCTGGCACGACAGCCCGCTGACACAGGCTGGCCCTGGCACGGGGGGGGGGTGCTGGCCTGGCACAGCTGCGGCACTCTGAAACACGCAGCACTTGGCACAGGCCAGGGGGGTCGGCGCATTAATCTGGCACCGGGTTATGTCGCCTTGGAAACGTACGGCTAAGGCCCCTTTTGGGGCAAAATAGGAATAATAGGAAGAAAAATTGCCTTGTTAGCAAAAGAAAGACATGAGCAAAAAATAGGAATAAAAATTAAAAAATAAATGAAAAAAGAGGACGGGATGGGAACCGGTCCCCCTGGCGCTCGTGTTTCGGTGGTCGAGGGGGCCGAACCGCACCTCCGTCCGGAGACACTGGCTCCTCCGCAGCAGAACTTTGCCGGTTTTGGAACCTCTGGCCCCGTACGAACAACATCACCACGACATCACCAGAACATCACCACGTGCGCTGAACTACATACAGCAGAGAAGCGATCTCGATTAGAGAGGCCAAACGATGCGCTGTAAATGCCCACATACCACAATACCTGACAAACACGTCTAATTTAGTCACATTTTCCTCAGGGGCTCATTTTTAACGCCTATTTTTCATTCTCTCCCAATTTCTGGACCTTCCAAATTGTATTTGTATTGATAAAAGCACCTGCCAAATAACTTCATTGTAAATTGTCAACTGGGGGCCTCCCGGGTGGTGTAGTGGTAGAACGTCCGACGCTGCCCACTGCAACCGTGGTTAGATTCCACCAGGTCGCGCCAGTTTCGGCTCTGGCCGGGAGTGCCACTAGGGAGCGGCAGTTGGCTGTCCGCCCCGGGGAGGGGGGAGGGAAGCCGATATGAGCTCGCTGCGCATAGGAGTGGCCCTGTGCACATACCAGAGTCACGGTTACGGCTTGGTGGGTTCCGGCTCTGTGCATGTCACTGTCGGTTTGTGCATGTTTATTGGCAGCGAGCTCTCAATATGAGGGAGGGGATAATTGAAATGAAAGAGGGTATAACTGGCTACTAAATTGGGAGAAAATGGGGGAAAAACTGCAGAAAGAGAAAGAAAAAAAATGCATCAACTGAAGTGAATAACCGAGAGAAAAGGATCTAGGTAAAATATGTGGGGGTTTCAAGGCATAGAGTAAGCAAGCAACGGAAAACGAGAAGGGTTGTAACAATTCCACACCGCTCGCGCTCGGAAGCCAGGATGGAGGCACTTCGGGGGCATCGTACGAAGCTCGCGTTCATGCCATGAGCCTCCAGTTTCGGACCGCAGGGTTTCACTTTAATTTGTGCGCTTAACGAGAGAGACATCGACGTCCTGGCCCTGGCGATCTGCGAGCTGTTCAAACACTCCTCTTAATGGCAGTAATTACCACGAGCTGCACCAGAAGGCAACACTGTCAGTGGGAAGCTGGCGCTCCATCTATAAACGGTGGAGGGAGGGAGTTACTTTAGGGTACGGTTCAAAATTAGCCAATGGGGAGCTGACGCTAATAAAGCCCACCGCTCACACTGGCAAGACTGGAATCGCAGCTCTCTGGTCTGGACCCGGCACAGGCAGAACCTCGGTGTCCTAGGGCAGGGTAATGCCGGTCCTGGAGGGCCAGTGTGTGTGTATGCAGGATGTCGTTTCCACCGATTGCGCTGGCTCAATTAGCTAGTTAGCTGGATAAAACAGCCGTTTGCCTCTCAGGCAACCTTCAACCTTTAGATTGTCCGGCATCTTGTTAAAGAAAATGGACAGGTTCCCGCAGAATTTTTTTGTGTGTAATTAGTTGGAAGCAAGTGGGACATCACTACCCATAATTCCCTGCTCCTCTAAACCAACCTGCAGGCTCATTTAGAAGGCTGTAGGTAGTTGTAGTTCCTTTCCGAAAGTAAAAACAGTCAGACCACAAAGAAAAAGCTGAATTTCACTGAAATTGTGCATATTACGCTCTTCTTTGGGTGCATGACAAAAAAAAAAAAAAAAAAAAAATAAACGATTGAAGTTGGATGCATTCTGAAATAATCTTCAAAAAACTTGTATTTTTTATATATATATATATATATATATATATATCCAACTTTATACACATGCTTTTAAACCATGGAGTCTGACACCACAACAAGTTTTGGCTGTGCCACGAGTGGAAAAGTGGGTTACAGAGGGTTACAGAGGTGAGCAACAGATTGCGAGCCAAGATCCGTATATGGGACAAATTGTTACTGTGTAAAAGCACAAGCAATCTACACAGCCACGGCAACGGAAAAAGCATGTAAACCTTTGCTTCCAGTAACTGGTCTGACCCCCTTGAGCAGCAATGACTTCAACCAAACGTTTCCGGTAACTGTTGATCAGTCCCGCACATCGGCTTGGAGGAATTTTGGCCCATTCCTCCTTAGAGAACTGCTTCAACTCCGTTATGTTGGTGGGCTTCCTGGCATGAACTCCTCGCTTCAGGTCCTGCCACAACATTTCTATTGGATTAAGGTCTGGACTTTGACTCGGCCATTCCAAAACATTAATTTTCTTCTGCTTCAACCACTTTGGTAGACTGACTTGTGTGTTTAGGGTCGTTGTCTTGCTGCATGACCCACCTTCTGTTGAGCTTCAGTTCACGGACAGATACCCTGACATTCTCCTGTAGAATTTGCTGGTACAATCGAGAATTCATAGTTCCGTCATTGATGGAAAGACGTCCTGGTCCCAAGGCAGCAAAGCATCCCCAAACCATGACACTGCCACCACCGTGTTTCACAGTTGGGATGATGTTCTTATGTTGGAGTGCAGTGTTTGGTTTTCGCCAAACATATCATTTCTCATTTAAGCCAAAATGTTATATTTTCGATTCATCCGTCCAGAGAACATTCTTCCAATTGTCTTCTGGCGCATCCAGGTGATCTTTAGTAAACTTTAGACGGGAAGCAATGTTCTTTTTGGAGAGTAGTGGCTTCCTCCTTGCTATCCTCCCATGCACACCATTCTTGTTCAGTGTTTTCCTGATGGTGGACTCCTGAACACTGACAATAGCCAATGCAAGAGAGGCCTGCAGATCCTTAGACATTGCCCCGGGGTTCTTTGAGACCTCCTTGAATATTGTACGCCTTGCTCTTGGGAGTGATTTTTGTTGGACGACCACTCCTGGGGAGATTAACATTGGTGTTGAATTTGTCTGCCTGACAGTGGATTGGTGGAGCCCAAACTCTTTCGAAATGGTTTTGTAACCTTTTCCAGCCTGATGAGCATCGACAACTCGACGAGGTCCTCAGAAATCTCCTTTGATCGAGGCATGGCACACTTCCACAAACCTCTGTTTGTAAAAAAACATAAACCTGGGTCTTCACTATCATAGGGCAGGGCCACCCAAACTCACTCCTGACGGTCATCCCATTGATTGAAACACCTGACTTAATTGAACTGATAATTCGAGAGGTCCACACTTTTTCCCAACAAAGAATTTAGATGTTGTGTCATTTTGCTCAGTAAATACATTTTAAAAGGGCAATTTGTTGTGTTGTTTGTTTAATCGGGTTCTCTTCACCTTTTAGAAGGACATAGACAAAGATGTGATCACATTTTAGGTCAACTTTGACGGGTTCACAAACTTTTTCTCACCACTGAATATGCATGACACACTGCACACCTGCAGTAGCACGGCACACCAGCTGCACGGACGCAGAGACGTGTGTCATGTGATCACCTGCCCTCAGACCTGAAATTCCAGCTGGAATCACAGAGAACTCGTACACGTATCAGAACGCGCCGGCAAACACACACTGCCTCCTGCACGCGCTCAGACCGACACATCACACTCAAAATCAGGCTGTCTGGCGGCCTGCTGATTAGAGTGCGATACGGCGATGAAGAGGAAGATGACGGTGATTACAGGTCAGACGGGCAGTCTTAGCCGTCCTTCAACAATGGCTGCATTACAGCGGTATCTATAGGACACGGTAACAAAGGGACACTTGAATTGATACGTTACCTGAATTTAAAAACACACGCGGATGCACACACATACAGAAACTAGCTGCCTAATCTCCCAATTCTGGTCTTTGGTTGTTGTTATCCAAAGTGACAGAGCAGAGAATATAAAATAAATATTGACCACATCAAATACATTCAATTTCAATTCTCATTTCTATAAAAGTACTTTAAATTCATTGAAACATGCATTTGACCCAGGTGTGGTGCGCTCAATGCTGTAATGAATTAAGGAAAAGCACCTGAAAAAGTGTTCACAAGGGGCCACCGATAGCATAGCGGTCTAACGCACCCGTATTGGCTGGCCCTTTACAGGTGTGAGCTGCCTATCACAGTCGCGGTTTGAAACTTGACTGTGGCAGACCAGCCCTGGTGGGGAGCTCCGATCGGGGGCGGCGTTTGGAGGAGGGGGGAGGGAGAGCCGGCACGAGCTCCGCGAGGAGCGGTAGGGCGACCTCGTAAACAGGGTTGGGCGAGTTCCATCTTGGAGGAGTCAAACATTGCCTCGAGGTATTAGCTTGTTACGGGCGGGTTTGTGGGGGAGGGTATAATAGGCTACCAAATTGGGAGAAAAATGGGGGGGGGAAATCTGAAACAAATTATTTGAAAAAAAAAAAAATATATATATATATATTTTTTTTGTGTCCACAAAATGTTGCGCGTGAGTAGCGATAGCATTAGCCTATCCTTCAGCGTCCATGCCCACTCCCGCACCAAGCGGAAAAGGGTGTGCACATTGGCAAACCCCTCCCATTCCGAAATCTGAAAGCACTGCTTGCTGCCTGAACAGATGGCGCACGCTGGGGGGCGGAGTGAGGGGCGGCGGCCCTCGACGCTGCAGGAATACAGTAAGCGGCAGGTACACCTGCGGGAAAATGTGAACCGCCATTCTGATTGGCCCGCAGCCAACGCAACGCGGTGCCATCTGCCTACACCTGAACGTGGCCAGGGAGCAAGCGCTACAAGCAAGTCTGGGCCACCCCCCCACCCCGTGCGTCTGTCTGTCCTGGCCCCGCTCCTCTCGGTCAGAATGAGTGGGGGTTATGGCATAGCTGGCATACTGCAGACTGAGATGGTCTGTCTGATCCACAGGACACAGATTATCCTGGCCAGAATCCTGACTGACTGACGCACGCACGCACCAGTGCATTTGTGGATGTACGAGGTTCTCTACCACAAGAACAAAAAAGGCACATTAATAAAGTAAATAGTTATTCTATATTTACTTCAAAATTAAAAGGAGGATCACTATGTTAAGGTTTTTTTTATTTTTTTATAGATTTTTATTTTTCCACATTTTTCACCCAAATTTGGTAGCCAATTACACCCTTTATTTCTTTTGCTTCGCCCTCCCCCACGAACCCGCCGCCCGTCACTACGGGGCAAGCTAATTCCCAGAGGCCAGCAATGATCCGCCTCCTCGTGCCGGCTCACCCTCCCCCCCTCCCCTTGGGGCGGCCAGCCAATCGCCGCCGATCGGGGCTCCCAGCCAGGGCCGGGCTGGCGCAGTCGGGTTTCGAACCGCGGCTGTAGTAGGCAACTCGCATCCTGAGCGGATGCCTTGACAGTTACGCTACCCGAGGCCCACTATGTTAAGGTTTGAAATAGCTCCCGATCACTGTAAGTTAATGAACTACACAGAGCAATTTTACACCACTAACACACCAATAAGATCGCCTCCATAACCCTTCATCTCCATCAACCGCAATACGACCAATGTCTCAGCCAATTCTTGGGGGATTTCGAAACAATGGTCCACGATTTTCATTTGAGAACAAATTAAATAAACAAACTGAAATATAACAAAGAGTACAACTCGATAACTCCCCTGGGGGTTGGGGGAAGGGGGGAGAAAACGCTCATTGTTCTGAATTTCGAAACAAATTGCTCTGCCTCACAGGCCTCGTTGTCATTCTTGGATGAAGCATGGGACATCGGAGAGCAAAGAAGCAATCCGTTTGGCTTCCCTTCTCACACTGTCCTCCTCCTTCACCCCTGGTGCCGCACTCTGTCTCGTTACATAACAACTGAGCATACTCAAATACAGTTCACACACCTCCCACTTCATATTCATATTCATATAGAAGTGGTCATTTGCTGAAGGAATTTGGGTTAAGGCCGTTCCTCGAAAGGCACGACGGGGTCGCAGAACACCGGCCAGGCTACCCCGATGGGTGGTCTGGCTCCCCTGGCCTCCTGTCCACACTGCGGCCTCGGACCTGATGAACAAGCCAACATCACGGTGAAAGAAAACCGCTTCCTGACTTACCCACGATGCACTTGCCAGTGAAGGCATTGTTATCATTCAAGTGGACAAAGTCACGGCACGAGTTCGCCGTCGAGAAGCGCGAAGGGTGTCTCTAGAAAGTAGGTGGACGAGTTCCGCCTATACATGTGTTTTCCATCAGAGAGGTCCGAGCGCAGGGTCAGCCATAGTACAGCGCCCCTGGAGCAGTTTAGGTGTTCAGTGCCCTGCTCAAGGGCACTTCGGCAGTGCCCCAGCTAGTGAACTAGTAAGTTTCCAGTTCATCGTTTTTTTTGTTGGCCTTCCTGGGACAAGTAACCCTCCGCTTGCCAGCCCGTGTCACTAACCACTGAGCCACTGTCGCCCACTCCCAGTGTAGCCCTCTCCCCAGTGTTCGACACCACAATCAGGCAAACCTCTGGTGCTTGAAGCCAAGTGTTTAGAGCCACTGCAGCAAACAATAGGAGCGTTTCCAAAGAAGGACTGACTCAGACTCAGACTCACAAATGTTAACATATCAAGGGCAGTCCTGCCCACTTGTGTACCAATTCCTAGATAGACTTTATCCACCATCTTGAAAATTCCCCAAAACTTGCAGCTCTGACATTCCATTATGGCACTCTCTATTCAGCAGAAGGGTCTTTCATCACAAGAGGAAGTAACAGACAAAAGTACCTTTGCGTGCGTGTTTCAGTGCATGCATGTGCTAATGCGCGTGTGCCTGTGAGTGCGTGCATGCGTACGTGTGAACACGTGCATGCTTGTGTGGGAGTATGTGTGAATGTGTGCAAGCTTGTTTGTGCGTGTGTGCGTGCGTGCGTACACGTGAGCACGTGCGCGCTTGTGTGCGTGTGCCTACGTATGTGCGTACGTGCGAGTGCGTACATGCTTGTTTGTGCTTATGTGCGTGTGCCCCTGCACGTGTGTTTGTGACTGTGTGTGTGTGTGTGTGTGTGTGTGTGTGTGCGCGTGTACACATTGGTGAGAACACGAGCGTGTCGGTCGTTACCTTGAATGGCCCCCAGGTCTCACAGACCCGGGCTGTACCTGCCCTCAGGTCCCCTGGGCGGTGACCTCTGACCTTTCACCCCCTCCCCAGCACACAAAGGAAGGTTGTGTGCGCTAGAGCAGGTCCGTTTCAGCCTCCAATCCCACAGCTGGGCAGGGTCACAGCATCCAATCACAGAACTGGAGCGAGAGAGAGAAAGAGAGAGAGAGAGAGAGGCAATACGTGAGGCGAAGCTGTGGCAGACTGCTTCAGTAGCGCCATTCTGACAAGGCCCTACGCGGAAACAGCCCTGTCGGCAGTTTCGACACAGGGTCACTTTAAAATTAAACAGTGACAGGGGGCCTCC
The DNA here is from genome assembly GCA_029706075.1 of Aldrovandia affinis. NCBI lineage: Eukaryota > Metazoa > Chordata > Actinopteri > Notacanthiformes > Halosauridae > Aldrovandia > Aldrovandia affinis. Next base: position 690,542 of record JAINUG010000178.1, on the reverse strand, counting down.
GATAGCCTTGCGGTCTAACACACCCGTATCGACTGGTCCTTTACGAGTGTGAGTTGCCTATCATAGTCGCGGTTCGAAACCCGACTGTACCAGACCGGCTCTGGTGGGGCACCCCAATCAGGGGCGGCGTTTGGCTGTCCGCCCCAGGGGGAGGGGGGAGGGAGAGCTGGCACGAGCTCGCTTAGGAGCGGTAGGGCAACCTCGTAAACAGAGTTGGCCGAGTTCCGTCTCGGAGGAGGCGAACATTGCCTCGAGGTATTAGCTCATCCCGCGGAGGCGGGCGGCGAGTTCGTGGGGGAGGGTGAAATCGAAAAGAAAAAGAGGGTATAATTGCCTACCAAATTGGGAGAGAAACAGGAGGGGAAAAAAATCTAACAAAAATGAAAAATTAATTAATTAAAACTGTCACAACACAAGTCCAATTCAAGTCAAATGTATTTGTGTCGTGCATTTCACCGAACATTTCCCACAATACGCCGTACAGCACACGCCGGCCTGAACCACCGCCGCCCCCACAAAAGCAAGCCTAGGGTAAGGACAGGAAAAACTCGTATCATTTTATTTCAATTTAAAATTAAAACATCCACCTCTGTCAGAAAGTAAAGAACCGTAAGAGCACAGCTAGCGGGACAGAGCGTTAAACTGCGCCAAACGGATGAGCACAGATTTGGTTTGAAAGAACATATTAACCTCAGCGATGGGTCACACAGCAAAACATCCTGTTCCACTCTTAATTTCATAAAGGGGTTTCCAACAGATCATCCCTCAAGCCTGGGAGATCCAGCTGCTCCTCTTTTCCTTTCCCCGTTTCAGTAAAAACCCTTTCCTTTCTTTTTTTCTTTTTCCTCCTCTTTCCATGTATGGTCTTCTGAGCCTCTGCTTTCAGGTCGGGGGGGGGGGAGGGGGGCTGTTTCCACAGTTTGGCCCAAATTATTTTGAACGATCCAACAACCCAGCATCGTGGAAGCAAAGATGCTTCAGAGGACGTGACATTAGAATAGGGGTCAGCCTCACATCCCATAATACTGCCTCATTATGCTGGGGGAGTCCTGACAACTCTAACCCCAATTTTTCATTATATTATACATCTTTACCACAAATATTTGGATTACCCCATTTAATACCCCAACACTAATTGAGACGAGGACAGTCCCACCAATTAGAAACCCTCCCTCCCTGGGCGACACTATGGCCAGTTCAGAAAGTGCCCTGCAGGGCTGCCTGCCACACACAGCATTGGCACAGGATTTGGGCCAATCAATACACTGGAACAAAGTCTTGGCAGGATGAGCTACAGAACTACAACACTACAGAACTACAACACTACAGAACCAAAGCAATACAGAACTACAACACTACAGAACTATAGAACCACAACACTACAGAACTATAGAACCACAACACTACAGAACTACAACACCACAGAACCACAACACTACAGAACCAAAGCAATACAGAACTACAACACTACAGAACTATAGAACCACAACACTACAGAACTACAGAGCTATAGAACTATATAACTAATGATAATGACTTTAGACAATGATACATTTTTTGGTAACATACAGACTGGGGCACCCTTGTCACACCCAGTGGTTGAGCTGGAGCAGTCGTGACTGAGAGCCTGGCCTGAAAGAGCAAGCGAGCCCACGCGCCTGCAAAGACCAGCGTGGCTGCCACGGATCATCCAACAACAGCACATTTTCAACACGGTATCGCCCGTATCGAAGTTATTTCACGACTCGGTTCCGAGTGCAAGTGATTTAAACGGTAGCTGGAGAACCTGCAGACCTTCCGAGTATAAATTAAATCTACCTGTAGACACCTAGAAGGCTGCAGTTCAACTGGAGCACAGGTCGATGGTGAACGTTACGTATTCGCCAAATGCAACAAAACAGGCGATGACAAGTTGGTGCGCTTCATCTTTCTTTGGCGCACGCATACAGAACAAACTCAAATCAAGGGTGCACGTTCAGTTTCCATGGAGGCGGATGAACGCCCAGCACAATCATCCCTCTAACCTTATCCATATTGACATAGAAGGGAGTCGGTTCCACTAAAAGAACAACTGCTCCCCAAGCCTTCACGTCAAGATGCATCCTGTACTAAATTCGACCTACACGTTTTAAGACGTTTAAGTAATTTTGATCAAAAGTGAGCCACATAAAAGAATCGTTTTCTCCTTTAACGGTACAGCAACTGGAGAACGAGGGGTTTCTCTACACCACTGTTTCTCGATGCTGGCCCTCAGAACCCACTGAAGGCTATATGCTGGTTTTCCAGCCAAACGGGATCATAATTATTTGCATTTGGTTAAGCTGGTAACTGAATTGGGATCTGGGGGGTTAAGATCTCCCCCACGGTTACCTGCCATGCTTCCTTAAGTTTGCAAAGAGTGTGATTTTTTTCCAATGCGTATCTATTAGTTTGCGTGTCCCTTTAATACGCTGGCGTAAAATGATGGTATTCTATTGTTTATTTTTGTTGGGTTTGTTTTTCCACCCTTTTCTTTCTTTCTAGGGTACCAATCAATTGATGTGAATATATGGCAAACAGATCTGTCGATTAATTGAATCCATCGCAAAAAAAAATAAAAAAATGCCTCGTTCTACGAGTTCAATGCACAGTTATTAAAAACAGCAACCAATACATTTAGACAGATCTGCAGTAAACGTCTTTGATTAAACTAATTAAAGGGTGAGTAAACCTGCATTAAGAGTATGCCTCTTCAATCAACTCTAGACATGAAAAGTGGCTAGTATTTTTTTGTATAACTAGAGTGGAACAGTATTGCAACATGTTAACCCTTCACATTGGAAGTTTTGCCTTAGCTTCTTTGCGCTCGCTTTTCTCTGTTTCATAACTAGTTCTTGACCAACTGTACAAACTTGTAAATTGCATCGATGAACACGGGAGCGAGGTTGTAACAGAACACGACCCCTGTGCTAACAGCTACACAGCGAACTGTGGTGCCGCTCGGAGACGAACAAAAACACTGCCAGAACAATTGTTTGGTGAAACCAAAGAACTAAAACAAAACACCTCCCCCCCCACCCCCCAACAAAAGTTTCCGTTTCAGTCGCAATCAGTGTATTGCATTGATTCCACCCACGTGTACAAATATTGCACAATATTTATTACAAAAACAAGCAAGGCAGAAACAAAAGGAGAGAGAAACGCAATCCACGCCATTGTTGAGTTGATGTGATAAAAGTTAAATAGTTAATTTGTTAAAAACACTGGTGTTGAAAACTGCTGGTTTGCTCTCCGCTGCATATTCTCAGAAACATTTGGTAGAAACATGGCTCGTGCGATCGACGCGTCCCATCTGTTTTAGATATCGTACCAGCGATGTGTTTCTTGCTTAACGTTCGTGCTGTCTACGGATTAAAATATCCACATTTAAAATATTCGAAATTAAGTCCTAATTTCTGAGCATAAATGGCTGCCTTCCCGGACGGTAAGGGAAAGTGTGTTTACTGCCGGCCAGCAGGCGTCCCGGGAAAGGATACCGCGTACGCACTCTAGAGGGGAGGTAGAACAAAACTTACCCATTTGTGCCAAATAAACGAAGTCCGCATTCCTCAGCAAAGATCCCCCATTACCACGAAAGATTTTTACGCGCAGATGATGACCAATCGTCGCATCACCAGTCCCATCCTCTCTCGCTTTAGGCGGAGAGAGGTGCTTTATCCACAAACGAAAGCTTTCACTCAATTATAATCTTCGGAGTATATAAATCCCCTTTGCAGAAAATAATCAACTCGATAAGAGCTGTGGACACGGTTTGTTGTTTCCTGTAATATCCAGCAACGGCGATCCGCAAATAAATCTCAGCGCTCGGCTAGCGTACGCCAAACGACACACACACACACACGCACGCACAAAAAAAGTTTCTCCAAGACGTTTCAAACTTGTGCAACTTTTTTTCTCTCAGAGAAGTTGTTCCTGTTTCGCGCAAGCTTTGGGGGGAGGGGAGCTTTACGGCAGCAAAGCAAAGCCAGCGCACAAAAAGTCTCCCAGCCAAGGCTTTAACAGCACTGACACAAAAAAACAACTCAAAGGGAACAGGGGGAACGAAAGCGATGGCGATCTATTGGGGGTACAACACACGCAACAATCGCAAAAATGTAGGCTACTCCTTCCATTGAAAGGTTTTTTTGTTTTGTTTTTGAAATCCTCTGCCATTCAAATTGTAGCTACACACAAAACCTTAAATGTGTTTTCTTGCTAGCCATCTCACTCTGGTACTGTCGTGTACTTAATTTCATGTAGTGCGTGCTGTCATTTGGGCATCGTTCTTAATTTAAATTAAGACGATAGAATTACCAGTTTGGCACGTTTTACAATCCCATGTCCGTGGAAGGCGACGTTTTTTTCGTATGTTTCGTTTTGTTTTTTTATCTGGTTTCATTTACATATTTATGTTCACCACCACTGCAACGTTTTAAGATGAGCAGCATCGATTTTATTTTCACAAACACGCGCTACATCGTTGCTACCACTGTCTCCCGCGTTTGGCTACTGCGTGTCAATATTATGTGGGCATTTTCCTCCGGATTCTTCCATCATCCGGGCTATGAGCATTCTGTGTCCTCTGCCCGTTCACACCGAAAGTGCGATTCGAATGTACCGCAGTTACTTCACTGCTGCTATGGTAAAATGAGGGGGGAGTAGCGAGCGGTTTCATGGAGAAGGAATCACGCAATATACCTCGTAGGTGATAACAGTTACTATCGCCGCAGATCGGTCCCCTAAAATGTCTCTGTGCGTAACAAAGACAAGCGGGCATAGACACGGCTTGTGGCTTCAAGCGTTGTTTGTAACTGCGTGAAAAAAAACCCCCAGGACTACGTTTCGCTTTTACTTAGTTTTTTTTGTTGTTGCTGGTATTCACCAACCACCTAGCGCTCATCGTTTCCCCCCCTGTCAGGTTTTGCGTGTTGGTTTAACCCAAATTCTAAGCAGCAATTCTAGGTCAGGTCTGTGTGCCACTGAATACATTAAACGCCTGCAATCAATGCAGGAAAGAGTGCATCTAGTCCTGAGAAACAAGAACCATTTCAGCCGCTGCTGGACCGTAGCAATCTGGATAAAACGATGATATCAACTAATATCATTATTATTTAATCTAGTGGGAAATTATTATTGATTTTCATGGTTTTTCCCCCCTTTCAAACCCAGCAGATCTACAGATATCCTGGCTAAACTATATTGCATGCAATTTGCAAAGAAATTTGCTGAATCAAATTCAACATCATCGTATTGAATAGCGGGAAGAGTCGTTAAATGTGAAAATGTTTCTGCATAAATAAGGTGTTACAGATGCCAGTATCTAAAGTTACAGAAAAAAGCAAGAACACCGAAGAAGCATCGCTCGTTGGATCATTTAAGGTCAAGCAGTTCAGGAGCACAGTAAAACCATGAAGAACAGGTCATGTCCATTCCTGTCACAGACCCCAGACTTCAGTCTGTGGCCGCCATGGCTGCCCCTACATCTGGTCAGGAGAGTGTTTTCACAAGCGTTAAAAATGAATGAATTAATTAATCACCACCGTCTCCCTTCTCTGAGCTTGAGTTGTTATGGAGACCAGTGTGGTGCTCGTGTCACCTGTGCCATCCCATTAGTGCCTACGGTGGTGCGATCCAGTCTCAATCCCTTCCACACCACACACACACACACACACACACACATACATATATATACACACACACACACACATACATATATATACACACACACACACACACACACATACACACACACACATACACACATACACACACACACGCACACATACACACACACACACACACTCATACACATACATGTACACTCACACATGCACACACACTCACTCAAACACACACACACACCCATACACACTCACATGCGCACGCACACCCATACACACTCACATGCACACGCACACCACATGCACACTCACAGAAGCATATGCACAGACACACACACGCACACACTCCGCTCCCCTCCCCTCAGTTGTCTTATTTAAACATTTGATTTCATTTTAAATGTATATTCAGAAAATACTAAAGGACATAATTTGCTGTTTCCTCATATTAAAGAGCTCAGTATTGAATGTTGTCTTATTGGACTTGTCATTACCCCTGCCCTTTCCCTCTCTGAACTAGGGCTGACAATGCTGTCTAAATTCACCCCAAAAAAGCACGAAGAGGCGAATGAAGCGTTTAGTTTAGATCTGTGGAGAATGCGCCACCCTCGTTGTTTGTGTTCCGTCTCTTTTGAAATGAAGTAATGAGAGGGAAACGATTATATATTCATTTGAATTGCACAGGGGAGCCCCTGCTGTGGAACGCAGGCAAACACACAGAACATGTGTGAGCGGCGAGGGGGGAAAAACAAACAGAACGCCGCAGAACGCCTGCAAACAGCAATTTACTTGTGACTGACGTCCTCAGTTTAGTAATCTGCCCTGACTGCACGCGACGAGCTCTGCCGCGACGTCCCAGGTAACACCTTAATGCGCGCCGCTATTCAGCGCAGCGGTGACACCGTTGCGATGTAACGGGAAGATTGTGACAGTGCCATTCGTTTCTCGAAATCTATTGTGACAGTGTCATTTGTTTGCTGAGAGGTATATTTCAATGAGCTAGTTCGAAAAAAATAACGAATACAATAAAAAAAATGATTTGCTCGTTTGTATTTTTACTGCTCCCTTGCGATACTCACGGGACAGGGATCGGGCCATTTCCCATCGTCATTATTCAGCTGCGGCGGCAAAATATCAATGAATCACACGCCGACAGAGGGAAGAGGCAAAGCAACAGACTTTAAAGGCGAGCTGGGCGGCTGCTACCCCCCCCCCCCTGTCATTTCCAAATCTACAAAAAATTGCATTCAAAATAAATAAATAAAAGGTCAGTCTATTTGGCTGTGTCTCAGAGGGTAGACGGAGCTGTGAAAGAGAGGGGGGGCGGGGGGCGGTGTATTTCTGCCGGTGGTTCACTCTGATGCATACTAAGTGTGCGGGGTGGGGGGCTCAGGGGATTAAACCGTCTGTTTGCCATCTAATCCTTTGCGTGAACCGGTACCGTCATCATGTATACTCAAGTGAGTTGAGTGGATTCGACGGAAAATAGAGAAAAAAAGGAGAGAGTCGAGAGATGGGGGGGACAACAATGTAAATAAACACTCCGCCGTCGCAGGAAACAATTCCCTTTGATAATTCATCACAGTTGTTTTTACCATTTTACTTACAGACAATTCGTGAGCTTTGATAGCAAAAAAAAACCCCACTACAGTTCTTATCTGGAAGTAAAATAAAGCACACTCCCTTTCTCTTCCTGTACCATGGTGAACAGATGACAGCGAACTTTCAGATGCGAGCTGTTGCTTCAGTAGTAGTTTGCAACGTAGGGGACAAATATAAATCCGTGCATGCATTTCTGAGCGCATTCACGTGCAAGCGCAGGGTTTCAGTAACAAGGGTAGGGCCTGCTGTGGGACGTCACCCTAAATCTCAGATACAAACTGCCATGTTTTTTTTTTTTTTTCAGCTTCACTTCGATTATTGGTTTTATTCGAATAGTATACAGTTTAGCATTATTGTCAGTTACGAAAGTATTGTGTGTTACGAAAACTGAAATAAACACATTTTATTTGAAAGGACAAAGCATAGTAGGCCTGTTGTCATTTTCATTTCCATTAGCGCAATTAGAACATACATTTTCATTGCATAACATTAGAGGTAGGAAAGACCAAGGGCAAAGGTCCCTGGCCAAGTGAAATAATCACACTCAAACTGCTTCACCTGGGGTGACGTCACACTCTGGTCACGTGCGAACTGACGTCTCTGAACGCCGCTACGTTTGCGTCACCTGACGCGCATTTTAATTCCGCTTGTGTGCGAGCGCCCGCAATTTATTGCAGTACAGTTGTCGCATCAGGCGATTCGTTACTTGCTGTGTATGTTAAGAGCAAGTAACGCTCCAGCAAGAGATGACATCACGGTGGATGAAAATAAAGAAAAAACTAATCGAAAAACAGTTCACAATGAGGTCAAGTTTATTTAACATGCTTGTTTCCAGTTTTTTTACGCCATAGTGAATTCCGGGCCACTTCATTCTTAACCCGGTGTATGGAAAATGCTAAATAACAGCATCGCCGGTAGAAAGCACGCGCCACTGACCGACAATAATTGGCCCGGAACGGTTTGTTGAAAATAACAGCCGAATACAACACTGGACAAGATTGAATATGCATCTCAGTTCAAATTAAAAATGTAATTAGTTTTCCGTGACAGCTGCTGTGTACTGTAGGCCTACTACAAAACATTTCAGACAGATATTTCCCTATGTGTGTGTGTTGATTCACTCCCCCCAATTACCCCTCTCAATTTTAGATGAGAAAGTGTAATTCAAATAAAGCAAAACTTTCTGCTGGTGTATTTTTAAAAATGTATTTATTTTGAATATATCCACAGTGGGACTTGTGGCAGCACATTCTAGAATCTCCACAGCCTCTAACAGCAGAATGAACGCATAGACTTCCCTGCTTATTTGCATGACAAATTAAGCAGTGTTGCTAAAGCATTACAATACATATATAGGACAACAATTGATCCATACACTGGAAGCATTGCGTGCGTTCACTGTGACAGGTCGCGCAGTGCTGTAGTGTATGCGTGGCTCGTGGCCCCTCTTGGATGCCTGCTACACACGACAGGTCTTAAAATCCTAACACCCCTACAGCCAAATGCCGCCCCTGATCGGGGCTAATAGCCAGGGCCGGTCTGGCAGAGACAGGTTTTGAACCGCGACCCTGATAGGCAGCCACACTCGTATCGGACCAGCCAAGATACGATGCGTTAGACTGCTACGCTGTCCGCTGCCTCAAGTCTTAAACTTCAAGTTTCAAGTAAGTCCCAAGTGATGAAGGGTAAGTCTCAAATAAAGTCCCAAGTCACCGTGTTCAGGTCAAGTCAAGTCCTCAAGTCACATTCAAAAGAAGTCTCTCAAGTCATCCAGCCCCAAGTCCAAGTCTAGTCCCAAGTCATAGACATACAAGTCTAGTCAAGTCTCAAGTACTTTTATTTTTTGTCAAGTCTGAAGTCGCACTCGAGTCCAAGTCATGTGATTTGAGTCCACAACTCTGACTAACACAATCCTACATATAAATCCTAGGTAAGCATTGCTATGAGAGAAAGCACAACAAGGTTGACTACATGAGGACTAAGCACAGTAAGAGTGAAGCCAGCACACTGCGTGGCTAATGAGGGAAAACACCTCTCTGTCAGCATCACATTCTTCCTCATTCCTCATTCCTCTCCCTCTCTCTCTTTCTCTTCTTCCTCTCCCTCTCTATTCTCCCTCTTTCTCTCAAATTCAAATGGTTTATTTGCATGACACGTTAAGTTGTGTTGCTAAAGCATTACAATGCATATAGTACAACAACAACAACCACCCCTTGCTGATTACACAGGGGTGACTTCTGGCACACCAACCCCACCCTCCACCGTGCCCATCTTCTCCAGCGACCAGCAGACCTCCATGCTCATAACAATGCCGTCTACATCAACTACCTGCTCAGACACTTCTGCAAGATGACTTTCGCTGGTCTGCATCCAACGTCCCCTGGGTAACAGTCCGGGTGGAGCTGGCTGCTGCGTCACAGGAGCGGGGGGGTTTCAGGAGCCCACGGAGAGAAATTCGGCCAGAGGACTGCACAGAAGCGCCATTCCAAATGGGATTTGAACTCGGGAGGTCGGAACCCAGCGGTTCTCCCCCTCCCACAACACGGGCCAGCCCAGAAGTCTGTTGTGAAACATTTGCATGTTGAGAAGAGTAGGCCACCGGTCGCCCTCACATCAGCGCCTAAGCGTCCAGTCAAAACGAACCTCTCTCCGTCCCTCAGACCCCAGACATGCGTCTCCTGAGGGCGAGGCATGTCCAAGGGCCGGCAGCGTAGTGTAAGGGTCAGGGAACTGGGCTTGTAACAGCAGAGGTTTGCAGGTTCGATTCCCAGATGGGGGCAGTGCCATTGTATCCTTGATTAAGGTACTGAACCTGAATTGCTTCAGTAAAATATCCAGCTGTAAATGGGTTGTATGTGGAAAAGATGGACACACTGCATAAGTCACTCTGGACGAAAGCGTCTTCCAAATGCCTGCAACACAAATCCTTTTTCATCGCTCTTACACTACTTTCAGCAGTACCTTGGCTTGTAAACCCCCACCCCCCCCCCGGGCTCTCGAATCTGTGAGCAGCGCCCTCTAGAGGCACGGATGACAGGCAGGCAGCACTCGAGCACAGCTCGCCCCGTTAGTGCCGGAAACCTGTGATGAATGTGTGTGTACGCTGGTGTTTAGGAGGGTCACCCCCGAACAGTCGCCACCGGGCGCAGCTGGCTGCCGCTTCACAGGAGCAGAGGTGGGGGGGGAAGGGGTGGTCCCCGGCTCGTCCTCCCAGTTAACCGTCATCCATCACCTGGAAACAGCCGGCTCTTTGTCTCCAAAAGTGTGTCAGTTCCACAGGCGCTGCTGGGAGCGTTTCGACATCAATCTCCAGGAACTCAGCTACAGTGGGACGGGGACGGGGGTGGGGTGGCGGTGAGCTAAACGCATGACATGACATCGTAACTACGCTATCCTGTCGGCGAAAAACGTTGTGAGAACGCTGCGTGGGCGGTGGGTCCTGAGGGCCAGCACTGGGACTGCTTCTCCAGCCCATGCCAGCTTACACCAGGCACCAGGGAACCAAAGCACTGGGCACAGTTTTTGAGGCTGGGCTTGCCCAAGCGGCTACCTGCTTCCCTTCTGGTGGGTTGGTGTAAGCGAAAAACACATAACTTGCTTTCCTCCTCACCTCGACACGCAAGACTATGCACAGGTAACTGGAAAAATAAAGGAAACGCCAACATAAAGAGTCTTAATAGGGCTTGGGCCACCATGAGCTGCCAGAACAGATTCAACACAGCTTAGCATAGATTCTGCAAGTGCCTGGACCTATATTGGAGGGATTGCAACACCATTCTTCCATGAGAAATTCCATCATTTGGCGTTTTGTTGATGGTGGTGGAAAATGTTGTCTCAGGCGCTGCTCCAGAATCTCCCCTAAGTGTTCAATTGGGTTGAGATCTGGTGACTGAGACGGCCATGGCACACGGTCACAATCATGCTCATCAAACCATTCAGGGCCCACTCGTGCCCTGTTGATGGGGGCACTGTCATCCTGAAAAAGACCACTCCCTTCAGGATAGAAATGCTTTACCACAGGATGTAGGTGATCACTCAGAATGACTTTACCTTGCCCTCTAAGGGGTTGAGTGGACCTAAACCATGCCAGGAATATACAATCCCACACCATAACAGAGCCGCCAGAACCCTCATTTACTCAAGTACGTATTTCCTATATTTTGGCAGTTACCTCTACATTCTCCCAGCCACGTACCTCCATAGTCTGAAGTCACACACATTCCATAATTAATAATCAGCACATTCAAAACCAATTTTATACACTGGAGGATTGTGGGTAATTCAGCGTCCTCGAGGGACAGAGCCGTAGTGCCCCGGCCTCGTGCTTGACCCACAGTTCCTCTGTCCTGAATCCTCGCTCTAATCTGCCGCACGCTATTCCCGAGTCAATCAGCACCATAAACAACCTCAATTACACTTTCACAGAAGAAGAAAGACTGTGCAACTATCAGATAGAAGGAGGGATTCCCCCCGCCTCACCGCGGCCCAGGCGGGTCCCCGCCGTCTCTCTCCATTTCCGTTTCAGCGTTCAAAAAGCGGGTTCCTTTCACCGTCACCAAGTGTGAAAAGTTGAAAAGAAAAGGCAGAAAAAAAGAAGTTACAGAACTTTACTTTAAAATATGTTTTTTTTAAACTGTCTCCTCGCGGAAGGAGACCCGCTATTCAAGTTCAAGCAGAGCCGATGGGCTTGAAGGCTAACAATACTGTACTCTAATGCGGGCCTATGGAAATCCAGGCAGACCGTGTTAATCAATTGCCTATTCAGATCCCAGACTGCCTGGTGAGGGCTTTAGAACAGCCACTAGGCATGAGTGGGCCAGAAAGGACCCTGGTCATTCAGTCATCCCTGTATAGCTCTGCAGGCACCAGCCCGCCCAACAAAAAAAGCCCTTTTTGTTCACATTGCATTGCAGGTATTTTATTTACGCTCAGGGTCTGGTGAGATTTTTTTTGACACCAAGTGCCACTCAGAACCCACTCAAGTTCTGAATTTGCGTTCACTACACCAAAGAGCACCGTGAACGCTTGGGAACATTTGGGAGGGGGGAAACGCTTGGGAAACCTCACCTGGTTTCTTGGGTCAGAACTGGCTGAGGATTTTGAGGTGAAAACAAAAGCCAGCACACTCTGCGGCCCTCCAGGACCAGGGTTGAAGAGTCCTGCATGCACTGTGGCCCTCCAGGACCAGGGTTGAAGAGTCCTGCATGCACTGTGGCCCTCCAGGACCAGGGTTGAAGAGTCCTACAGGCACTGTGGCCCTCCAGAGCCAGGGTTTAAGAGTCCTGCATGCACTGTGGCCCTCCAGGACCAAGGTTGAAGAGTCCTGCAGGCACTGTGACCCTCCAGGGCCAGGGTTGAAGAGTCCTACAGGCACTGTGGCCCTCCAGGGCCAGGGTTTAAGAGTCCTGCAGGCACTGTGGCCCTCCAGGGCCAGGGTTCAAGAGTCCTGCATGCACTGTGGTCCTCCAGGACCAGGGTTGAAGAGTCCTGCAGGCACTGTGACCCTCCAGGGCCAGGGTTGAAGAGTCCTACAGGCACTGTGGCCCTCCAGTGCCAGGGTTGAAGAGCCTCATCTCCACCAAGGGACTGAACCAAAGACTCCCTCGGGCCTTTGGGCCTCATGCCGAGGCGCTCACAGCTCCACGCTCCCTCATTAAAACCCACACATTTCTGTGGAACTCTCCCACACAGGCTCCTGAGTTGTGACGGCGCGTGGACACGTTGGACTGGGCCTGCATCTCCGGTTTGACGTGGAGTGAACCGGTTTTCCCCACACGCACAACTCGGGAATCAAGACCAGGTGCATCCACCGATTCTGATCGACTCCAGACCAAGCTCTGCTGTTGGTCAACACCCAGAGAAGCCCCAGGTCTGAGGTCACAGCAATATAATGTATAAAATATATGCCATTTAGCAGACGCTTTTATCCAAAGCAGCTTACAGTAGTGAATGTGTACATTTTTCAGTATATGTGCTCCCAGTGGGAATTAAACCCACAACCCAAGCGTTGTCAACGCCGTGCTCTACCTGCTGAGCCACACAGAACCACAATCACAGAACAACAGTGACATCAATCGGGGACCCTGCGACAGGCTAATGCCATGGGGGGGGCTTTGCACATTAATCAGTAAAGCCACTGACACCACCATCAAGAGCTGCTCCTCCAGACAGAGCGTCCACTGGAGACTCGGCCGAGAGACCACAGAGTTAGAGGCACTGCCACCAACAAATGAGCTCGCATTATTCACAGCAGCTAATTGCCAACGTCCGTATTATAGCAAACCGCTATCCATTCTCCTTTCAGCTAATCGTCTCCTCTCCTCACCCTCCTCCAGTCTTCCATTTCTCTTCCACTCTTCTCTCCTTTCCTCTCTCTCTCTCTCTCTCCGTCTCTGCTCCTCTCCAATCATCCCCAGGTAAATGGGAATAATGTGCTGCTACAGCTCACTGAAACAACATCACTACAGCTTGACATTAACCTGCTGTTCAATCGCAGGCAATTTGAGCAGCAGCCCACTTGTTTTGGTTACAATGTTAAGCCATTTTGTTAATGGCTTACAAATCACTGCAACAATAAATGGTTAGAATGAAAAAGGTTGCACTGATTTCAATTGACAAAATCGAATTTGGGAAGTAGAGAATGGTACAGAGAACGCAACTGGACGTTAAAGTTAACTCATAGGTTCACGCCTTCCTGAAGGGACATACAGGCGGCTCCCAAAATAGGCATTTACTCAAGGAAACACTTGAGTAAATGAAAGGTTCTGGAGGCTCTGTTATGGTGTGGGGTGCATTTTTCTGGCATGGTTTAGATCCACTCAACCCCTTAGAGGGCAAGGTAAATGAGAATAACTACAAAGCCAGAGTGATCACCGTCATCCTATGGTGAAGAATTTCTATCCTGATGGGAGTGCTCTGTTCCAGGATGACAATGCCCCCATCCACAGGGCATGAGTGGTCACTGAATGTTTTGATGAGCATGAAAACGATGTAAATCATATGCCATGGCTACCTCAGTCACCAGATCTAAGTGAACACTTATGGGAGATTCTGGAGCGCTGCCTGAGACAGTGTTTTCCACCACCGTCAACAAAACACCAAGTGATGGAGTTTCTCGTGGAAGAATGGTGTTGCACACTCCAATAGTCCCAGACGCTTGTAGAATCTATGCCAAGGTACACTGAAGCTGTTCTGGCAGCCCGTGGTGGCCCAACGCCCTAATAAGACACTTTATGTTGGTGTGTCCTTTATTTTGGCAGTTACCTGTATATGTTTGCGAGCGGGGATTGCTGGGCTGATTTATGCTGGTCTGGAAAAATAACACTTCAACATTTTTCTCTTCTCTTTTCGGACAGTTTAATATTTGGCAGAGAGCTTTTGGCTGTAGTCGGATCCGGCCAAAGAGGAGACGTGACACCAGAACTTTTCTCCAATGTCATAACAAAACAAACTCTTACAGCAGGCCTTTCATTAAGTTCTGTTTGTGAGTTTGGCAGCGAGACGTAGTCTTTGTCCCCTACATGGGGGTTTCTGCTCAGGGATACACAGCAACAGCTCTCTGCCTGTTCCCTACCGCAAGCAGCCTCCACTACGTTTCCAGTACGTCCACAAAGCGTTTGAAGAACGTTCGGGCACATTCCAGTTGGTTGGTGAGAAAACGTTGTGATGACGACGTTCCCCCAAACAGTCTTAGAATGTATTTATTGTCAAGTCAAAGAGAAACTCTTTATGTCTCATACTAACAAACTGGTAGCCAGTGGTGGACACTAACAAAGTACCTTTACTTTACTTATTACTATACTTAAGTACATTTTTGAAATATCTGTGCTTACTTAAGTATTCCCAGTTTTACTTTTATTTTTACTTTCACTCCCCTACATTTCAAACCTTTTACTTTTACTGGAGTAATATTTATCAGGGTATCTGTACTTTTACTCAAGTAAAGGGTTTGTGTACTGCGTCCACCACTGCTGGTAACGTGCCCTGGTAATGTTCCCCGTTTGAAGACCGTTCCTGCAATGTTCCATGTGACTTAAAAATAACATTCAAGGGACATCCGGGAAACAAACGTTACACATTGAGAATGTTTATCCTAACGTTCTGGGAATGTTCTAGGAACCAAAAAATGGTGGCTGGGTTTTACGTGCCCCCAAGAAACTGCTGCCATGGTGACAAACAACACTACAGCCCTACAGAAATGAGAGGTGATTAAATCAGGGATAGCTTTACCTGCAGATTGCACAGTGACAGGATTATCGGTACAGTTACACATGGACCCCCCCTACCTGTACAGAACACTGGGCCAATGAAAGACCACCCTACCTGTACAGAACACTGGGGCTACTGGAGACCACCCTACCTGTACAGAACACTGGGCCAATGAAAGACCACCCTACCTGTACAGAACACTGGGCCAATGAAAGACCACCCTACCTGTACAGAACACTGGGCCAATGAAAGACCACCCTACCTGTACAGAACACTGGGCCAATGAGAGACCACCCTACCTGTACAGAACACTGGGCCAATGAGAGACCACCCTACCTGTACAGGTGGGGTAATGGGGGGAGAGGCCCCTCTGTAAGCCCTCAAGTCCTGACAAGCAGCTCCTTCCTGTACTTCCCATCATTAATCGCTCTGCATACCCGCCCCTATCTCGCCTGCCGGGGTTCATCCGCCGGATGACACGGTCCTCTGGCCCACCTGTGTAATCACACAGTTATGTTTTTTCCTTTTTTAAATGTTTTTTTTTTTTGGTATAAAACAAGCAGCAGACTATTCCCCTCCCGACAAGGCAGGGGTGTCCAATCTTATCTGAGAAGACACCGGCCCTTCTGCGCCCACACCAGCCCTTCTGCCCCCACACCGGCCCTTCTGCCCCACACCGGCCCTTCTGCCCCCACACCGGCCCTTCTGCCCCACACGGCACTTCTGCCCCCACACCGGCCCTTCTGCCCCCACACCGGCCCTTCTGCGCCCACACCGGCCCTTCTGCGCCCACACCGGCCCTTCTGCCCCCACACCGGCCCTTCTGCCCCCACACCGGCCCTTCTGCCCCCACACCGGCCCTTCTGCGCCACACCGGCCCTTCTGCCCCCACACCGGCCCTTCTGCCCCCACACCGCCCCTCTGCCCCCACACCGCCCTTCTGCCCCCACACCGGCCCTTCTGCGCCCACACCGGCCCTTCTGCCCCCACACCGGCCCTTCTGCCCCAAATGATTAAAAAACACAGACCTTCCAACCTTCGTCATCGGCGTCTCCTATCAAAGCTCTCCGCCCTTCCATCTCGCTCCCTCCCCCCCTCTCCAAGGAAAGATCTATCCTTCATCACATCTCAGGGGAGGGGCTACCTGCTACATGCTTACCCATGTACAGGTAACAACCAAAATAAAGGCAACGCTTTGGTAACCCAGCTGGGCGGAGTAGGGTGGTGGGGGGAAGGGGGGGAAGGGGAGTGCCGGGGCCTAGCTGCCAGCACTTGTTGTGGGGCTGGCCTCACGGTACTGCACCCGTTTAAGGCATCCTTCATTTACTCAAGTGTTGCCTTTATTATGGTAGTTACCTGTAGCTTGCTCAAAGAAAAGAGAAAACCAAAACAGTGTGAGAACCGTATATCTATCCCAAAGCCCCCAACACTGCCACACAACACCCCAACACTGAGAGCAGAGCCCCCAACACTGCCACACAACACCCCAACACTGAGGCCCAAGCCCCCAACACTGCCACAAAACACCCCAACACTGAGAGCAGAGCCCCTAACACTGCCACACAACACCCCAACACTGAGAGCAGAGCCCCTAACACTGCCCCACAACACCCCAACACTGAGAGCAGAGCCCTAACACTGCCCCACAACACCCCAACACTGAGGCCCAAGCCCCCAACACTGCCACACAACACCCCAACACTGAGAGCAGAGCCCCTAACACTGCCACACAACACCCCAACACTGAGAGCAGAGCCCCTAACACTGCCCCACAACACCCCAACACTGAGGCCCAAGCCCCCAACACTGCCACACAACACCCCAACACTGAGAGCAGAGCCCCTAACACTGCCCCACAACACCCCAACACTGAGGCCCAAGCCCCCAACACTGCCACAAAACACAGCGATGCTGAGAGCAGAGCATTCAAGTGTTTTTTTTAACCCATTTTTAACCCCAGTTTTTTTTCCCCTCCTAATTTGAAATGCACGGAGGCCAGAGCGACCCAGCGAGCCGTTAATAATGCCATCTGCGTCTCGGTGCAGGGGGGTCACATAAGGCGAGCGTCAAACTCCCCACGCCTCCCCCAGCATGGGGCTCTGTGGGTTTTTTAATTCACACACACATTGGTTCTCTGTGTCCCCTGAATGAGGCCTAGGTCTCAGCCCAGCATAATTTATGTACCACTATGTGTGTGTTTTTCTAAAACAGTGAGACTGCCACTCCAAAGCCACGGTGCTTGCCTGACTGTGAAAGAAACAGGAGCTGAAATGAAATGAATAAACTTCAGTCTTTTCACAAGCCTGTTAGTGAGTTACCCCCCCCGAGCCCCCTGCGGTTCTCCCTGTTACTCTCCCACAGACATTACTGCATGCAGTAACACACACACACACACACACACACACACACACACACACGCACACGCACGCGCACGCGCACGCGCACACACACACACACACACACGCACACATACACACACACATACACGCACACACACACACACACACACACACGCACACACATGCACGCACACGCACACACGCACGCACACGCACACACACGCGCACGCACACACACGCACTTACAGAGCACAGCTACAGCAATCACACACACACACACACACACACACACACACACACATGCACACACACACTTACAGGGCACAGCTACAGAAATCACACACACACGCATATGCACACGCACATGCACATGCACACGCACACACAATTACAGAGCATGGCTACAGCAATCACACACACATACACACGTATATACTTGCACACACACAGGGACATAGACACACACACACACACACACACACACACACACACACACACACACAACAACAACAATTTGCTGCATATGGCTTTGCCTTTGTGAGTGCCTGAGTGTTTCCACAAAAGATTGGTATCGAGCCACCTATCCATCCGCGCGCCCACAGACTCTGCGCTGAGCGGGAATACGTGGATGAAAAGCGTCTGGACTCACAGAGCCACGAGAGGAGCACCCAGTTCCGCCCTCATTCATATTCCCCTTTAACTGGCTGGTCGTTCTGAGCGACACGCGATACCCCAGAAACACATGTACTCATATATATTTATAAACCTGGGGCTGCCATGCCTGCCAGAACACAGCACCAACTGTCCACCTTTGGTGACATGAGTGACCATCTGCAGCCCAGAGGACAGGCCCCCTGGGGGCAGTGACAGGGGCAGTGTTGGGGGGCTAATGGGCAGCCGCCTTTCCTACTTCTCACAGCTGCTGGATATCCACGCTCACACACACACACACACACACACACGCGCATGCACGCAGGCACAGACAGACGTGCATACACACTGACACTCACACATATGCACTCACTCGCACACACTCTCATATACCCTCACCCACCCACCCACACACCCACACACACACACACACACACACACACACACACACACACACACACACACACACGTGAACGCACACATGCATTTTGCGTTTGTTTGCAGGTCGAAGTCAAGATCAAAAATTCATCCAGGTCTCTCAGATCATTGATAATCAATTGACACAAATGAAAACAGCTAAATTAGTCATTATTCACGTGCAAAAGAGCCATTACTCATGACGCAATGCCTGTGGCTTTGTGTGAGCAAGTGTGAGCCCACTTCATCCCAGTCCAGCTTACGGTAGTTATGTAACGGAGCATCTGAGAGTGCTCTTCTTTGTTGTACGACTGAAAAGACACGCAAGGGAGATTATAATGTGACACATTCTAATGAGGGCACTACCATTTACCATGACAATTTAACAATTACCATTATCAGAACACTCTGGATCCCAGGTTACCAACAGAAACATTTGGCATGGGTATTTTTATATTAAAAAAAAAAAATCAAGGATATTTCACACACCTCTCGTGGGCTGGGCAGTTAAGTCTTAAAGTCAAGGTCGGGGCCAAGGTCAAGGTCAAGGTCTTGTTACAGCAGATGCACAGTGTGTGGAAAATCCCCCACAGAGTAGAGTCAGATACTCCTGTACTGCCATATGTGTGTAGGGTTGGAAATTCTGCATTGGGCAGAAAAAATATGTTTTACAAAAAACCAAACGAACAAAAAAGAAAAGCTGACAGTGTGTTATGTGCCCATTGAGGAAGTCATTGATTTCCATTTATGAAGTTCCTAATGAGCACACTGGGGATAGAGCGCTGAGCTCGCCGAGGCATTAACCCCGCTTATCATATAGATATTGATATATATGTAATCGACCCTGTTAAATAATTCAGCGGAAGGTGATTCAGCAGGATGCAGAATCTCTGTGGATGCAGACAAAATATCTCTGTGGGCTTATATCTCTGATTCATCTTGTGTTGTCTTTTTACTGAGGAAGGAATTACGCCTTTTACAGTGAGCAAGTCTCAGCCTTATACAGTGGCCAAGGCACCTTTTGTTACCTTGACCCAGGGGTGGGCAATTCCGGTCCTGGAGGGCCGGTGTGTATGCACGTTTTTGTTTCTACCAATTACCCTGGCTCAATTAGCTGATTATTTGGATACGCCAATGCTGGTTCACATGTAGATTAGACCAGTGGTTCTCCTCAGGGATCCCCAGCCGGTCCATGTATTTGTTAAATTCCACCATCAGCACACCTGATTCAACTAAGCAACGCTCGTTAAGTAGTTAATGAGTTGAATCAGGTGTCCTGGTTGTGGAATTTAACAAATACATGGACCGGCTGGAGGTCCCCGAGGAGAGGTCTGGGAACCACTGGATGAGACCACAGTAACATGTTTCATGTGGGAACACAAGAACAGTCTTCAGCTGTCATTCATGGGCTTACCAAGAAATTTAGCTAAAATGTCAGATCATGTAAATGATTTGGCTAATTAAATAATGCATCTTGTGTCTCTGTGTTAAACGCTTTACTGTGGGCTAATCGATGAGTGAATTGGCGTTGGTGTACGCAGATAATTAGCCAACTGAGCCAGGGTAATTGGTCAAAACAAAAAACTGCATAAACACCAGCCCTCCTGGCCAGGAATTGCCCACCCCTGTATATGAACCCTACTGGAAGTACTAAAGGCGAGGTTTTCAACCTCAGTCCTGGGGGCCCACTGTGTGCGCTGGTTTCCATTCCAACTATAATGTCAATTCCTGAAGTATAATGAGGCTGTTAATTGATTTTAATTAGACACTTTCAATGTCCAGTGAGGGATAGCAAACTAATGGTAATGAGTTAAACCTGTATTGTATGAAAAATCTGTTTCAGCAAACAATTATGGAACCTAAACACATGACTTCAGCAATCTTAATTAATCAAGTGATTGGTTGGAATGACTCTCGCCGCCTAATTCTGCGATGTCCCTTTAAGAAACATGGCACGTCTCTACAGCCGAGTGGGAGGGTGTCTCCCATTGGCCCCCTGCCGATTGGACCTCCTCACTTTCGGTGGTTCTAACGGCCTTCTGGCAACCCACGCTAAGCTCATACAAGAGCACAATATAACTTTATACTGCCTCATTGGGAAATTCATTAGTGTGCACACAGAGATGGCATGTGCAGGCACGTCAAGGCACTGAGAGTTTAAAACAACAAATAAAACTTTACGAGATGATAAACGCACAACACATTACACATTGGAAATATGAGATAAGAGGCAGGGTGAAGAGATAGGACCAGTCAACGCTTCGATAGATACGACGCATTGTTGTCACGGCGATTAGAACAGACCCTGACCCCCCAGAAAGACGCAGGCCTATCAGTCCCCCACCCCATTCCTGCTCACCCATGTGAGTGGGGAGTGGGGGCAGGTCGAGCCCCACTAAGTGTGGAGGGCTCATTCTCTGAAGCGTCTGAATATCTATTTTTCCTCCTTTTCTGCTTTTAAAGAGATGGTTCAGATGATGTCCAGCTCCATTTTTAGAGGCATAATTAGCAAATCGATATCTCCTCCAAGGACCTCCTCAGCAAGGCAGAGCAGCTATCGACTTGAAAGGAAATCTTACATTACCCCTCTCCCTACCCCTCCGAAAAACACACCAACGCACACACGCGCCACTCACACAAAGGAGGAGAGACAGAGACAGAGAGAGAGAGAGAGAGAGAAAAAAGAGAGAGAGAGAGACAGTGAGATGGGGAGAGTAGTAGATTAACTGCAGGATCAGTTAGATGTTTCTTCCCCCTATGTTTTTTGGTTTTGGAGAATGCTTATATTAGGATAAAAAAAAGCAAATTAATGAGTGTTTGGAGGAAAGTGTGAAAGATGGAGTGCATAGACGGCGGCAGTCGAGGCTTTAACAATCGAGTGAAAGTCATTAATCAATCAAACAATCAATCAATCAATCTTTATTTTTGTATAGCGCCATTTACACACAGGTTGTCACACAGCGCTTCACAATTGGCATTTTCCAGAGGGAATCAAAAAAACAGAAAACCATTGGAACCAATGTGGGAGACTGGAAAATTATTCCCTGACCCATTAAAAGGCGGTCGAGATGAACTCCTGGAAAATTGTGGGTTACAGAGAAAAACAAAACAAATAGTCCTCTACTCTGTAACAGACTTTACACCAACCTCTACTCTGTAACAGACTTTACACCAGCCTCTACTCTGTAACAGACTTTACACCAGCCTCTACTCTGTAACAGACTTTACACCAGCCTCTACTCTGTAACAGACTTTACACCAGCCTCTACTCTGTAACAGACTTTACACCAGCCTCTACACCGTTTCTCCACAGCGCAGCA
Organism: Aldrovandia affinis; assembly: GCA_029706075.1. Lineage (NCBI taxonomy): Eukaryota > Metazoa > Chordata > Actinopteri > Notacanthiformes > Halosauridae > Aldrovandia > Aldrovandia affinis. Next base: position 668,369 of record JAINUG010000178.1, on the reverse strand, counting down.
GGGGCATAACTCTGGCACTTCAAGTTTGGGTCCGACACCTCCTGACGCGCTGATCGCAAGGGGTGTCGTTACTTCCGTATGCAAATTATCTGTTAAAAACAGAGGTCTGAAGGATCAGATACACCCTGAGGAGAGGGACGGCGGTCATGTGACCTGGGAGGGGAGGGGGTCAGCGCACCTCGGTAAATGTTTACGGGCCGTGGAGGTGTCCCTGTCTGACCCCCTGTTTATAGTCTGTGTAAGAAGGGGAGTGAATGAGCGACGGTTAATTAGGTCGTTGTCTTTCCTTTCTCAGCACAGGGAGGTTAAACCACCAGCCGTAATTAACGATCTCCCACCTCCCCGGCTGGAAGGGGGGGGCGCAGGGTTAAAGGTTAATTACACCTTTGGCCTTGAACCAGCGAAGCAATGCAGTCCATCACGGTCTAACTGAGCTAATGGAGCCGTTAAGGGAGGTTTGGGGGTGTTCAGGCTCCTTACCTCGACAAATCCTGATGAACCGGTTCTCCGGCCGTTGACCCTTGACTGACCCCCGTGTCCAAGGCCATCACCAGGTACACCTCTCTGAGCTGTGTGTCAGTGTTCCATCCATGGGGGGCAGGGGGGTAGCCAGCCTCAGTCTACACTCGCTGCATCAGCTACATGCATTCACCTTTCCCAAAAGAACTAGGGAACATACTTAAAAGGGAACACTCCCAGATATTTAGAGATTGGATAGGATTTTCCTCACCTCATAAAAACGTGGTTTGATTTGTCCGGTGGTCTCATAGCTGCTGCGGTTAGCCAGAACTGTGATTTTTCTCAAAGCGCCGCTAATGTAGTTCAGAACAGGAAGTCCTGCCTGCTCCCATGTGAATGTATGGGCTATCCAACAGTTGTCTGAACCGAACACGATTTCTGAAACATCTATAGTATTTTCATGGACAATGTAAATACATTTCCTGATTCACAACCATTGAGTGTCAGAAAACACTGTATTGCAATCACTTCTCAGGGAAGTGAGAACAGCCCATACATTCACTTGGGAGCAGGCAGGAGTTCCTCTGTTCTGAAATACATAAGCACATGTAAGCAGTGCTTGGAGAGAAATTCACAGTTCTGGCTAAGTGGAGCAGCCACGAGACCACTGAAAAAAATCAAAGCACATTTTTTTGCAGGCAATCGCATTATGGAAACCTGGGAGCGTTCCCCTTTTAAACCCTGCTGTCCCACACTGTTACACTTTAGCGTCTCAATTGCCTCCACCACAGGCCAGAACCGAGAGATAACGCACACCTATGTTCACATCTCTGTGTGGTCGATAATATCACAGAGAGAATCTGAAACAGAGAGATGCAAGAGCTCTCTCGGGTGAGGGCGGCGTGTCAGTTGCAGTTATACGCCGTACTAAACGCTTAAGTTGTTTCTGTCAACAAAAAGGAGCCCTGACTGATTTCTCGGCAGCGTGATTTCTGGACACACCGGTGAACGAGGGTCTGGCAGTCACTTCATTGTATATTCCACTGCCTCCACCACACATCCTGCAAATGGACTGCAGTTTTTCTCATTTTAAAATCACAGGTTTAAACGTATCAGGTATAAAATGGCTCCTAAGGATATTCTCAGACGATGTACGCACAGCATAAGCCTGACGGTTTGGTTACATTTATTTTCATTTTTTTTATTGCAGTCTGGGATATGGTTGCATTTTACTTAAGGGGGAATGTTTTTTTGGGTTTCATATAATATTAGCATAACTACTGGCATTTGTGCAGAATAGAATGCCATTTCCCCCAAAAGCAAAAAAAACCCATCTTAAATAAATTGGACCTTGTGACAAAGATAATAAAGACGGAAAAAAATATTCACAGCACTGAGGAAAAAGAACACTGTTACTTAGCCAGAGAGTCCTGAATATAATTCAAACTGAAAACTACCAACTGGTTTCATGCATACACATATTTCCATATAGCCCAAAGCTATCTTGTGTGCGTATGTGTGTGTGTGTGTCTGTGCGTGTGTGTGTGTGCGTGTGTTTTGTTTTCAGAAAGAAAATAACACTTGAAATGAATGTTTATATGTTTCTGTATTTGAAAACAGCTGCCAGGAGGAAGGGCATCATTGCTAGGGAGGACATGTCTTATCGTTTAACGACGTCGACCCAGCTGCTCATGTAATGAGCGAAGACAGCTCCTGATCCCGATAGAGGATACTGGAACTGCGCACGGCGAATGGACCAGAACCGTACGCGATGGACAGAACCTGTGAACGGAACCTGTGAGCTCCCTTTTGCTCCACTTGGGAAGTTAAGCACACGGGTCCTCCATCAGACGGGCGCCTCGAGACCCGGGGAGGAGGGAGGGGGGCTCACAGGGAATTCTTCAGGACTCGAGGGGGAATCGAGGAATTTACTTTCGGATTCCGATAATTCTCCGGGGATTCTCTCCCAGTCCGATGAATGTTGCATTTTTATCCCACTTCTCCCATAACATGGAGCCCATAAGCGCAGCGACCAAACGCACGGCCTTCAAAAGCTATCTCAATACGCCGCTAATACCCAAGAAGCCCTCGCGCGGCCAGCACGTTTGAGGATGATCTCTTCTCATCTCCCTGACTGAAGAACAGAAGGCTCCAGAAGGCACACCTTGCCTAACAGGACCAACGGTCGTCTGGTTTGACACGAGGCACCAGCACCCAGCAAACGCTAAAAGCAAATCAGAACAGCAAAATAAAGACAATAAAAGCCTTTAACCTCCAATACAATGTGCCATGTTCTGTATTAGTGTACACTATTTAAGCACTTGACTAGTGGTGAGATATATACCTTTCCATACATACTCTTGCAATGCTGGCCTGTTTATGCTTCGGGGGGTTTTAAGACTTTAGGAGCGCTGGTCTGTGTATGGAATCTCTGATTTTAGGAGAGCTGGTCTGTGTATGGAATCTCTGATTTTAGGAGAGCTGGTTTGTGTGAATGATCTCTGATTTTAGGAGAGCTGGTTTGTGTGAATGATCTCTGATTTTAGGAGAGCTGGTTTGTGTGAATGATCTCTGATTTTAGCAGAGCTGGTTTGTGTGGGTATCTGATGTTGGGAGGGCTGGTTTGTGAGGGGATCTCTTGCTCGGCAGCGGCTGTGGATATTTCCCTGAGTACCTCAGTGCTTCTCCTCGCGCCGGTCTAAAAATAAAATGGGCCTGACACAGCAATGAATCAGAGATGAAATCTGAGGCCTGATTGTACCTACCCCTACCTCGTTAACTGCCCCTGCCTACATAAACACACAAATGCACATGCATGCGCGCACACACACACACACACACACACACGAGCAGTGAGGAGGCCTTTGTCCCACCACTGAAATGTTAATGTTTGCCCCTCCTCAGCCCTCCCCCCCATACACACACACACACACACACACACACAAAAAACAGACATTGAGCTGAAGGCAGCCTTTAGCTTTTTCACTATCTCAATCCACAGGAGCCCAAATGAATACATACCCAGTAGCAAGAGAGAAAGAGAGAGAGAGAAGGAGAGAGAGAAAGAGAAGAGGAAAAAAAACTACGGAAAACGGCTCTGCAGAGGAGCTGTGGTGCTTGTCCATACAGAGCAAAGCAACCATAAAGCAACCATAAAGCAACCATAAAGCAACCACATAGCAACCACAGACTGGCCACAAATGTACCCACAGAGCAACCAGAGACCAACCACACAACAACCAGAGAGCAACCACTGCTGGGCCAAACGCAACAGAAAAATGGTCATGAGTCAGAAGCCCTGCCGCCACTGAAATGATGCATCTCGCACTATTGTGTGAGGGTTTCCTTGAAATTATTATCATTTTTCATGCGATTCCATTCCATATTATTTCATTCAATTGAGTTTCAACTGATGAAATGTTTCATACCACATTTAAACGATCAAAGTACAACAATCAAAAACATTAATAATGTCATATTCAATTATCTAGAACCTCAGCAAATCAAAGCTCAGATTTTACAGAAATTCCACAGCACTGACAAAGGAATTTTTCGACAAGGAAACGTGTGCAAATGAACACAACCAGGGGTGTCTGCTTCCGTGGAATCTAAACAACACAAAAATGAAAACCCGCAGGGGCTCCAACATCATCAATACACAATCTTCTCCACAGCATGTCTTGCCCACAATGCCCGGCTGTGTGACACAGGGTGAGTCTTGCCCACAATGCCTGGCTGTGTGACACAGGGCGAGTCTGCCTGGTCAGTCAGCGGTCATCTGCAGAGCCTCTTGTTCAAGTTCAGTCATGCACGGACAAATCAGCCAACAGCAATAGCGGCCCAGGACTGCAGGCTCTTTATTAAGGGTTAATAAACACTTAGTAATGGTTGTTAATGGTTATTAACGGTTATCCTCATGTGAGCTTTCCTCCTTGCGCCACTGCTGAACTGGATATTGTTTGTGTCTGTTAGGTTCAATTACTCCTGCATTGTACCCCTGGTTCCGTTCATAAGAAGGACTTCCAAATGGTTAAGGTTAGGAGTTGGGTGGTCAACTGGTCCTGTATCAGCGCTTAGGGGCAACTTTTGCCTTGAACCATTTTGCTGGGGCCACGACTATCATCGCATCAGGTTCTGTCACGCAGGACAGCACAGCACCACACAGAACAATACAACAGAGAAAAACACACACAACAGCACAACACAACATGGTACAACACAACATTGCTATAGCTGTAGGAAAGTATATGCACTCAGTGGCCACTTTATTAGGCACACCTTTCTAGTACTGGGTAGAACCGCCGTTTGCCCCCAGAACAGCCTGAATTCTTCATGGCATGAAGGTGCTGGAAACATTCCTCAGAGATTCTGGTCCATATTTACATGATAGCATCACGCAGTTGCTGCAGATTTGTCAGCTGTACATTCATGTTGCGAATCTCCCATTCCACTACAGCCCAAAGGTACTCTATTGGACTGAGATATGGTGACTGTGGAGGCCATTGGAGTACACTGAACTCATTGTCATGTTCGTAGAACCAGCTTGAGATGACGTGTGCTTTGTGACATGGTGCATTATCCTGCTGGAAGTAGCCATTAGAAGATGGGTAGACTGTGGCCATAAAGGGATGCACATAGTCAGAAACAAGACTCAGGTAGGCTGTGGCATTTAAACGATGTTCAATTGGTATTAAGGGGCCTAATGTGTGCTAAGAAAACATTCCCCACACCATTACACCACCACCAGCAGCCTGAACCATTGACACAAGGCAGGATGGATGCATTAATTCATGTTCCTTACGCCAAATTCGGACTCCATCTGCATGTTGTAGCAGAAATCGAGATTCGTCAGACCAGGCGACGTTTTTCCAATCTTCAACTGTCCAGTTTTGGCGAGCCTGTGCCCACTGTAGCCTCACTTTCCTGTTCTTAGCTGACAGGAGGGGAACCCAGTGTGGTCTTCTGCTGCTGTAGCCCATCCACTTCAAGGTTCGACGTGTTGTGCATTCAGAGATGCTCTTCTGCATACCACTGTAGTAACACATGGTTATTTGAGTTACTGTCGCCGTCCTGTTAGCTTGAACCAGTCTGGCCATTCTCCTCTGACCTCTCTCATTAACAAGGCATTTTCACCCACAGAACGGCTGCTCACCGGATGTTTTTGGTTTTTCGCACCATTCTCTGTAAACTCTAGTGACTGTTGTACTAGAAAATCCCATGAGATCAGCAGTTTCTGAGATACTCACACCACCCACGTCTGGCACCAACAATCATTCCACGGTCAAAGTCACTTAGATCACATTTCTTGTCCATTCTAATTTTAGGTCTGAACAAAAACTGAACCTCTTGACCATGTCTGCATGCTTTTATGCATTGAGTTGCTGTCACATGATTGGCTGATTAGATAATTGCATTAACGAGCAGTTACCTTGTTGTTTACCTTGCAGTTCCCTGCAGAGACGCATCACATGGACCGTGCACACACACACACTAAGTGGCCACTGAGTGTATGTATATAATGTAGCATATTTGCATCAAGGAATAAGCAGCTGTTGTGCATGTACTGGAATTTTGAAACAGCAAAATACAGTATAAAGCCCACAATGGATTAATGCTCCTACCCTTCCGGAACATACGTACATTCCAACAACTTCCAGTTATTTTCTCTGCACAAAAAACCCCAAAACACAACAATATGTCCATCGTTCCACAGGCAGAGACAGAGAGACATGCTTGAGTCAGGGAGGAAGAGAAACATTATCTGACAAAATAGACATGCTAGGCTGGGTGTGGGGGGTGTGCGGAGATCATGAGTAAATAACATGGGTGGAACATAAAGCCCATGCTTGGAATGTGGAATGCACAGGACATTCTTAGAACCCTATCCATGTTCTAAAAGAGTCCAGCCACTCAGAGACTGCACTGCTGCCATATAATGCCCCCTCCATCCAGCCACTCACAGACTACACAGCTGCCATATAATGCCCCCTCCATCCAGCCACTCACTGACTGCACTGCTGCCATATAATGCCCCCTCCATCCAGCCACTCACTGACTGCACTGCTGCCATATAATGCCCCCTCCATCCAACTACTCACTGACTGCACTGCTGCCATATAATGCCCCCTCCATCCAGCCACTCAGAGACTGCACTGCTGCCATATAATGCCCCCTCCATCCAGCCACTCACAGACTACACAGCTGCCATATGAGAGAGCCAGAGAGAGAGAGAGAGAGAGAGAGAGAGAGAGAGAGAGAGAGAGAGAGAGAGAGAGAGAGAGAGAGAGAGAGAGAGAGAGCGCTGAAGCTAGAAGAGTCCCCTGAACCAGCTGAAGCTCACTGAACAGAGGAGCACCACCATCAGCCAGCTTCGGGAGCTCCAGTGAACCTCAAGAGAGCACAGCACAAACACTTCCAACTGGAGTGAACCAAATTATCAAACACCTCAAAAACTCTTATCTGAACCACTGGGATACAAACGCTAAGAAAAATTGGAACGCTACTGGGCCTTAAACAGAAAATATACAGGTAACTGCCTTGAGTAAAGGAAGGGTTCTGGTGCCTCTGTTATGGTGTGGGGTGCATTTTCCTGGTATGGTTTAGGTCCACTCAACCCCTTAGAGGGCAAGGTAAACACCAGTAAGTACAAAACCATTCTGAGTGATCGCCTTCATCCTGTGGTGAACCATTTCTATCCTGATGGGAGTGGTCTCTTCCAGGATGACAATGCCCCCATCCACAGGGCACGAGGGGTCACAGAATGGCTTGATGAGCATGAACACAATGTAAACCATATGCCATGGCCGTCTCAGTCACCAGATCTCAACCCAAGTGAACACTTATGGGAGATTCTGGAGCAGCGCCTGAGACAGCGTTTTCCACCACCATCAACAAAACGCCAAATGATGGAATTCCTCATGGAAGAATGGCGTTGCCTCCCTCCAATAGAGTTCCAAATACTTGTAGAATTTATGCCAAGGCGCACTGAAGCTTTCCTAGCGGCCCGTGGTGGCCCAATGCCCTCTTAAAACACCTTTATGTTGTTGTTTCTTGTATTTTGGCAGCATACCTAATTGCCATCAAAAATATAAAACAGATCCCAATCACCGTATTGGCTGGTCCTTTACGAGTGTGAGCTGCAGTCACGGTCGCAGTTCAAAACCTTCTAAATCATGACTGTACCAGACCGGCCCTGGTGGGGAGCCCCAATCAGGGGGCGGCATTTGGCTGTCCGCCCCAGGGGGAGGGGGGAGGGAGAGCTAGCACAAGCTCGCCGAGAAGCGGTAAGGCGACCTCGTAAACAGGGTTGAGAGTTCCGTCCCGGAGGAGGCGAATGCCTCGAGGCGTTAGCTCGTCCCGCTGAGGCAGGCGGTGAGTTCGTGGGGGAGGGTAAAAACAAAAAGAAATAGAGGGTATAATTGGCTACCAAATTGGGAGAAAAACAGGGGAAAGTATCAGAAAAAAAAAAAAGAAAAAAAAAAAGGCACCTTTGTGTTGGTGTTTCCTTTATTTTGGCAGTTACCCGTAACCTTGGCAGTACGCCTAATCGCCGTCAAAAATATAAAACAGATCACGACTGAGCGCCCTGCCAAGACTGGGCCGCACGCGATCACTGTGAAAACAGAGCGCTTGAGACAGGGATTCACTGTCTGTTACACTGCGATACAAACTCCCAGGAAAGGGGAAATACTCTTTAACAATGTGACCACTGTCCTCCCTCCAATTTCCCGAAATATGACTGACGAGGAAAAAGTATCAGTCACGTCAGGTGAAGGACCCACAACATGAAGGAGGGAGAGAGGATAATAATTAAATTACCTTTACTTTTTATAGTACCAGTTGTTAGTATAGATGTTACTTATCCGTTGCACTTTTTACATGATTTTATGTATTTACTATTCTTATCTATGTAGTATTAATTTTATGATTATGATTATGATTATTATTGATATTATTATGTTTTGTTACGTTTTTACGTTAGACAATAGGGCATAGTTAGATATTTCATATTGTATGTTTTGTTTATGCTTTGGAAATACTTGCCCTGCTAATAAAGCAGCATTGAACTGAACAGAACAAGTGAGAAAGAGTGAAAGAGCAAGTGAGAGAAGAGGAGAAAGAGAGAGAGAGAGACAGAGAGACAGAGAGACAGAGAGAGAGAGAGAGAGAGAGAGAGAGAGAGAGAGAGAGAGAGAGAGAGAGAGAGAGAGAGAGAGAGAGAGAGAGAGAGAGAGAGTCTTTTACATACCCCACCCACAGAGAATCTGCTGTTATTTCACAGAGAAACAAAGAAAGGATGGGCAAAAAATTGGAGTGGGCTAAACCATAAAATAAATAAATAAAAAGAACAAAAATAAATCCTCAAGCATAGTCTCAACTCCTTATACCACCACACACACCCTCAAGGCAGACACGACATATATCCCTCCTTATCAGAGAGAGAGAAAGACAGACAGACAGAGACAGAGAGAGAGAGAGAGAGAGAGAGACAGACCGACAGACAGAGAGAGAGAGAGAAAAGAGAGACACAGAGAGAAAGAGGGAGAGCGAAAGACAGACAGACAGACAGAGACAGACAGAGAGCACAGTTCAGTAGACACGGTGTCTACATGGTAATGGGGTCCCCAGGTATCAACATGCCAGGTCTCTCTTAATTACCTGCTACTGCCTCGCGCCTCCCCCACACAGCCACAGTGGAGCAAACTACTGCCCCCTCTCCCTCTCCCTCTCCCTCTCATTTCCTCTTTCTTCCTCTCTGTCTCCCCTGTTCTCGGGGCAATTATGACACGGTATGGAATGTGGATGTCTGAGACACGCTGGCTCCCAGCAGTGGGGGGTGTGGCCTGTGCCTCCAGGTTGGGCCTCCGGGGCCTCCCGGAGCAGGCCACTTTCCTAGCCCCTCTCCTCCAGCCCCGGGCTTACGCTGCAGGGCAGTGTCTGAGCCCCGCTGGGCCACTGCACGGGTACTGTGTGCGTGTCTGCCAGTCGTCTGAAACGTTTCCCCAGTTTCCCAAACTACTGCAGGATGAAGAGACTTGATTTACATTTTAAGTAAAGAATTGCTTTGCCAATGCTATGCCTGTATGTGAGCATGCCAATAAAGCATATTTGATTTTGAATTTGACTTGATGTTCAGATATGTCACATATTTTACAGCACACAGAAATGCAATAAAGCTTATGTAAAAATAAAATATGACCTTCCTTCAAAAGCTAAACACTGATTTAAATCAGTGTCTAGGTTTTGAAAAAGAATGACACTTAAGAGTGATGATACAATATTATATGCAATATTGAATATTTTAAACATGTCAAGCATGGAAATTGAGCGTTCCTATTGAGAGTAATGCTGAGCGTTAAATCAGTGCACAGAGGCAGTGGGTAATAGCCAATAAACCACTTCCTTCCTCAAATACCAACCGTTTGTTTACCTTGCAGTTCCCTGCAGAGACGCATCACATGGAGCGTGCACACACACACGCACACCACATACTCACATTCTCACATTCTCTCACATACACACACACACACACACCATACTCACACACACACACACACACACACACACTCACATGCTCATATTCTCTCACATACACACACACATTCACCACACACACTCTCACACACACCCAAACACACACACCACATACTCACATTCTCTCACATACACACACATTCACCACACACGCACACCATACTCACACACTCACACACTCTCATACACACAAATCTCAGGGCTGTGGCGTCGATCACGACACAACGGATCACCAAAGAGGAGCTGAAACGGAGTGTTTATTTAACTCCCTGATCCCCTGTTCGCACACTATCAATCCTACGTCTGCAAACACACGGATGTCATCAGGAAATACATTTACAGGGGCATCAGGAGTGAGCCATTCACACACCACACACACACACACACACACACACACACATACATACACACACACTAGGAGTGAGCCATTCACACACCACACACACACATACACGCACACACATACACACACACACACACACACACACACACACACACCACATACATACACACACACTAGGAGTGAGCCATTCACACACCACACACACACACACACACATACACGCACACACACACACTAGGAGTGAGCCATTCACACACCAATATAAAACGTGTTCCACACCACCGATTATGAAATGTGCTGGGGAAACACATTCAACTCAACAAGAAAAAGGGGGAAGCTCGTCGCCGTTAATTGAACATGGTGTTTCTGTTCTTAAAAAAAAAAAAATAACGAAAATGAAATAAGATATTCGTTGGGCTCCGTTTAAAATTCTCCAGATTCTTCCCTGTCTGGAGTTGACTTATCTAGTTTATAAAATGACTGCAGCATCTGGCAGCGGAGACGCCGCTCGCTCGAAGTGCCCTGCCCTGCCGATGCAGCGCTGCGTCTCCAACAATGAGCCCTCTGTTCCAGAGAGCAGCGCTCCGCCAGGCAGAAAGGCCAGCCAGCGATCTCCCGAAGCCGAGAGAAAATCGTAGAGAATTAGGGGCGGCCTTGCGTAACACGGAACCGTCTTCGTTCCTCTCTCCGTCCCACTTTGTTATTGGCAGGTATGATTCAGAGGGCAGAGGGGCATCATGGCACACGGCCTCCGTTTGTCACAGGGAAATTAATCAGCGGAGCCACTCAATAGAAACGGGCACCATTACACAAAGTTACCATTACACAGATACCATTACACAGATGCCATTACACAGACACCATTACACAGGCACCATCACACAGATACATTACACAGATACCATTACACAGGTACCATCACACAGATATTATCCCACAGGTCCTTTGGTACCATTATGCAGGCATCATCACACAAAGTTGATGCCATCACACAGCTACCAATACACAGGGGGTCAGAGCTCACACCTGCACTGAGAGAGAGAGAGAGAGAGAGAGAGAGAGAGAGAGAGAGAGAGAGAGAGAGAGAGAGAGAGAGAGAGAGAGAGAGAGAGAGAGAGAGAGAGAGAGAGAGAGAGAGAGAGAGAGAGAGAGAGAGAGATGCTGATGCCAGAGTAATTAGTTGGAACAAAACGATTCTGGGCTCTACACTTCATACAGAACATGTGACATACTACACATATGGGTCTACACTTCATACAGAACATGTGACATACTACACATATGGGTCTACACTTCATACAGAACATGTGACATACTACACATATGGGTCTACGCTTCATACAGAACATGTGACATACTACACATATGGGTCTACGCTTCATACAGAACATGTGACATACTACACATATGGGTCTACACTTCATACAGAACATGTGACATACTACACATATGGGTCTACACTTCATACAGAACATGTGACATACTACACATATGGGGGGGGGGGGTTTAAACCATGGCAGGCCAGTCCAGGCACCATGTGTAAAAGCACCTCACGTTTCCTTCCCATAGTAACGCGAGTACAATTGCGTTCCTCACCTTTTATTTCATATGAGACTGAGGCTTGCCGTTCGACAGCTCTAGCGACGATCTCTAGCCAATTTAACACACTCCTGTAAGACGCTGTGGATAAAGGCGTCTGCCAAATAACAGAAATGGTAAAATTGTTATTTTCGGCACGTACTTCCCAAAAGCCACCGCACACTGTGAAATGTTCCCGCAGCATTGACCTCACGCAGGGGCTGGGTTTTACGACAGCGAGGTGTCTCATTTAAAAGTGCATTTTACAGCAGCGACCTCGTCCCCGTCGCCCCAGCACGAAGGGGGAAGGCAAGCACAACCTAACAACAAAATATCTGTTGCTACGGAAAGCGGTTACGCACGCCGGTAGCCCAGTGGTCAAAACAAACTCCTGCAGAGTACAGAAACCTGTGATGGAAATTCGGGAGACGCAGCAGTGGAAGAACGACACAAAATCAGGCGGAGGCGGGGGCGGGGGCGGGGGCGGGGAGGGGGACAGGGGTGGATCCAGTCGCGCACAAATCCCCGTTACGCCGTCCGTATCTCAAGCGACCGAGACGGGAGAGCGAATCGACGGCGACCTCTCAAAGCCTCTCGCGGCGCGTCTCTTTGCAGAAACCCCCGGGTAAACGTTCCCCGTCTCACCCGGTCTCTCTATTGAGCACGCCGGGCCGTGGCAAGCGGGGGGCTGGATCTTCTATTCCAGCAGCGTGTGGCAATAATTACCAATCAAGCTTGCCTAATGGAATCTGTCATACTGTCAGCAGACGGCACCGCTGTCCTTCCCACTTAGCTTCCAAAGGCGGCGTATCGAAGGCGTGCTGAATATTGCGGACATGGATCGTTGTGACACGGTATGTAGATTTAAGGGAATTTAATTTTAAGACACACATATACGCACGTACACACACATCCGTACAAGCGACTACAGTCCTACAGTATTTAAATGTGTGTGTGTGTGTGTGTGTGTTTTTATAAACAGGCCATGCAGTTCTCCCACGAGTTCCAGCTCAGATTTAGCCTCTCTCTTTCTCTCTCTCTCTCCTTCTCCACTCCACAGAATCCCGGAGGAACTGGCGGGCGCATCCGTATTCCAGATCCGCCTCTCGCACTCGAACGCCCGCCTGCCAGCCACACTCCCGCCGTTGCCATGGAAACCGCGGGAGACAGGAGACAGGTTCACGTCATCTTCCTTCAGGTTCCTCCGGGCTCCTGTGTGAATTTAAATTCATCCGTAGCCATGCCTCCCTCTCCCTCTTCCCCCACACACACACACACACACACACACACACACACACACTGAGCCTGGGAGCTGTCAGACAGTGGCAGTCGCAATGCGAAATGAAAACAAAAAGATTTGGTCATACTGTCCAAAGAATTTGATTATATGTGTGTAGATGTGGTGTGGTGTGTGTGTCTTTCTGTATGTGTGGTGTGTGTGTGTTTGTCTGTGTACATGTGGCGTGTGTGTGTATGTGTCTTTGTGTGTGGTGTGTGTGTGTGTGTCTAAAGGCATTTAATTCTAAATAATTTATATTACTTCTATTAAATATACAAAAAATTGTATAATACAGCATAAAGCACAAATATTAACAGCCAAAGAAACTCCAACAATATCCTAAAGAGAGCTATGGAATGCAAAAGCTTCATTACCAGTGCTGGAACCCACTCCTGCACTATCACTCCGTGACAGAAATCTACAATGTCCCACAGCACAACAAATTACATTTCTGAACATATGCAATTATGCAGCACATCCAGGACCATTCAGACACTTCCTTTTAAAGAAAATTCTGAAAATACCGGGTACTGGGTACGTGTGAAAACCAAACTGGTTTTAAATTAGCCACAGGCTCCACCCATCCCCTTCCGAAATGATTTCTTAGAAGGAGTCGAGCCTGCCAGTAAAAGATGTCTCTCGTGTGAAGTTAATTGGATTCGGGGCGTCGGCCCTTACAAGGAGCGGGCGACGCCCCTGGCCTTGCCAGCCTGATCACACAGGACCCAGGGAGGCACATCAGGAACACAAACCTAAAAAAATCTAAAAAAGACCTTAATAACAGAACGTGTGCGCAGAGGCACCGACCACAACATTCATCGTCAGATGAATCAATCAAATAGACCCAATGTGCAAATTTAAAAATGCTTTAGCTGGTGACCTAAATCTTCAGGGGATGGGGGATGGGGGATGGGGGAGGGGAGGGGGAATCCTCCAGGAATTTCTAGAAATCTAAAATGTACATTAAAAACAGGGAGCTTCTAGCCTCAAGCAGAGGCTGCACGAAGAGTGGGACTTTTTAACATTGTAAGCGTTTTACAAGGAGAGGAAACGCTGACCCAAGTGCAATCAGAAGAGGTGAGAGATTCAACAAGAGACTTGGGACTAGCAAGGAACAGTCGCAGGAAGTGGTCATAAGCTCAACAGGGTGGGGGGAGAGGGGGGTAAGTCTGACCAGGTGCGCCCAGGTGACTGCCTTCCTGCTTCCGAGAGAAGACGTCCCTTCATTCTACATCTGAGAAAGGTCATATCGTAGATCCTTGGTGCATTTGTACAGCTGGATATTTTACCGAAGTGGTTCAGGTTAAGCGCCTTGCTCCTGGGTGCGACAGCAGTGCCCCCACCTGGGAATCGAACCTGCAACCTCTGAGTGACAAGCCCAGCTCCCTAACCGTTATGCTACGCGGCCGCCCGTCACTGCTGAGCGCCGAAGAAGCAGGCAAGGCCAGACACTGTGGAGTTACAGAATACATTCCCTAAAGGCTTTCTGCATTATTCACGTGAGACGACGCCATTTGCGACGGCGAGTACGAACATGGAAGTTCTAGGTTCAGCACGAGTGTCTTTGAGAGCGGTAACGCCACGGAACTGAGCTTGGGAAGCAGTGTGTGAACACACACACACACACACGTGTGAGTTTGGGGTTTTGCGTTTCACATTTTTTTGCGCAATCCCTGGCTCATAGGGCGGAGGGGGACTGAGGGGGACTGAGGGGGCTGGGGGACTGAGGGGGGCTGAGGGGGGGGGGGGCTGAGGGGGTCACTGAGAGCCCTGGGTGGAGGCCTGGCCCGGGGTCATCGGCTGGCGTTCGGCACAAACTCGCACCCTGCCCGCACAGTGCTTACAAAAACAGGTCTGAGCTTCACAGAATGAGGCCACAGCTCACGAGAAGGGCCTTAGAAAAACAGGCCACTACTCACGAAGCCCCAAAACCGTGTGAGTGTGTGTGTGTGTGCGTGTGTGTGTGAGTGAATGCGCATGCGAGTGTGTGTGTGTGCGCATGCGAGTAGGTGTGTGAGTGCGTACGCATGCGAGTGTGTGCACAAGCGAGTGTGTGTGCATATGTGTGTGTGTGTGTGTGTGTGTGAGTGCTTGCGCATGCGAGTGTGTGAGTGTGTGCGTATCCGAGTGTGTGAGCCCGTGTGTATGTGAGTGTGTGTGTGTGTGTGTGTCTGTGGGTGTGAGTGCTTGCGCATGCGTGTGTGTATGTGAGTGTGTGCGCCCACGTGTATGTGAGTATGTGTGTGTGTATGTGAGTGTGTATGTTTGTGTGCATGTGAGTATGTGTGTGTGTATGTGAGTATGTGAATGTTAATATGTGAGTGTGTATGTGTGTATGTGAGTGTGTATGTGAGTATGTGTGTGTGTATGCGAGTATGTATATTTGTGTTCACTGTCTCACTCCGAATCACCCACTTTCATTAAACATGCCTGGTTTGCTTTGGCACTGCAACATTTTAAGATGTCACCATTGCTCAGATAAGCACGTATTGCATGTATCTCTCTCTCTCTCTCTCTCCCTCCCCCCCGCTCTTCCACTCTCTCTTTCTCTCCCCACCCAACATGCAGGAATGTGTTGCTCTGTTTGCTGCCCCCAATATCTGGGGATTAATAAAGTCTGAACGTGGCGATTCTCAGCGGGAGGCGTGTAGAACTGAGCCGTTTATATAAAGCCGTGACATCCTCAGAGCTCTGAGCTCTGCTTCCCTGTCTGGCCACCGCCGGAACGAGCCCGCTCCTAATCCCAAACATTCAGTCATTGCTTTGCTCTCCTCTCCTTTCTTACCCCCTCCTTCTTTTCCTTAAAAATTGAAATTGCTGCTGGGTGGCTCGTCCTGTTAAGGCACTGTTCCAGTGTGTGGATGAGCCCCACGGTCTGCATCCTGTTAAGGCACTATTCTTGTGTGTGGATGAGCCTGGCATCGAATCCAGACTGTGCCAGTGCCACAGTAACACGATAAACAACGATAAGCATAAGGTGCCGAGTCAAAGTGGCATATTACAACATTAGTAGCATTTAAAGAACAAGACTTGCACGCGTATTTAACGCATCAAAATAAAGTACAATGGTTTATTTAACCACATACAGGCTAACGTTTCCAGCCTAGGGGTCTTATTTTCAGAACAATGAGAATAATCATTCTCCTATCCTCTGACCAAGATGCCCATCTCCAGACAGATGAGAGGGGTTTATTGCAGGTTTTCCTGCAGACATTGGGCAGGGGATACAGAGATTGGCAGACAGTGGGCAGGGGATACAGAGACTGGCAGATGCTGGTCTCTGAATACTAAGCGTGTACAGAGCACTTTAGCATGTAGCATGTCACTGAGCTGGGAATTAAGTGGGGAGAGAGGTGTACGACCCAGATTTACGACCCAGATTTACCCAATATATACCCTCACCTGTCTGTCTACACCCTCACCTGTCTGTCTACACCCTCACCTGTCTGTAAACACCCTCCACACCATATGTGTGCACGCTTGTGTGTGTGTATGTATGTATGAATGCGAGTATGTGTGCATGTGCATCTGCCTATATTTGAATGCATACATACAGTATGTGTGTGTGAGCGTGTGCACATATGTGTGCATGCATGTATTAGCATACATACACATATATATATATATATATAAGAACATAAGAGCATAAGAATACATAATGATGAGAACGGGCCGTTCGGCCCATCTAGGCTCGTCGTGTCCTAATCTAAAGAGTATCTAGTACTGCATCTAGCCTGGACTTGAATAGCCCAAGTGTTTCTGCCTCTACTACCCGACCTGGCAAGCTGTTCCAGGCATTGACATATATATATATGCATGTGTGTGCGTGAGACTGTTTGTGTTTATATTTGCAGTGTGTGTTTGTGTGTGTGTGTGTGTGTGTGTGTGTGTGCATGTGAGCGCGTGTGTGTGTGTGTGTGTGTGTGTGTTGATAATAAAGCCATCACAGCAGGTTTTAAAGCACTCGGGGGTGTAATTGTAGGGGGAAGGGGGCGCTCGCTGGAGAGCGTTGGGAGAGAGCGGGCCTCGCAGCTGTCATGGGGATCCCCGCTGGGGCACAATCGCATGTATATTTATATTTGTGTTAAACAAAAGTGTCTCCGCAGCACGACTATCCCCACAGAGGACTCCCTCTACCCCTCCCCCCCAAACTGACTCCCCCCCCGAGCAGGCTAACAATGCCCCCTCCCCCCACTGTGACTCCCCCAGCCCTGAAAGCTCATGTTGGGCCCAGCCTGGTTCCTGTTCAAAACCCCAAACCAGCCCAATTACGAATGAGAGTTAACGAGCACGAGTCAACGCCCCTCTGGAACCGGTGACCAATGATCTATGGTGGCAGGCCCGAGGTTCCACCCCCCTTCCCCCCCTCCCCACCTCGGCACACACAGGGGAGGGGCTGTACCTGCATCCCAGACATGCCCCCCTCCCTCCAGTCTGCCGTGGGCGTGGGCGTGGGCGTGCTAACAGCGCTGACGTGCAGCTGGAGCATCCTGCTCTGGGGTCTCTCTTTCTGCTTATCTTCCCTGCTCATAATTCACTTTCCCTTTTCCTCACTCTGCAGGCAGGAACCCACTGAAAAACAGATTATCGGAGTCGGGCCTAAGACTTTGTTTGTCCTTTTAAACCATGTTTTTGTTCCTGTGGAAATAAAAAGATAACAATAACAATAAAAGTCCCGCTGCTTCAAAAGCACCTCGGCGGAAACGGAGAATTCGTCCAGGGCTCCAGCCTTTGGCCTACTCCGTAGGTTCACCGTAACGTCACTGTTTTCCACCGTTAAAGTCATCGGGCGCGAACGCATCACAGCAAGAGCAGCCGCTCTTCTCGAACTGGGAAGTGTCGATTCTCCTACAGTGCGCCCGCACAGAGGTGAGAGCCAGGGACTGACACGGGAAGTTTAGCTCTTAACAATGTCTAAATAACGGCGTTTATTTAATCAAACGCCAGTTGGGCAACAGCACTGGACTGGATGAGTGAGGAGGAGGAGGAGGAGGAGGAGGAGACAGTTGCCCACATCTTCATCACCCATAGCTTCCTCATCGCCATGGTAACAGTACATTGTGAACATTTGCTGTGGGTGGTACAGAACATGCTGTAGACACCCCAAAAGATACCCCCCTCCTGCACACAGACCCACACACACACTTCATATTTACACCTCAACCATAATTATTAGTATTATTCTGGGATGTTTGGGGAATTATTCTACAATTCCTTCGTTCACTTAAGATAATGCACTTGAGGTGATAATTGTTCCGTATCACCCTCCGTGTTGTAATCATGAACGTAAGCGTCTGTCTACCCCCTGAGAAGGAAGAACTCGGCGTTACTGCGCCTCTCCCTTTCACTCGTCTCACAAACGCGTTTCCGCCCGTCACGACCGGCGCGCACCCACGACCAGCGTGCACCTTCTATTAACACAACGTTAACGCACAACGAAAACATTTTAAAATCTCAACTCATTACGGAAGATGAAACCCAACGCTCAAAAAGTCCATTGATAGTTTGCGGGCTCGGATGAAGTACCGGGACATTAACGGCTGCACGCTTAAGCAGAAACGCTTCGCCGCAATCGATACTAATCTGGCTGGACGCGCGCGGGTCAGGAAACGCTTACGCTGCGAGCGGTGACAGCCGGCTACCCGGACGATCATCGCTAACAGCGTGCGCTAATGACGAGGCGCTAACGCTATCGCTCTTCTCCGGAGCGCCGGGCATGACAAATGTCGCAAAGCACTTCCGCGGGAGAGAATAAAGGGAAGGCCGGATCCAGCGCACTGGATCCACTTTAATTAGAGAGCCTTCAGCCAATGGGATCAGGCCAGGATCGACAGACAGATCATCTTTCCCATTATCGGGACATCCGAGATCAATACTAAACGAGCGCTTCCTCCAATTAATTATCCAATTCATTAGCGTTATCAACTCCCCACTTTAACGGCTTTTCATACACACCGGTAAACTGAGAGACTGCTGTCCATTCATTCTGCAAACACACACACTCCCCATCCACATATCACACACACACACACACACACACCCCATCCACGCACACATATCACACACACACACACACGCATCCACACACATTAGCAGGCACATACACATACACACACCCCATCCACACACTAGCATGCCCATGCCCATACACACACACACAAACCCCCCAACCACACACACACACACACACACCTACTGTGAAGCATATTTAAAATCAGCAGCTGTAAGGCTAGTGTACACATCCCCTCAGACTGCATTAAGCATGCATCCAAGTGAACTTTCACAGCTTACTGCTCACTGAGGCGTTTCACATTAC
Source organism: Aldrovandia affinis (assembly GCA_029706075.1). Lineage (NCBI taxonomy): Eukaryota > Metazoa > Chordata > Actinopteri > Notacanthiformes > Halosauridae > Aldrovandia > Aldrovandia affinis. Next base: position 648,860 of record JAINUG010000178.1, on the reverse strand, counting down.
AGCATTCACCACACTGCCCGAAGGTAAAACATCAGCACAGCGGCAAGGATTCAAACCTGCAACCTCCCCCCCCCCTCCCAATAACCAGGCCGCACCGCCACCCTGCACAAGGGAGCGCACAGGAGAGGGGGCCATGCTGTCCACTAAAACCAAATGGCATATGGAGTTTCAGAGAACATTAAAAATGGAAATAGTTCCAGATTAAATGATTTTTTAAATAGTTTTTTGCCCCGGTGGCTGATGGGTTTTCGAACAGAGGAGGAGGAAAAGCAAGAGAGAGAAAAAGGGGGGGGGGGAATGGGCACGTCTCCAGTTTTCTGTGATGGCCCGTGCTGACAGTCCAATACTGCAGCTGGAGGGTTTTACCTGCAGAGGAAACACTATCGATTCCACCGCCACCCCCTATCTGAGGCTTTTAAAAACGCTTCATCTCCTTTTGTTTAGCATGGCTGCACAACTCAGCCGGGGCCAGCTGTGTGTGTGTGTGTGTGTGTGTGTGTGTGCGTGTGTGTGTGTGTGTGCATGCATATGCGTGTGTGCATGCATGTGTGGGTACGCATGTGAACGCGAGTGTGTGAGTTTATGAGTGCAAGCCTGTGTGTGTGTGTGTGTGTGTGTGTGTGGGTGTGTGTGTGTGCGTGTGCATGCATGCGTGTGTGCGTGTCATAGAGTGGGGGGATTTTGACAGAGAACAGAGATTGGGAGAGAGGGCGGATTGGACTGCCTCTCTAACAAGTGGACAATTATCAAGCAAATTAAATATGTTAATGTGAACCAGGAACCGTACAATTGCCAGAGGTAACGAGAAGTCAAATGGAAGCAGTTAGCAGCAGCTTGAGAGGGTTTGTGCTTTGCATGGTTAGCACATGCCGTCTCTCCCCTGTGGGCGGCCGGGACGGACTGAGGAGAACATCCTCGGCAGGGAGCAGCCGTACACCGGGACGTGGAAGTGACAAACAACGTTTCCCTTTAAGCACCGAAACCCGACCTCCGAGCCCTTCTCGGGTGTCAGAGTGAAAAGGTTAAGTGTGCCATCACTCGCACCATTCCCCCGTCCACAAGCGGCAGCTATACAGTCACTCCGTCCCCGCCCATCCACCCCCACTGACACGCCTTCCCAATAAGACCTGTTCCTGGAGGAATGCTGCTCCTCTACATGCAGAAGTGTTCCTGCTGGGTGGCTCATCCTGTTAAGGCACTGTTCTAGTGTGTGGATGAGCCCCACGGTCTGCATCCTGTTAAGGCACTGTTCTAGTGTGTGGATGAGCCCCACGGTCTGCATCCTGTTAAGGCACTGTTCTAGTGTGTGGGTGAGCCCCGCGGTCTGCATCCTGTTAAGACACTGTTCTAGTGTGTGGATGAGCCCCACGGTCTGCATCCTGTTAAGGCACTGTTCTAGTGTGTGGATGAGCCTGGTATCCAGACCGTGCCAGTGTGCCAGCTGACTGTGGCCAGCAGTACTGCAGGGTGACGCATAATAATTGGCGGTGGCATCACGCAGGGAGGGAAGGATTCAGACGGCGGAAGGGTTAAGTTTCATCACACACTATAGCTACAACATCCACCAGCTACAAGCACTCAGCCCCTACCAGCTACAACTTCCACCAGCTACAACAATTGCCCATGATCAGCTTGTGCTTTCTGCTTGTGCACCTACACATATTGTGCAGGCCAGGAATCTCAGAGGCAGTCAATACACAAGCCTTGTACAGTAATTCAACTATGTACATATGTGCATGATTGATGTGCATGATAAATATACATCAATCATGTACATCAAATAAACCAGGAGTTGGATTAACAGTCACACAGGTATGAGGCTGTTGATCAACACATGCACCTTAACTCAATACTTAAGGTGCCACAAGGAACGCCATGAAAGGGAGGGAAACAATTTGTATATGTGTATATAAGGAGGAAGATTAACGGAACAAGGGTGTCTGTGCATTGAGCAGCAAGAAACAGATGATTGTCTTTGTGAGAGAGGTTGCAGTTCGCGTGCCGAGGGGTGTAATGGGCTGTTATTCGATGCTTTAAAAGAAAAGAAAAAAACCTGCCGTTCTTTTCACACTTAGCTAATGCAGCCGTGGCACCGGCTCGGACAGTCAGGCCACGCTGCCCACGCGCTCCCTTCACCTGCCTGAGAGCTGCAGCGGCGGGTCTCAAAACATCAATTCAGTCGGCGGGTTGTCTGTTTTCCATTAGCCGCATTCATCACTTTTGTATCGAGCGAATACAAAAAAAACGCACGCGCACGCACACCCACACACCTCCGTTCCATCCGATTCCTTTCAAACATCGGCACGCGTGGTGATCAGTAGCCCTGCCCTCCACTTACCGCGGGACCAAGGCTATATAGCCTACACGAGAGGGCCCTGGGTGCACGTAATGAGGGGCGGCTCGTGTCCGAATCCCCTAAAATACGTGAGGTGAGGCACAGCTGCAAAACACCATTCCTCTTCAGCGTGTTGCGGGTCACGTGTCACAGGTGTACCGTCATAGTCCTCAGCCCTGCCCACCGGGCCCTTTTTATGACTCGTGAAATTACTGAAGCGTTGAAGCAGCAGCGTTCTGATTCGGGCATGGGTGTAAAGACTAGCAATACATACACAGGTAGCTACTTGCTGCGCTGACTTTTAACATTCAGTTAAGTCAACAACAAAAAAAGCTAAAAATGATATTATATATCGGGCCCGGAGAAAATCTCCTGTTTAAAATCTCTCATGCATTTAAGTCCTCTGCCACCAAGGGGGCGATGGAGCCTCTATTTCAAGATAAGCGTCAGACGATAATTCAGTGAATTGCTCATTTAATTACCACTTAATCGTGGGCACGAGAAGAATGACAGCCTAATGTTTGTGTCCGTTGACACTTATCACGTGTAAGAGGTGTATCATGTTAGACAACGGCTGCAATCACTTAAAAAGTGGGAAATGTTGTCGTAAGATGAGCAACCTGTAGTGTTTTAAGACGAAAAAACAAAACAAGCTATTTACAGGAGTGGGCACGTAAATGTAAACAGGCAGCGGTGCACATCGCACTGGAAACAGTCCAGGGCTCTAAAAATGTAAATGTAATCATTGTCGTTTGGTTTTACTGTATCTCATTTCATGATGTAGCCTATGCGAAAACCCTCCCCATAAGATACACTTCTATTGCATCGACAGAATAAGCAACAACTGACAAGTAGATCAATTAAATCATGTCGGCTCTCTCTGTTCTTTACCCTTATCTTTCTTTTTCCACAGTTGTTGCCCCGATCCATCTCAAACTTTCGTTTATTGGGTTTTTGGGCATTTCAAGTGATACTTCACCCCAAAGTCGATGGAAGTATCATTTTTAGGAAGTATAACTTTACCACAGTACGACGTACCACGCGTCCAAAGAAAAGCTCGCCGTCTGCTACGGATTCACCAACGGACAGCTTGTTAGCACACTGACGTGCGAAAATAATATGTATATGGGAGGATATGTAGCCGCAAGTAGCATGCTCGAAATTGCAGGCCCAAAATACCTCCCAGTATCTTCTAACCAAGTCGCTCAGCCACGTGGATCATTTGGAAGTTGAGCTTGTTGTACAGACATCTTAGCTGATATTATTTTCGCGGAGAAGAGGCGCATAGTTTTAAAAACATTTCACACGAATAGAGTTGTGGTAGCGTGACCTAAATTGTTGAGAGTACAGTAGTCCAATTGCAGCATACCTTTCTGAGCTACTATTGCAGTACAGTCCAATGTTATTTGCATGTTCAACTTCCAACTTAACCACGTGGCTGAGCGACTTGTTTAGAAGTGCCGGGAGGTCATTTTGGCATGCAGTTTCAGACTCCAATTGTTTTCAGCCTAGCCTGTGTGGATTCTGTATTCAGCGAAACTAAAAACTCTTTGGATGCACAGTAGCCTACATCGTATTGAAAGGGTTGTAGAAAATGATATTTAAATCGGTTTTGGGTGAACTATCACTTTAAGTGCGGGTCTAACGTAATATTGGTTGTGCAAAATTAATCAAACCCTATGCGGTGCAATGTACCAGTGAGATATTGTTTTATTTATCATGGATGGAAATGCGTCTTTAGTTCGTCCAATGTTTCACCTCCTCCACACTTAACCGTAACAGCGTTATTGCTTTTGTAGTGTTATTGTTTTAGTCACTGATTGTATAATTAGTCACGTCTGTGCGGATTGGTAATGATTGCCTACAGGGACACCTGGAGGATAACTGCTGAAATTCAGTTTGACAGCCCAGATTATCATTAATTTTATGTAATGAATCATTAATTGCAATTCATTATATGTAATAATAATAATCTTCATTAGGCCATGTTACACACAGTTTTTTACACCGGGTAATTGGAAATAGATCTTTTCACATACCTCTCCTAGGCTGCATATACACCATCAGAGAGGTCTGAGCGCATGCAGGGTCAGCCTTGCTCAAGGGCACTTCGGCAATGCCCCAGGAAGTGAACTAGCATCCCTCCAGTTTCCAGTTCGTTGTTCTTTGTTTACCTTTCCGGCATTCAAACCAGCAACCCTACGCTTGCCAGCCCGCGTCGCTAACCACCGAGCCACTGCTGCCCCATTTAATGTAAATATGTATGTATACCCACATGTGCTACTGTGTATATATATTGTAATGGATGGTTTGGCCCACCTTATTAAGGTGCACCGTGTGGAGTCAGAGCCCCAGTGGTTTGTAGACATCCACTCCTCACACATACCCCCATATGGAGGAAGTGTCTTATTGGGATTAAACAGGTGGGACATCGCATCTGAGTTAGACACATCGAGCAGAACGTTCGCACCTGAGAGATTTCTCACGGTCCGTTCCGTTCCTTCACGTCACAGGGGCCTTGGCCTTTCTTTTTCTTTTTCTCCCCGTAGCCAATTATACCCTCTATTTCTTTCGATTCGCCCTCCCCCACAAGCTCGCCCGTCTTCAAGCTAATTCCTCGAGGCCGGCAATGATCTGCCTCCTCCGAGACGGAACTCGCCTACCTACTTTCTAGAGACACCCTTTGCGCTTCTCGGCGAGCTTGTGCCGGCTCTCCCTCCCCCTTCCCCCTAGGGCGGACACGTGGGACACATGTCCCTGAATGGGAATGGCGGGAATGGGTTAATCAGAGTGGGAGGAACGCGCAGCTTTGCGGAGGGAGGGAGGGAGGGAGGGAGGAGAGAGGGGCACCGCTCAGCTGGTCTCCAAGGGGCCGTCACCGGCACAGCTGCAGCGTGTTCCACTACACTGCGCGTCCACACAACCAGCTGCACTGCGCATCCACACAACCAGCTGCACTGCGCATCCACACAACCAGCTACACTGCGCATCCACACAACCAGCTACACTGCGCATCCACACAACCAGCTACACTGCTCATCCACACAACCAGCTACACTGCGCATCCGCACAACCAGCTGCACTATGCGTCCACACAACCAGCTGCACTATGCGTCCGCACAACCAGCTACACTGCGCATCCACACAACCAGCTACACTGCGCGTCCACACAACCAGCTACACTGCGCATCCACACAACCAGCTACACTGCGCGTCCACACAACCAGCTACACTGTGCATCCACACAACCAGCTACACTGCGCATCCACACAACCAGCTACACTGCGCATCCACACAACCAGCTGCACTATGCGTCCGCACAACCAGCTATACACACGCACACATGCACACACACACATATATAAAACACACACACACTCACACTCACACACACACACATACACATACACACACACTCACATATAAACACACACATGCACACACACATACACACACATGCACACACACACGAACACATACACACACCCAGAACTCCTCTCTAACTTTCTCAGCGTTTCCTACCTCTAGTTTTGTCTCTCTCTATGCTGGATGGTGGAGCCTTGTCTCTCTTCCCTCCCTCTACAGCAACTCCATCATGGCATTCTCTTGAGGTCATCATTACCTCATCACAGCCCAATCAACACCATGCCAAGCGTGAGAGTCTGAGTCATCACTTTTCTTCAGTGACAGACAGGACCACTGCTCCTACTGTGAGAGCTGCTGGTGTAAGAGAACCTCGATACAGGGAATGACTCCAGTAATCTCCACAGAGAACCTCGATACAGGGAACGACTCCAGTAATCTCCACACAGTCCTGTGCCGCTATCAGTGAGTGAACGCTTTGACCTTGAAGCACAGCGAAAAGCGTGCGTCTGGCATCGCGGCTTGGCTGGAGAGCATGTTGATCTCACCACCGCGTTCTGAGACACAAATCATTACCGACGCCTGGCCCCCGGGGCGGAGGTCTGCCGGCTCCCCACCGCAACATCACCGCCAAGGTCATGTGACCACCCACGAGGGAGCGAGAGAGAGAGAGGGAGGGGGAGGGGAGGGGAGGGGAGGGGAGAGAGAAAGAGACACATGGCGGCCGTGATTGTCACTGTGCAACAGACACAATGACTCGAGGTTCAGGAAGGCCATCTTTGCAGCACGGAGCTACCTTTCATGACCGAAATGCAGCCAATCCACTTAGAAAGTGCCTTTAACAAATGCACACGTAGTCCTCCACTTGGGATCAGTGCTGCTCACAACCACAGCTATATCATTCCCCAACGAGGAGTCCCATAACCATAACACAACCGCGTCTACAGGTAACTGCCAGAATAAAGGAAACACGGCATTGTCCACCCCCATCAACAAAACACCAAATGATGGAATTTCCCATGGAAGAACGGTGGTATGTCCTTTATTTTGGCCTTTAACTGTGTATCATCCTCCAACAAACGATCTCATAACCATAACACAACCACAGCTAAGCCATTTACCAACGAGGTATCCCATAACCGTAACACAACCATTCTCCCACAAGCACAGTGCTTCTTACAGCCATCGCCCATTTATCCCACTTAAGCACAACTGCATAATTCATCCAGTTTTCTCATGCAATGGCACGCCATGGTATATTTCAATGATTCATGGCATTTAGAGAGCTACCTTTTACTCGCCAGATGATTTTGTACAATTAAATCGTTATTAAATTGTTAATTAATACAACAGATGTTAGTTAATGTGTCTTTCCGGTATGACAGAATGGCAATGTTTTTTTTCCCATTCTGGTACAGTCATATGGCCTGCACCTTCATGAAAATATAGACCTTATGCCGTACTGCAAACATTCATTCAGTAGTGGCTGTTGTATCAATTAGAAATGGTTATGATTTAATTGTACAAATTGAAATAGCAAGCAAAATATTGTGTTTCCCAATGTAATGAATTATTTACAGGTAGCTGCCAAAACAAAGGCAACACTTGAGTAAATGAGGGATGCCTTAAGCGGGTGCAGTACTGCCAGTGTGTGTTGGGAGGCGGGGGGGCTATGGCTAGTACCGGTGAACGGGCCTGGCCCTCTCCTTTCCAATGAGCCCAACCTCCCCGCCAGCTGGGACTGTCCTAGTGTGGGCCAGGGTTGGAGTGTCCCCCCGGGTTACCAAAGTGGTGCCTTTATTTTGGCAGTTACCTGTATGTGTATATATATATATATATATACACACTCAGTGGCCACTTTATTAGGTACACCTTTCTAGTACTGGGTAGGATCTCCCCTTGGCCCCCAGAACAGCCTGAATTCTTCATGGCATGGATTCAACAAGGTGCTGGAAACATTCCTCAGAGATTCTGGTCCATGTTGACATGATAGCATCACGCAGTTGCTGCAGATTTGTCGGCTGCACATTCATGTTGCGAATTTCCCGTTCCACCACATCCCAAAGGTGCTCTATTGGACTGAGATCTGGTGACTGTGGAGGCCTTTGCAGTACATTGAACTCGTTGTCATGTTCGTGGAACCAGCTTGAGATGATGTGCGCTTTGTGACATGGCGCATTATCCTGCTGGAAGTTGCCATTAGAAGATGGGTAGGCTGTGGCATTTAAACAATGTTCAATTGGTATTAAGGGGCCTAATGTGTGCCAAGAAAACATTCCTCACACCAGTACACCACCACCAGCAGCCTGAACCGTTGACACAAGGCAGGATGGATGCATGGATTCATGTTGTTTACGCCAAATTCTGACCCTACCATCTGCATGTCACAGCAGAAATCGAGATTTGTCAGACCAGGCGATGTTTTTCCAGTCTTCAACTGTTCCGTTTTTGGTGAGCCTGTGCCCACTGTAGCCTCACTTCTTAGCTGACAGGAGTGGAACTCGGTGTGGTCTTCTGCTGCTGTAGCCCATCCACTTCAAGGTTTGATGTGTTGTACGTTCAGAGATGCTCTTCTGCATACCACTGTGGTAACGCGTGGCTATTTGAGTTACTGTCGCCTTCCTGTCAGCTTGAACCAGTCTGGCCACTCTCCTCTGACCTCTCTCATTAACAAGACGTTTTTGCCCACGGAACTGCCGCTCACTGGATGTTTTTTGTTTTTCGCACCATTCTCTGTAAACTCTAGAGACTGTTGTGCGTGAAGATCCCATGAGATCAACAGTTTCATATCAGTTTCTGAGATACTCACACCACCCTGTCTGGCACCAACAATCATTCCACGGTCAAAGTCACTTAGATCACATTTCTTGTCCATTCTAATTTTTGGTCTGAACAAAAACTGAACCTCTTGACCATGTCTGCATGCTTTTATGCATTGAGTTGCTGCCACATGATTGGCTGATTAGATAATTGCATTAATGAGCAGGTGTACAGGTGCACCTAATAAAGTGGTCACTGAGTGTGTGTATATATATATATGTGTATATATATATATAATTTATTAATTTGTTTTTAATGTAATGCTCATTGCCAGGATACCAATGTTTTCCTGTTTTAAAGTTTCACAATTCTCATTTCATTTTTAATCTTTTGTCAGATGCACATTAGGTTTAGACTTTATTTAGGTATAGACACTGTAACGCGTGCCTATATATAGACACAAATGCATGAGGCATTAGCATAATTGTTAGCATCTCTGCTTTTGGTTACAGTTTTCCCTATAATTGAGTGTTCCTGATTACGCTTTATTAGTGACCATATTTTCACCGCTCTGGTGTATCATCATCATCATCATCATCATCGTCACCATCATCGTCATTGTCATCATCATCATCATCATCATCTTGATCAAGTGAAACATTCGCAACCCCCCAGGAGGAACTGAAGCTCTGAATTACAGTAATATAACCCCCCCCTCCCACACACACACACACACACACACCACCCTCTCTCTCCCCTCCCCGTGTCTAACAGACAGGCCCAAATGAACCAACCCAAATGAACCAACCCTGGACTGAATCCAAACAATCACAGGATTCCTAAATCAGTAATCAGTGCAGTGCCAGCTCCGTGCGGTATGTGTGTATGGCAGTAAGGTGTGCAGATACAGCAGGAGCGTTTAGGAGGAGGAGTGGGTGGGGGGGGGCAGAATAAATGAACCCCACAGTTTATCTTCGCAGTCCAGGCGGGGGGTGATCGCTGGGCCCCTTTATGCTGGAGTGGAATAATCACACAGTCTCTCCAGGAGCGGCCCAGCGAACAATAAACACCAGTCAAGATAGAGGATGGTGAATCCATCACCCCCCGCTTCCAGCCCCCTGGTTTGTTTTGTTTTGTTTTGTGCTTTCACTGAGCTATGGGCTCGCCGGTGACTCAACAACTCTGTGCGATAGAAACACTGACCATACGCAGAGGAGGGAGGATAGCCTCTGCCTATCAGTGGCCGTACTGACACGCCACCTGACAAGTCTTTCACTCTCTCTCTCTCTCTCCCTCTCTCCCTCTGTCTGTCTCTCTCACTCTTCTCCCTCTCTTTCTCTCTCACTCGCTCTTCTCTCTCTCTTGCTCTGTCCCTCTCACGATGTCTGCCTCTCTCTCTTTCTCTCTCACTCTCTCTGTCTGTCTACCCCTCTCTGTTTCGCTCTCTCTCTCTCTCTTTCTCTCTCACTCTCTCTGTCTGTCTACCCCTCTCTGTTTCGCTCTCTCTCTCTCTCTCTTTCTCTCTCACTCTCTCTGTCTGTCTACCCCTCTCTGTTTCGCTCTCTCTCTCTCTCTTTCTCTCTCACTCTCTCTGTCTGTCTACCCCTCTCTGTTTCGCTCTCTCTCTCTCTCTTTCTCCCTCGCCCCTTCTCCAGTGCTAAGCGTTTCTAAAATCGGACCCATATTATATGTCCATACAATATCCCTGCACTAAAACATAATGTAAGGGAACCGTATACTAAGCTACACCACATACTTAATTATGAAAATTAATAAATAAAGGTGAATATGGCAGACTGTATTGCTCCATGCAACTGTGCCGTCCAATCAGACAGGTTCTGGCGTGGGGAACCGCGCTGAGCAGGGATCACATCCACAGTGGAGAGGATCACATCCAGACAGGAGGATCACAGCCATAGTGGAGAGGATCACATCCACAGAGAGGAGGATCACAGCCATAGTGCTGCTTTATTTTTGGGCTTTTGTTCCTTCAACAGATCGTGAACAGCCTCACAAAGGATCAGTAATGTCACGGAAAGTTTTGCAGCTTGACCCCACAGAAATGGAAACGGACACAAACGTTGACTTTTCGTCGTGACGTACTAATTCAAATCTTTTTGCGTCCAACTTCTCAAGGTCCCAGGGGCACTTTCACACACACACACACACACACACACACACACACACACACACACACACACACACACACACACATATATATATACAGTACATATGTGTGTATATATATATAACGTATTTGATTTGATTCCATGTCAGAATACGTCCCACGCACCCAACATTTCAATCTCCGTGAGTGTCAGCGGGTAAAAAAACAAACGCGAAAGTGAAACGCCTTAAAACGCCTGCGATTCCAAAAAACCATCTCACGGACACCGAGTGTGTAAAAGCGCGTACGTGATTAACGCCCTGAACACTGCCTGCGGGAGTGCGAGCATAGCTGCGAACGGCTGTCCCTCACCCATGCTGAGAGCCTCTCTCTCTATCTCTCGGGACAGAGTGTAAATGTGTGCTGGTGCGTGCACTTACAGCTCGCGCTAAAACACGCGGCTCGGTGCCAGTCTCGGCACGGCTTAGGATACTCATACCGCGAAGGGTGTACGTTTCATTTGAACACGGGGGGTGGGGGTGGGGGCTCTGTGGCTGCCACACAATGTTCAAAGCTGAGTTACCTTGCGTGGAAACATCATCAGTTTAGTAGTCAGCCAGTCTGTCTGCAAGCTAGCTGGCTAAATATCTAACCAAGCTCCTGTTCATTTTCGCTATGCATCCCAGCGTCCTGTTGGCCCTTTTTTAACTGCTGCGACCTTAACCATTTACAGTGCGGACAGAAGTGTCAAACGTGACGAACATTTTTTAGGAATGGACAGAAATTACTGAGGGGGGTGGGCAGGGACAGGGACAGGATGTTGACTTGTGCACTCCGGTGTGAAAAGAAGCGGTGGCTGACACATATTTTTCGGAGAAGCTGTGCTTGCCTGCGCTCCCCTGAATTGACCGAGGAGTGTGCGGAGAGGCTAAAGAATATGATTGGGCCATTCCAAATTGGGGAGAAAAAAACGTAAAAAATAGAAGAGAAAAAAAGAAATGTGAGGGTCTGTTTGTTCAGCGTTGCTCAAGGGCGTGATTATTAAATATTGGGGTCGGGGATACTGATCTATAAAAAGCATTGGGGGGGGGGGGGGCACGTCCCCCCACTCGTTGCCCCTATGGCATTGCTGTTTGATGACAAATACCAGACCGGCGCACAGCCCTCTCATTATCCCACGGTGTCTCCAGCTTCGGCATCGCAATAAACGCTTTTCCACATACCCCTACAGGAGCTCTTTTGGGCACTTCTGATCCAAATGACTGTAACCCCCCAAAAAAAAAAAAAAAAAAAAACATAAGTTATGGAAAAAATATAAATCTGCCCGGTGTTCGAGCTGAAGCGCAGTGCGCTAAGCTCCACTTATATCGCGCGCCGCGCTTAGTCCGTAGGGTACGAAGTGGAAGTCTAGAAAATAAGCACCGAGACCAGAGCTGAGTTTGCCTGACTTCAAACTCCAACATTTCTCTCTCTCTCTCTCTCTCTCCCTCCCTCCCTCCCTACAGACTGGGGAAGTTTGGCAGAGTGTTTTTGTGTGAAAGAGTCCAAACTTCTGTTTTGAATTTAAAGGGGCATTTCCCTGGATTGACCGTCCCCTTTGCTTTCTCTCGCACGCTGCTTTCCCTGGCCTTGCCACTCGCTCCCGACATCCATCTAGGGATGGCAGTGCGGTGTAACGATTCGTTGGTAACGCAGAGGTTGCAGGTTTGATCCCCGGGTGGGGCGCTGCCGTGGAACCCTTGAGTAAAGGTCACTTAACCTGAAAAAGCTGAACCTGCTTCAGTAAAATACCCAGCTGTATAAATGGACTGTATGTTAAGAGGTGTTACACGGGATAAGAGCGTCCGTTAAATGCTCACGTAATCTCTCTCACTCTGGGCTTCATTGTTGGGTCAAAGTCCGGCTGTCGAAGCACAGGCTGGCGTACAGAGAGTAGCAGAGTAACACACAGGAGATTTATCCCGAGTCGTATCTCGTATCACTTGCCGTGGGGACATCAACGCAGCTTATCCGATGAGAAATCACGATCCGATCAGATCACGTGTACGGGAGAGTCGCAGCGACAGCCGTTCCCCAAAATCACTGTCTCGTTTGACGAGACTGCAGCCCTGCAGAGCTCAGTGATATCAGCTCAATACCAAAGCGCCCCCCTCCCCTGTCCTGGCCTGTTCTACTGACAACAAAGGAATATAAGTACTCAGAAATAAGAGGGGGTGTGTGTGTGTGGCATATGCACCCCGCACCTCCCCCGACTCCAGCCCCCACGTCTGGATGCTCTGTTTTGTGTGTGTGTGGCTGTGTTTTGTGTGTGAGGTTGTGTTTAGTGTGTGTGCAGTACCGTGTGTGTCTGTCTGTGTTTAGTGTGCGTTTGTGTGGCTGTTTAGCGTGTGTGTTTCTGTGTTAAATGTGTGTGCAGTACTGTATGTGTGTCTGTGTTTAGTGTGTGTGTGTTTGTGTGGCTGTGTTTAGTGTGTGTGTGCAGTACTGTGTGTGTCTGTGTTTAGTGTGTGTGTCTGTGTTTAGTGTGTGTGTGTGTGTCTGTGTTTAGTGTGTGTTTGTGTGTGTGGCTGTGTTTAGTGTGTGTGTCTGTGTTTGTATGTGTGTCTGTGTTTAGTGTGTGTGTGTTTGTGTGGCTGTGTTTAGTGTGTGTGTGCAGTACTGTGTGTGTCTGTGTTTAGTGTGTGTCTGTGTTTAGTGTGTGTTTGTGTGTGTGGCTGTGTTTAGTGTGTGTGTCTGTGTTTAGTGTGTGTTTAGTGTGTGTGTGTGTCTGTGTTTAGTGTGTGTGTGTGTGTGTGTGCGCAGGGCTGTGTTTAGTGTGTGTGTGTGTGTGTTTAGTGTGTGTGTCTGTGTTTAGTGTGTGTTTAGTGTGTGTGTGTGTGTCTGTGTTTAGTGTGTGTCTGTCTGTGTGTGTGTGTGTGTGTGTGTGTGTCTGCGTGGGGCTGTGTTTAGTGTGTGTGCGTGCAGTAGCGTGTGTGTGCCCCAGCTCTCCCCCGGGTCCACAGAAGGCACAGCTGCATTTTTAAAGCCCCCCCGCCCCCCCTCTTCCTCTTCACCCATCAGCCTCAGGGGTCAGTGTGAGCAGGAGAACCTGCGGTCCAGCAGGACTGGCTGGGGGCCCACACTTCCAAAAATACACACACCACTGATCACACACACACAACCAGAAACACATGCAGACACACATGTACACACACACACACACACACACACACACATACGCACACATACAACCATAAACACATGCATTACATTACATTACATGCAGACACACACACATATACACACACACATATAAACACAGGCATACACACACTCACACACACACACACACACACACACACACACACACACATACGCACACATACAACCATAAACACATGCATTACATTACATTACATGCAGACACACACACATATACACACACACATATAAACACAGGCATACACACACTCACACACACACACACACACACACATATACGCACACATACAACCGTAAACACATGCATTACATTACATTACATGCAGACACACACACATATAAACACAGGCACACACACACTCACGTTGCTGATTTCATCAGACAGTTTGATCAGCCTTTGGATGAGAGCGCTGTGCCGTGGACCCAGTATCGCAGTGAACCAGCATGGGTGTGCACAGCTGTGCGGAAAGCGAAGGCAGAGTAATTGGTTGGAAGAGAAGCCAGAGCGCACGCAGTGGCCCTCTGGGGCCGGAGCTGTGAACCCCAGGACTGCTGTAAAAGGATTTACACCCAGGAGCCCACACTTACTGTTCTCGTGCGCGCTGTTTTTGAGAACATTTTCACACGACTGGCCTCTCGGCTCGACGCAGGCTGGGCATTGATGCCGCGCTCGTTTCTGGAACGGGACCAGGAGAGATAAAGACGAAGATGGCTCTGGCTGCCCGCTTGGTGAGAGTCGAGCGTGCGCCCGCCACGAACCCCCCACCTCCGCCTCTTGCGGCCTGGCATCTCCGCATCAACTCTGATTTCTACTATGTGACAACCTTAACAAAAGGATGCAGACAGTGGCTCCATGGCAACCGTTTCCTCTCTCTCTCTCTCTCTCTCCCTCCCTCTCGCTGGCTCAGACTGTTTATCCACTTAGCGGGTAAGTGATCTGTGCCGCAGACGCCAGCTCCTCGGAGCTCGGGAGAAACTTCGCGAGGGGGTCGCTGCGTACGCCGCCGCGGCTGGCGGCCGTAACACACACGACGGTCTGCGTCGCGCGCGGGAGGAAGAGGACGGGGAAGAGGAGACGCTGCGTGGGAGAACTCTTCGAGTAGCGACAGTGAAGAGATTACCGTTTTTGTAGCCCGTTGATTAGCGAACCTCGGATGGTCTCGATCTACAGGCTTAATTGACTCCGTGGAGCTCCATTGCCCAAGGTTGTAAATGTGTTGTAGACGTGACGTTGTGCCCCGCCCCCTGTTGTTGCCGCTGGCATCGCCAGGGGAAACAGCCCTGAGGCCGCCACCCCTCACTCCCACCACATGACGGCTGATTTCTGTACTCGCCACGCCACACTCTTCACAGGCAGACTCATTTTAGAATGAGGGGGAAAACCCCCCAACAGAACACAAGAATTTGATTTACAGCACGTGCAATAAATGAGTTTCGTGACTAGAGCTTTGACGACGACCTTCCCTTCTCGTGCCCCTTCTCCCGCACCGGAGGCCGTCTCTTTAGCTGACGCCTGATTGGTCCCTTTAGTCTCCGAGGTCAAACACACAACCGTAGCCTGGCAGAAACATGCGGAGCAGAACGGTGGAGCGGTCACTGGATTCTGGTCACTGGTCACTCAGGGGACGGAGCTTTAGAATGCAGAAGTGCAGGGGGAGGGCGGAGCTTTAGAATGCAGAAGTGCAGGGGAGGGCGGAGCTTTAGAATGCAGAAGTGCAGGGGGAGCTTTAGAATGCAGAAGTGCAGGGGGAGGGCGGAGCTTTAGAATGCAGAAGTGCAGGGGGAGGGCGGAGCTTTAGAATGCAGAAGTGCAGGGGGCGGAGCTTTAGAATGCAGAAGTGCAGGGGGCGGAGTTGGAAGAAGTGTGGCCCTGCAGTTGTGTCCAGATGAAACAGCAGAGTAACGCACTGAAAACTGAATAGCCTCCAGCCGTATAAAACCACATGAATGTGTATGCCAGGCATGTTCTCCCGATAAGGCCTCCTGACCGTTAGGTTATCTGAAATGTTATGCGGGGGGGGGTCAACGATAGAAGGAATTGTGACCGGCGAACGATAGCAGATATCGAGCGAGAGCGACACTCGGGCTGAGTCAGCGGCTGCTTCCTGTCCGACCCCCCCGCTGAGGAAGTGTGAGTCAGCCTCACGCGCAGGTGTGTGTGTGCGTGCGTGAGCGGGTCGCCCAGGTGGACTCACGAGCTCACAAAAGTGTCCTGTGATCTGCGTCGTCTAACCACCGTATCGCCTGACGTGACAGGAAAGGACCGAAGCCCAAACTGTCCCCAGACTCTCGCCACAGTTCTCTCAGCTGTTGTTTTTCTTTAATGCCGATCCTTGTCACTGCTCTCTCAGACTTCACTAACGCCGGTACGGACGTTACGGACATGCGTCCAACTCGGATAGCAGACGGCAAGATACAATGACCAGACTGGAGTGGAGAGAAGCCCCCATTTGAGGCGCTTTTTAGACCCTTTACAGGCGCACAGTTCAAACGTTCACACTCAGATTGAACTGTTGATATTGATCACCTGGTTTCCCCCTGCCACGTTTCTGGAAAGTTCTCAGCTGGGGGCAGGGGGGGTAATGGGGGACATTTTGCCAGGAATCCAGTTGGTTGGTTGGAGCTGGACAGACGACGGGACGGCAGGAGGTTAAAGCAAAAAAATTGGTTAAAGCAAAAAAATCTGACACATCAATGCCCCTCCCCCCCCGAACCTACCTTCAGGCATCCTCACCACGCCCCCAAACACTTGAACCTGAGCCCACCCCCCCGGGCACCAAACAGTCTCGCCCCGCCTGGACCGCCAAGCACAGCTCGCCAGGAGGAAGGAAGAACGCCACGCTCACTCTCCCCCCACACCTGGCCCCCCCATCGGATAGCGGGAGCTTTACTCGTCTCTCCGGGTCCGCCCCAGAGAATACCCCGCCGGTTTATAAAGAGCTGGCGTCAGCTCGCTGTGGGGGGGTGGGACAATAGACACCAGCTGGGCCCTGCAGCCCCCCCAGAGAGAGGAACACGGGCTACACGGAGGATGAATGTGAAAGTTGAAGGTTTCAGCTCTCATCTTGCTTTCTCTCTTTCTCTCGCCCCTCTTGCGCTCTCTCTTCCTCTCCCTCTCTTTCTCTCCGTCTCAGTGAACACGACCTGGTGATGCTATTTCGTAGAGCCCCCAGAGGTAGAGACACAGGTTCCTCAAAGGATAAATGTGAAAGTTGAAGGTATTGTCTCTCTCTCTCTCTCACAATCTGACTAATCTTTCTCTCTCTGTGTCTTTCTTCTTTCTTTCTCTCTCTTCCCATAAATGAAACGTTGAGATTTTGCTTCCCTCTCTCCCACTTAAGGGATCACAAGGAGGTTGGTTTTTCACAAGGCCAAATATGAGGCTCCTGCCTTCTTCCCGTGGCTGTTGGTTGGATGTGAATGGCGTAAAAGGTTGTTCAATAAAGTTAATTGAAAAATTAAAATCCCCCCCTCTCTCTCTCTCTCTCTCAGTGACCCGATGCTGAAGTGGGCCTGCTAGTGAAACTGTGAGACTGAAATGTTCAACCTCTAGGTCTCATCTTGTTTTTCTTGAGTGGGTGCTGCATTGGAATGCATCTGAAATAGCTGCTTAGAGAACCATAAAGCTTCGGTGTCCATACTGGCCAAACACGCCATTACACAAAACAGTGGGCAAACCTGGAGCTGGACATCAGGGGCCCTGAACCACACCCTGTAGGGCACCTGAACCACACCCTGTAGGGCACCTGAACCACACCCTGTAGGGCATCTGAACACCACCCTGTAGGGCATCTTGTAAGTCGCTCTGGATAAGAGCGTCTGCTAAATGCTTAAAATGTCAAATGTAATGTAAATGGCATCTGAACACAACCTTGTAGGGCACCACCCACATGGGTTTGAATCCCGGTTTGGCGGGTGGGCTTGCTTTCTCGTCTCACTTTTATTCCGAGTTCTTTTCAGTTTGTTCTTTTTCCCCTGAGGAAGGGCTTCTGGGTGATTGTGGATCAAGTACCCTAATGACTGTAGTCATCTACAGCTTATGAACGTGACCGCATTGCGTTTGACAGGAAAGTTCTCCGTTATGGTGCTTTTCCTGCATTGCCCCATTTAAAAAAGCTGCTGTTTAAATGCATCCCAGTAAGTCTAAGATGTCACATGCAAAAGGTGTTTTTTTATTCGAAATTAAATTCAAAGAAAGGACTTAAGACAACCTGTCAACATCACGTACTTCTGCGTCTGAGTATAAAAGCAGATGCTCTTTCATTGTGAATTCATCATTCACACAGTGAAGCATAAAATAACTCTGAATGGGATTTTAATTCCGGGAAATTAATTTGATCTCCCATTGAAAGTGTGGTGTTTGTCTCTCTGCTCTGTTAACAAAAGGCCCAAGCATGTTGTAGACGACAGTACACAGCTCCTCAGTACCCAGTCCTGGAGGAAAGCCATCGTGAACCACGGTGACAATTACACCCTGGTGCCCAGTTCTGTGCTAGCACACACATTTTGACATAATACAACTCACCGTCTATAGGATAAGGCATATTTCACTCATTTATAGACACAAGGCATCGTAGAACTTACTTACCTGACATGTTATGGATCAAATAAAACTGTACATTTTAATTTCCAAATGACACGCCAAATATGTTTGTACTTTTTAATCGAAGGTTTCTTAGGTTTCTCCCCATATGGTGACCTCATTATGACCTTTGAAGGTTTCTTCCTCGTACAGCTTGTCACCATCAGTAGGATATAATTTCTATAGTATATTATGAATCTTATCTGTAGCAATGTGCTGTTCTGTAGATACAGAAGTGGTGTGATGGCACTGTTGGGTACAGGCCTGGGACCATCAGACCCGTCTGTACCCAGTGTGATGGCACTGTTGGGTACAGGCCTGGGACCATCAGACCCGTCCTTGTCGGGAGCACACAGCTGACACTTGAGGGGATGCAGCTCTGTCTCACCTTTGACCTTTCTGGCTCTCTGATGGCTACTCACCAAAACAGTAGAGGCTATGCAGAGGACAGAGATACGAAGTACGCGTGACGTCAAATGCGTGACATTTTCCATCGTAACTGACGGGTTACGGTTAGGGTTGGGGTTTGGGCTATGGTTAGGTTTACGGTTTCCGGTTAGGGTTCGATCACGCGCACTGTAAAAGCGAAAAAACAACAACAGGCCAATCATATCTCGAATCGCATAACGTCCCACCGAAACCCCCTGCTCGGACAAACGTGCTACGTGTGTATTCTCTGACAGGCCCACTGAACACCAGCTCCACACCCGATTTCGTCCGTGCCCATTTCACTCCCTGCGAACGAACGTTTCAGCGATCGCTCCCGTACGCGGGTCCCACTGACTCGCCGTCGTCACAGACGCTGGAAAGCGTGCGTGTTCATGCAGTTTTCCTGTGTGCGCCTTATCTTTATTTTTAATGAATGTTCCGAAATTTGTAGGATTCTGTTTCACTTGGAAGCTGTTGGGTAAAATGCGTAAATACAAGTGGAAAGATTCTGATTTAATATGCTTTAATTTCAGGCTCTGATACAAAAGGTGACATTTTTGAGACGGGGTGTAGACTTTAAATGGGGCGCGCACGGGCGTAAAGGAACATGTGAACGCGTCCAGGAAAGGCCCCTCACCCCCACGGTCACGGCTCCTCTCTACCGTCAGCGGTGCAACGAGCTCCCCACTGGAGTCGGGACAGCCGAGTCACCGTCCACATTCCAACGCGGTCTCACAACACACCTCTCCAAACTGCATCTTGGCTCAAAGTAGCCATTCCCTCAAACGCTGAGCTGAAATCCCCCAAAGCAACTAAACGCTATTCCCTGAAACCCTCCTTTGCTCCTACTCTGGTACTTAACAATATGTGATAAGTCACATGATGACAGACACTCTCGGCGGTGTAACTGATGTCTCGGAGTCTTTGCTGCTTGTCGCCTGGCCTCTTCAGTATGCACCCTGGATAAGACCGTCTGCTAAATACCTCAGTATAATGTAAATGTAGACGCACAGAATGGTGGAACGCCGCAGAGAATCTTTATGTAGGTTTATGTAGTCTTTCCGTTTCGCGTGCGTGTGGGACAACCTTAAAGCGTGGGTTACCGGAGAACTGCAGCGTTCGTACGTGCACTGGGACGCGCGACCGTCGGCGAATACGCTCCGTCTCAGAGCGAGAGCTGCAGGCTAGCGTCGCGTCCCGCCTCACGGCTCCTTCCAGACATGCACTGTTCCACCTGCGGCCTGCTTTCCGCTGTCTGTATCTCCCTCTCTCTCTCCCTCCCTGTCTCCCTGTCTCCCTCTCTCTCTTCCTCTCTCCCTCTCCCTCCTCTCTCTCTCTCTGCTCCGACATGAATACAAATGAGCATGCAAACCCGGGAGATCGAACCCCACCCCTCCCTCTCCCCTCTCATCCCCAGCCCCTCCATCTTGAAAAAGTAAGCCTGATGCATGCGTCTCAAAATGAATTTCCAAGTCTGTTCACAAGAGACATTTCCGAGGCAGGTAAATCTTACACACCCAGGCCCTGTTTAATAAGTAACTACCATTAAGAGCAGGAAACAATCGTTTGAAGAAAGACACTGCATTACTTTAATCTCACAGTTCATTTTGCCAAACACATTTCCCCCAGGTTACAAGAATGTAATGTAACAATCGCAACTGGGCATTTTCATAACCTTGCATTAACTAAACTGCCATCTAACTGAGTGTACTGTCGAGTGCCTATTGCGTTTGCAGTGGAAGGTGTACTGTTAGGGCAATGCAGGCACAATTTATGCATTAGATATTTGACAACTGTGAAGAATAAACCCATTTATCCTGTTGGAGCGCTCACCAGCCAACCACTGCTCCCAGTGCAAATGAAATCCACTCTTTATATTAAATTTTAAAAAACCCGTTTTCACTATTACTTATAATTGAAAGCTATTACCAAACAGATTCCCCCATGCTTTGAATCACATGGTCCAGGAGGATCATTTCAAACAGGAGTTTTCCCTGAGTAAGGAAGTACCTACCTTTGTGCCGAGAAAAACCAAACTGTGCAGACAGAACTGCGCGGGCAGAACTGTGCATACAGAGCAGAACTACGATTGTTCCTGCAATTGCAAAAAAGCAAGAGCTGATTCTCAGGGGGCCTCAGATAGCGTAGCGGTCTAACGCACTCACATTGACTGGTGCTTTGCGAGTGTGAGCTGCCTATTGCGGTCGCAGTTCGAAACCCGACTGTGCCAGACCGGCCCTGGCTGGGAGCCCCAATCGGGGGCGGCGTTTGGCTGTCCGCCCCAGGGGAGGGGGAGGGTGAGCCGGCACAAACTCGTCGAGAAGCACGAGGGCTGTCTCCAGAAGTAGGTGGGCAAGTTCAGTCTCGGAGGACGCGGATCATCGCTGACCTCAGGAAATTGGCTTCACCCAGAGGACGGGCGGTGAATTCGTGGGGGAAGGCGAATCTAAACGAATACAGTGGCGATAAAAAGTTTGTGAGCCCTTTAGAATTTTCTGCGTTTCTGCATAAATTTGATGTAAAATGTGATCAGATCTTCATCTAGTAAATGTCTTTGTCGGAAAAAGTATGTGAACCGTTGCTTCCAGTAACTGGTCTGACCCCTTTGAGCAGCAATGACTTCAACCAAACGTTTCCGGTAACTGTTGATCAGTCCCGCACATCGGCTTGGAGGAATTTTGGCCCATTCCTCCTTAGAGAACGGCTTCAACTCCGTTATGTTGGTGGGCTTCCTGGCATGAACTCCTCGCTTCAGGTCCTGCCACAACATTTCTATTGGATTAAGGTCTGGACTTTGACTCGGCCATTCCAAAACACTACATTTCTTCTGCTTCAACCATTCTTTGGTAGACTGACTTGTGTGTTTAGGGTTGTTGTCTTGCTGCAGGACCCACCTTCTGTTGAGCTTCAGTTCATGGACGGATACCCTGACATTCTCCTGTAGAATTTGCTGGCACAATCCAGAATTCATAGTTCTGTCAATGATGGCAAGCCATCCTGGTCCCGAGGCAGCATAGCAGTCCCAAACCATGACACTGCCACCACCGTGTTTCACAGTTGGGATGAGATCCTTATGTTGGAATGCAGTGTTTGGTTTTTGCCAAACATATCGTTTCTCATTTAAAACAAAAAGTAATATTTTCGATTAATCCATCCACAGAACATTCTTCCAATTGTCTTCTGGTGCATCCAGGTGATCTTTAGCAAACTTTAGATGGGCAGTAATGTTCTTTTTGGAGAGTAGTGGCTTCCTCCTTGCTATCCTCCCATGCACACCATTCTTGTGCAGTGTTTTCCTGATGGTGGACTCCTGAACACTGACATTAGCCAATGCAAGAGAGGCCTGCAGATCCTTAGACATTGCCCCGGGGTTCTTTGTGACTTCCTTGAATATTGTACGCCTTGCTCTTGGAGTGATTTTTGTTGGACGACCACTCCTGGGGAGAATAACATTGGTGTTGAATTTTCTCCATTTGTGCACTATCTGCCTAACAGTGGATTGGTGGAGCCCAAACTCTTTCGAAATGGTTTTGTAACCTTTTCCAGCCTGATGAGCATTGACAACTCTTTTTCTGAGGTCCTCAGAAATCTCCTTTGATCGAGGCATGGCACACTTCCACAAACCTCTGTGGTGAAAACCAAACTTTGATAGTGAAGACCCAGGGGCCTCATTTATAAAACGTACTTACGCACAAATTTGATCTTAGAACGTGCGTACGCTCAAATCCACGTCAAAGTTCAGATTTATAAAAACGGTCTTTGACGTGGAAAAGTACTTACCTCCACGTCAGGTTTCAACCTGGCGTACGCACTTTTCCTTGTGGCAATGTTGGAGTACTGCAGGTATTCGCGGTCTCGTCTCTTCTCTGTCCTGACCCCTCGCTGGTGAAATAATCTTCCGCAATCGGTCAGGACCGCGGAATCACTTGCGATCTTCCGCGAGAGACTCAAAACCCACCTTTTCAGACTCCACTACCACTGAATTCTGTACATCTAGCTAATTGTCATCACCACTGCCTACTTGCTCAACACTATATACCCCTGCTTACTCCATTAAAAAATAATAATTGACTAACCTTTTCCTTCCCAGTGTTACAGGTATGGTACGCAGCTGCCTGCAATGGTTTATTGCTGTATTACTGCACTGATCTCTTGCGCGTACTATGATTGTTCCTACCATGTATTAATGTACATATTGTAAGTCGCTCTGGATAAGAGCATCTGCTAAATGCTTAAAATGTAAATGTAATGTAAAATGTATTCGAAATCTAACAGCGCCAACATGTCGTCTGCTGCCTATTATTATTATTATTATTAGTAGTAGTAGTAGTAGTAGTAGTAGTAGTAGTAGTAGTAGTAGTAGTAGTAGTATTACCAGATTGAACACATTGCTTAGGCTATACGTAATGGTTTGCACAATAAAGTTATTAATAAATTAAAACAACATAAGCTAAGCTACTTGTGGAAAACAAAACAAAAACACACATTGGTTTTCCAAAACTACCCCAATTAGCATAATTGACACATCCTTGAAATGTATTTAATACATATTATGGTTCCACGCGTGTAAAACACTTCGGTCAATCTGTAGGCTATAAAATAGAATGGCTTCGCTTCTCGAAGATATCGCCAACCGCGCAATAAGAAGGGAACGAGTTATTAGAGATTTTGACCTCAGTTTTAAATCAGTTTTAAAATTATTTACGTCCTTCAGGGACCTTTGCTGCCCCCCGTTCACAGCCTGGGCTACAGACTGCCAGGCCACGTACTTGGTTGTACTGGTAAAGCTACTGGAAAGGCTCCCAAACAGCGTCCCTGCACGCAGCTGCACCTCCGCCAACAAGACCTCGATTTCCGCCTCGCTAAAATTCTTTTTCTTGCAGCTCGCCATTATCAAATAGAAAATTTCTGTTTTGATTCGTGCTCCTTTATATGCTAATGATATTAATTAGGGCGTTTACAAGGCGGAGATCTAAAACCATTCAGCTACGCACAATTTCAAGATCATTTGCGATTTATAGATTTAACATCTGGGCGAGTGGCGTACGCACGTTTTTTTTTGGGGCGTACGTTCAGTTTCTCTGAATCACACTTACGCACATTTCAGAAATGATCTTAGATCAAATATAGGATGGTTTCTACGCAACTTTTTATAAATGAGGCCCCTGGTTTATGTTTTTACATAGGACAATGTAGATGATGTGTCATTTTGCTCAGTAAATACATTTTAAAAAGGCAATTTTTGGTGTTGTTTGTTTAATAGGGTTCTCTTCATCTTTTAGAAGGACTTAGATGAAGATCTGATCACATTTTAGGTCAATGTGATCAGATGCATAAATGCAGACAATTCTGACGGGTTCACAAACTTTTTCTCGCCACTGTATCGGGTATAATTGGCCACTAAATTGGGAGAAAAATGTGAAAAAAAAAAAAGTTTTTTAAAAGCGAGTTTTCTTCTCCATCCCTGAGCAGGAAAACATGAATACCTCACAAGGTGCATCCTGGGAAATCAGTGTACTTTTTTAAATGTATTTTTTAACATCTTTCGGTACACATCCAGCCAATTTTATGGCTGGATGTGTACCGAAACATTGCAGATCAAGAACTGAGGTGTATTCAGGCCGTCTGCCACTCAAGCCTCAAACCGGCAGCCTCCTGGTCACATGTCCTGTGACCTAGCCACCACATGCACACTGTGCTCCGATTAGCTTTAATGAGAGCCTTGTGAGGACAGAACTTCGAGCAGCATCTCCTGTTAGAAGTGATTGCTTCAAAACTGACTGAACTTCTCACAAGAAAAAAAGACCCTTCACGCCTCTCACTGGCATGATATTTTCTGGAATATGTGGAACTTGTTCTTCCACTGCTAACCTCCTGAGCTGGCCAAGGGATATGCTGACTGACTGCCATTTCTTTTTTGCACCTCAGAAAATGGATATCGCTTTTTTGGGGGACAGGGTCATTTGACGCCAGACACAAGGGCTGACAGTCTTAGCCAGGTCTACTCAACCCTGGTCCTGAAAGACATCGATCCAGCAGGTTTCACACCTTTTCCTGGCCCACTGCCATGGCCCCCGTTTGACGAGGCAAGCTTTAAGCAAACCCTCATGCAGCCGATTCAAACGGCTCACTGCTTCAGTAAACTACAAGCCCCACAGAACCTGAAGAACACTGCTCAGCGGGGTTAGGGTTAGGCAGTGGAGAACAATAAACATTAAAGCCTTTTAAACAACATATTGCTTCCTTTTTTTAACATGACATGACGGGTGTGTAAGTATGTAGGTGTGCGCGTGTGTGTGTGTGTGTAAAGTCACTGTTCATGGAGGAACGGATTCACTCCGTTACAGGCCCCACGCTAAGTCTTAAATGTAGCACGTGGCATGATGGGAAATGTAGTCACACAGATGATCTGCATGGCCATTGCCCACAGCAGCAGGTGAAAGAGCAGCAGTGCTGGTGTAGATGCTGAAGCTGCTCAGACATTCTGGTTGCTATGACACCCATTTGGTGGACTTAACCAAACAGCCAATCGGCCGCTGAGGGCAGGGCTTCCATGCTTTGGAAGATTTTCAGAAAGTTTTGTCACGTGCGTCCATGGTGACGCTGGCACACACAGGGGGGAAAAATGTCATACTGCTTGTCATAATTCTATCACGTTTGTCAGAATCCTTCTTTCAATTCAGCCATGGTTAATATAAAGTGCTGTTGTTCATCGTCTTACACTTCTTAGCACAGTGATGGCATGAAGGCTCCAGGAGCTGATTACAAACAGAACATCCCAACCTATGTTCACCTAAGTCCTGGGTAAACATAACATATGTCACTAAGCAGACGCCAAAGCGACTTACATTAGTAAATGCATACATTTTTCAGTACATGTGGTCCCAATGGGAATCGAACCCACAACCTAAGCGTTGTCAGCGCCATGCTCTACCTACTGAGCCACACAGAGCCAGGTAAAGCGTTCCACAACGTTAAAAAAAGTAGCCTGCACACTTTGAGTTGGATTGGGTGCGCGGGTAACAGAAGTTGCTCCGACGCAAACCGCATCAGTCACATTGATTGACGGCTGGATTGAAGTCTGTCTCAATATCTAACCGAAATAATCAGACTCAATCTTTCAGAAGCACACAGAGAGAGAGAGAGAGAGAGAGAGAGAGAGAGGGGACTTCTAAGAACCCTCACATCAGAAGGAGGAGAGAGCAGGAAGAACAGAGAAAGAGAGAGAGAGAGAGAGGGGGGGGCAGGAATAAGGGATGAGAAGAAGAGAAAAGAAGAAGGGATGCTGGCAGACACAGGAGAGGAGTGGGAAATCGGTGCAGTTGTTTTATGGGCTGTGTGTGAAACCTGTCTGTGAAACAACCCCCCCCACAGAATGGATCCTTTCCCCCCGAAAACCACACAGGAGCACAATCGCCCCCGGGAGCAAGCGGAGGTCCCGTTATCTCTCAGTCACACACAAACACGTTCCTCAAACACCCCCTCCCAGCACCGAGCTCCCACTGCCTCTCTGTCTAGTAGGGTGGGGGCCACACTTTCCAATGACATTTAGCCTAATCACAACCCTCGTCTGCTCACCCTGCCCCCCTAATGACCACCAGACACACACACCAAACCATCAAAAATCACAGAGCCCTCACTTCAGCCCAGAGCACAACAGATTTTAGGTGACAATAGGAGTCCCTGGGACAACCCCTATATCGCAACCCCCCACACACACACACACACACACAACCACCCCCCGACATCCAACTTCAGCCTCCTCCAAGCCCAACCAACAAAAAAAACCCAGCAGCATATTAGACAGATTTCTTACCTCTTACTGCTGCTCCGCTCTGTCTCTCCCTCTCTCTCTCTCGCACGCTTTCTCTTCTCTCTGCCTTTCTCTCGCACACGCACAGGCACACGCAGCATCTACGGGCTCATTTCCCCCCTTCCCTCCCTTTCTCTCTCTCCTCCTCCTCGGCGTTTGCGCTCCGCTCCTCTCCTCTCCCACTTGTGTCTCTCCCTCTCTCCCTCTCTCTCCCTCTGCCGTTCTCCTCCCGTTTCTTTTGTGCCCCCGGAGAGGAGTGCACACACATCCACACAAAGACCTTGTTCTTCCTCGCTGTTGCCGGTCTGCCTGAGCATCGGGACACTAGCACAACATCAAAGCAACTTGGGGGGAGCACTTGAGCGGCCTATTGTCTGCTCCGGTCTGATCTGTTTTTCCTGCCGTTCCCCCCTCCCGGTCCACCGGCACTTGGTACGGTCCGGGCATTCACGCCAAGTAGCTTTCACACATGGGGGCTTGTCTCAAGCAATTGCTGACAAGCCACAAACAAGACAGCCTCTAGACGCTGCTTCTTTTCTCTCTCTCTCTCTCTCTCGCTCTCTCCGCTCCCTCTCTCCTTCCCCTTCAGAATGTGAGAGTCCCCAACTCTGACATGCGAGCACAAATATCTGCAGTGGGCTTACTGTCGCTCTAATGCCGGGTAAACAAATCTGTTCAGTCCACACTTCCCCCTGAATCTGTTCATTTCCCCACATACATACACACACCCACACTACACACCACACGCACATCCACACTACACACACACACACTCCAAACACACACACACACACACACCACATGCACATACACACACAACACACATCCACATCCACACACACTACACACCACACAGACACACATATGTACACACACACACACCCACACTACACGCACACACACACACACACACACACATAGAAGGGGAGAGCTCACACACAAGAAAATATGAAATATGGTAGAGCAGAGAGACAGCGGAGAGAAATTAATCAGAGGTCACACAGGCTTTATTTATTGTATTTTTTGTGGGGGGGACTGAAAGGGAGAGAGTGGGAGTGGGGGGTGGGGAGGGTCTACAGTTCTCTGACAGTCCGGGCTTCTTAAGCAGGGCGTGCGGAGGGAGGGAGGGAGGGAGGGAGGGGGTGGGGTGGTGGTTGAGGGAACAATACAAACCCAGGACTCCAAAAGATATAGAAGTCCCTGTGCATAAATGTCTTTAACCTCTGCGGTGTGAGACAGAGGGAGAGAAAGAGAGGGAAACACAGAGAGAGAGAGAGAGAGAGAGAGAGAATAAGAACTTTTCTTTCCCTGTGTTATAGGCACAATGTGCAGCTGCCAACGATGATGTCTGCGGCACCGTTACTACACTGATCTCTTGCACTGACTTTGATCTTTAATCTTGCCATGTTTAACTGGATAAGAGAGTCTGCTAAATGCTGCACATGTAAATGTAAGGAAGAGGGAGAAAGAGAGAGTGAGTGAGAGAGAGAGAGAGAGAGATGTCTGTGCAGGTTAAAGAGATTTTTTTAAACATCCTGATAAAAAAACTGATTCAATCTCAGAGAATGATATGCAGGAATAAATTACACTTTCGTGTGGAGATTGAGTCTGTGTGTGTGTCCGGAGAGACATCTAGAAGTGAGCTGTGCAGCCAGGCAAACAGACAGACCCTGGTACCCCTGCACCACATCAGACAGCTTGTGTCCCCTCCGTTCAGAGTTGCCTTCCACTACATCGGCCTCTCCCCCGAGATGTCCAGTGTCCAGTCTTCAACTGGACAGCCTTAATAATTCAGCTGAAGAATATGGATTTAGATTTTTGGTTTTATAATGTGAAATTACAAAGGCCCAGTAGCCCCCCGGCAGAGACACTGACCTCCTCTGTCTGCAGGAAGCCTTCCACTCTCAGACCTCGGCAAAAGGAAAAACGGCATCAGCAACCCCGGTGCCGTGTGAAGCGGTAATCGCAGCGATCTGGAGATCCCTTTGCAGGTGTCTCAAAGGCCCTTTTCGCGTGCCGTCCTTCTCGATGAGACGATGGCTGTGAAAACCTGCAGCTCAAAGCTGCCACGGGCTGCGGAACACTGAGCCTTCAGTCCCGAGGACACGGCGAGCCAAGCGGAGAGAGAGGGGTCCACATCATTGTTCCAGAGCACTTCCTGCTTTTTTACATTTAAATTTGTTTCTTTTGCTTTCAATTCACCCTCCCCCACGAGCCCACCGCCCGTCACTACGGGACAAGCTAATACCCCGAGGCCGGCGATGATCCGCCTCCTCCGAGACGGAACTCGCCCATCTACTTTCTAGGGACGCCCTTCCACTTCTCGACGAGCTCGTGCCGGCCGGCTCTCCCTCCCCCTCCCCTGGGGCTGACAGCCAATCGCAGCCCCCGATCGTTTCAATCGACATTTGTCCTTAACTTTGACTTACAAGGAAATGCGTAAAAGTGTTGTTGTTTTTTCTTCAGAAAAACGGTTCGGCATGTTCAGCAGTCACCTAAAATTGACTCACTAAAACTGTGGTTGAGAAGAAAGAAAAACAAACCCAAATACAAACACTCGCCTTTATTTGTAAGCCAAAGTTAAGGGCAATTCTTGTTGATTTAATCCAGGCCTAAACTTGAAACATCTGGGCCTGCCTTGTGCGGAATGAGCGTCTCACTTCCCTGGGGTCGCCTGGACTACTTAAGGAGGCCGTGATTGGCTGCTGCCGCGTACAGTCTTTGTGATGTCACAGATGTTTCTGGTGCTGTGGACCCACTGGGCAAGCTGGCTTCCATTCCAGCCGAGATGCAGTAATTAGGTTTGATGGAGCCGTTAATTGAATTGTTCTGAATACGACGTCCCTCTGACAGTTATCTGCCAGAAGCCCTTTGGAAAAGGAATTTATGCAGCGAGCCACTTCAAGATATTAATACTAATAAGGATTAATAGTCAATTTAAGGTTAATTAGCTTTTCGATAAATTGTTATATGACCTAAAATAATGAAACAACTAATTAAGCTTAATTGCGACAGCTGCTCAAAAGCAGCCGATATTAATAGATACAAGTTAGAGGAACTAACTTTTTTTGAGATTAGTGTAAACACACCACGCATCACGTTTACAGCCAATAACTGTCGGGGGCATAGAAATGTAAGAGTTCATTCTTGTTCAAAGAAAAAAAAAAAAATTGTCCTTCTGCTACGCAAAACACTTGAAATGGCTTTGTTTTCAGCCCGTTTAAAAATTCAATAGCTGTGAAACAAAAACGATGGTGTCAGCTGGGAAAACTTTGAGAACTTTAAAGCTTCATATCACATGGAGAAACTCTCTGTAGTCTTCAGGCTAGAGGCCTCAAACTCAGTACCATAGAGCAGTGGCTGCCAAACCTCTCCTCCAGGACCCCTAGATCAGGAGTGTCAAACTCATTCCATCGTGGGCGAGTGTATGCAGGTTTTTGTTGCAACCAGTGCACAACACCAGGTGATTTCAATTAGTTTCCCTCCTTGGTTGAAGAAGGAAGCTAATTAGTGAAATCACCTGGTGTAGTGCACTGGTTGCAACAAAACCTGCATACACTCGCCCACGATGGAATGAGTTTGACACCCTGCCCTAGATGGTCCATACATTTGTTAAATTCCACCACCAGCACACCAGATTCAACTAATCAACGCTCGTTAAGTAGTTAATGAGTTGAATCAGGTGTCCTGGTTGTGGAATTTAACAAATACATGGACCGGCTGGGGGTCCCCGAGGAGAGGTCTGGGAACCAGTGCCCTGAGGACAAACTGTGTGTGCTGGTTTACACTGTATGTGCTGGGGACCCACTGTATGTGCTGGGGACCCACTGTGTGTGCTGGTTTACACTATGTGTGCTGGGGACCCACTGTGTGTGCTGGTTTACACTGTGTATGCTGGTTTTTGTTCCAACCGTAATTGCAACCTCAGAATTGTGACTAGCTTTTAATTATTCTTAGTTAGACACTTTTCATTTCCATTAAAGCATGATTTACTCTGTTAAGGCCATATTATGTCAGAAATGGCTATGCATGCCATGAACAATAAATGTCCCATATTCACATCCCAGGACTTGAAATCAATCAGATCAACGAATGCTCTCATTTTCTGTAATGTGCTATATGACACGTAATTCCTTTAGGCTACCTTTTTTAATTGATTCAATTATAAACTGGCAGGTGAAATCAGTGGGGGCCTAATTGTTGAAATTGTGGACACCTGGCAACTGAAACGACAATTTGTGGAAAATGAAGAGTTCAATGAATGCAAATAACAACGAGCCAAACGAGCCTGCATTGTGTTCAAATGGTAGAACTTACACACATGTTAATTGATCAAGAGATTGGCTGTAACAAAAAACAGTGTACACAGTGGGTCCCCAGCACACAGTGTAAACCAGCACACACAGTGGGTCCCCAGCACAACACAGTGTAAACCAGCACACACAGTGGGTCCCTATGTCCAAGTTTGAGAACCCCAGGTCCGAGTTTGAGAACCCCTGCCCTAGAGGGCCGTGTGTGTGCAGGTTTTCATTCCAACCAATCACTGCTGCCTTAATTGGTTCAACTACTCACTCAGCCGTATGTACCTCTGTGCATTTTTCAAGTTAAAGCACAGAATATAGGCAACAATTGTCTTTAGATAACAGCAAATAATTGAGCTAATGATCTAATCAAGAGCGCAGGCTGGAGTTAAAGCCAGCACACACACGGCCCTCCATGGCACTGAGTTTGAGTCCACTGCTTTAGCCCTTTCATTCTAGCCTCCCGAGATGTCCGATTAATTCAATTAAGTGCAAACTAATTGATCAGGAGCAGTGCTGGTGAAAAAAACCCCAGCATGGACAAAGCAGGATATAGCACCCCTTAACTGATTTTTTACAATTATTATTATTTCTTTTTTTATTTATTTGTATAGGAAAGGTAAAAAAGCAACAATGTGCAAAGAAAAAGAAAAAAAAACATACAGTTGCAATTTCATGGCCTGGCACAGTTTTAGAACTGTCTTTTTTTTTTTTTTTTTTACAGCAGGTTCCTGTTTTGTAGATTCAAAAAGAGAGATGACACAGGTGGACAAAGACCTTTATGTTACTGTATGACCTGTATGAGTCACTGTATGCTGCATCCGAACAGGATGTCATAACTGCTGATGCTGCACTTCCTGTACCAACAAACCTTGCAAGGAGCTTACTATGAAGTATCACTTCATGAGCTTTTTAAATATGTTTGAACCAAAGGGCTGATTCTGAAGGTAAATGTTACCCTCTCCGTTCTGCCCCTTCACAGGGAGGCAATGTTTCAATTTGACCTTAAGGGCGGGGTGGGTAGGGCGATGGAGGGGGAAGGGATTTGGGTTGATGTGGGGGACTGATATTGTGTGATTGTGTATCAATAAAAGAACAAAATCAATAAAAGAACATTTGAACACATGAAGATGAAACAACAATGCAAAAGGTTTCTAGCAACAACAAAAACCCCAGAGGAGCAGCGACTACCCTTGTCAGCAGAGACACCTGGATTTCTGAGCCATCGGGAATCAGCAGAGCATGTGAGGCCACACTGGACTCTTTATGCAGTTGTTTTTTTACATGATATTTAATGGTAGGTAATGGTAATGGTAATAATCAGATGTGTGTATTTACAATTTGAGTCATGTTTGTAGAATTGGCATGGGGGGAGACAATCAAACGGCCCAGGCCCCGGCGGAGTAGCTCGCCGGCACCGGCCGTGGCAGCCCCGGCGGACACTCGCGGTACTGCATACATTTACTCAAGTGTTGCCTTTATTTTGGCAGTTACCTGTATGTTCACTGTTGCTCATATAACTCGTGTGGATGCACTTGTGTTGTACGCATGTAACCCGACGCGTAAGCGTCTGCTAAATTAATGTAATGACAATACAAGACTAACAACATTCGAGGTGTTGGTAGAAAGCAGCGGGGAGCAAAGGGTTAAAGAGCCGTCGAAAAGAAAGAGGTAGGCGGGGGCGGGGGCGGAGCCAAAGTGCGGGGTTCCGTCGAGAATTGGATGTGATTGGTCGGTCTGAGACAGAGCTAAACTACTCTGATTCGTGGAGCGGGGGTCCAGCACAAAAGCTTTCTAGACCACCCCCTTTACCTCTTTCTCATTCCAGCTGCAATATGATATTCCATAACTACGGCTTGTATATAGAGGCAGGGTTTTTTTGGGCCACAAACCCCAAAAAACGGCCTTGAGAATTATAATGCATGTCAGGAGCGGCAAAATACGGCATCGCGCGGATGAACCCTGCTTTTAGCATCTATGTACCGGCCAGCGCGTGACCAGTTGCCGCAAAGAGCCGCCGATGGCAGCTCGGATATCACCGTACATCGCTAATTGTTAGCTCATGTGAATTTGGAATCACGGTGTGTGTGTGTGTGTGTGTGTGTGTGTGTGTGTGTGTGTGCCGTGTATCGGCATGGAAAAGGAGGAGTCTCTCTGAGGATGAGCCGTTACTCTTCAGCAACTAAATATTTAAAGTGACCTCACCTCGCATGCGTTGCTAACGGTCAAAATCCAGTTAAGCTATCCTGTAAACTATTATCTATCATTGGAACCCAACTAACTTTTGTCTTTAGCAAATTATAGAGAAACATTTTGTATCCGCTGGGCACTTTATAACGGGTGTTCTACGGATAACGCACAAGTTTCTCTTTCCTTTATTTAACAATTAACAGCCCCAATAGCTGAATGCGTGACTCACGAGCGAGGAAGAACGGCTTCCTCCTGCCATGTCGACACCTTTTGTCGCTCTTAATTCTAGGCGCACCACGTCCGTTGCATGGCATGGAACCTCCCGATGAAAAAGGAAAGAAATAAGTATTAGTCATTGTCCTCACAGGGCGAGATTCTGACGCTTTTGTCAAGAGGGTTTAATTTATTTTTTATCTCCACCGCTATGAAATTAAATTCTTCAATTACACATAAAAAAGAGAGAACATGATTTCAGTCATCGCGAGGGGCCGGTGCTTGTTGAAATTCGATTATTCCTTTCAGCGATTCACTTCGATCCTTTTATGGAAAACCATGCTGTACATCTCAAATTAATTTGGTCCACGCAGTGTAGTCGGTGCTTTGCGGTCAAGTCTAGATCTCTATGCCAAACATGAATAGATTTTCTAATACATGGTCCTCTTGTATTGTATGCCATAAAGTGTCATATTATGGATTATATGTCAATTCTGGCTTCATTCTTCAATACATAGGCAAGGGCGTGCGCATTAAGATGCTTGTACAGAATGAGTAGCCACCGTTTTAAAGACCTATAAAGCGTGCTCTCTTCGTGCCGTAAGTAATATTTAGAATAGCCTACATAATATTGCCTTGAAATGCAGTGTAGGACACGTATCGAGGCAGGCAGCGTGTGACTGTAGTCAGAACACTGCTTTCACTCACTGCCACAGATTCTGCCCAGTGTGAGAAGTTTTTCTTCTTCTGGTAGAGAGAACCGAAATTGATTGTGGCTCGGCTTTGTTGAGCTTAAAACTGCTATTATTAAATCATCTGAATTCGCTTCACTTTTCAGTTTTCGGTTTTTCTTTTGTGTCCGGACTAGAATGTCGGAGGACTTTTTTGTGTGTATCCCAAATTCTTTCCCCCCTCAGAAACAACCGAGAACCTGCTTTTAATTAAATCCCAAACATGCTTCGCATCCCAGTTGTTCTGCGGAACGGCGAACCCCGAGTTAATAAAATCAGGAGAAACTGGCAGCGAACTGGCGTTCATGTCATCTGGTTGTGTTTTGACAGCACTCAGGGCAAATCGCTGGATAACGTGCAGCCGGGAAGCAGGAACAGAACATTCTCGGTAAAGGTCACCGCAGTGAGCGCGTGGAGGCGCGCGGCTGCGAGGACGTCTCGGAGACATTTGCGCAAGTAAATACCGCTATCGGCGACGCTCGGTCGAGTTTACATTCAGCTTGTTTTAAAATGAACACGACGAGCGACGACGAGGAGCTGCAATTGAATATTCTCATTGAATTCATCTTGAGTGTGTGGGTTTGAACGTTATTCTCATCGTGGGCAACTTAAAACGGTGAAATGGTTTTGACATGGTACACGTTTGGCAGCCCATCTGTACAGCTACAGTAGTGTTTGATCTCAGCCTGTGTTCCTTGGGTCTGTATTCATAACGCGTCTCAGGCGTGTAGGAGTGCTGATGTACAGTAGGATCGGTTTAGCCTTTTAGCTCATAGTGGATAAGGTTAGGACATAGCCAGAGGAAACCTGATCCTAGATCAGCACTCCTACTCTGAGACGCTGTACACATACGAGCCCTGATCTAGGATCAGTTTGGCCTGTTTGCTTATAATGGATTAGGTTAGGATATGGACATGGGAAACCTGATCCTAGACCAGCACTCTTGTTCTGAGATGCTTTATGAATACAGGCCTAATCCTCGGCCCTCTTCCACACTGCTTCTGCTCTCGTCCACCTCTTAACAACCTAATAATAATAATATAATATATATTATATTATTATATTGAACAATCTGTTCCCAGGAAGAGCTCTCCTCCCCAATGTTACCCATGCTTACTCTCGCTTCTCCGATTTCCTCATAGCACTTGAACTACTGTATATGGTATATGCCATAAAGTCTACATAACATGGTGATAAGCATGACATAGCATCTCTCAGAACCAGTCCTGGCAGCATATTACTAGCTTATGACTGCCATCATGTATGCAGAAAAAACAAAACAGATTAAAAATAAGTGATTCAAAGTGATCACTGCGTACATTATGACTGGTTATGACAGGTGTTATGTCATGCATATGACATCATTATGTAAAGAGGTACACAGTTCCTTATGTTTCTCCCCAATGACGATGCTCCATAGGCCTCGTTTCAGCCTTGATCTAGGGCCAAATCATCATTTGACCAATCACCTTGTCCAAAGGTGTGTTCTGTCCTCGATTTGGGGTTAAGCAAGGACCCACCTCTTCATAGAGGTGTCCATAAGAACTGCACTCACAATTCGAGGCAGTGTGTCTTTGTTAAACTTTCCCAGGCTGTACAATAAAATGTTCAATTCCCCTTCAAGTCTGCAACAAGCACATTGTATTGTGTCCTTTACACACAAACATTCATACCCACATAGTAGGCTATAGCATGGTTGGTCTCGGAGTGAGGTCTGGGCCCGTGTGTATAAAGCATCTCAGAACAGCAGTGCTGATCTAGGATCAGGTTTCCCATGTCCTTATCCTAACCTCATCCATTATGAGCTAAAAGACCAAACTGATCCTAGATCAGCACTCTCACTCCAAGACACTTTATGAATGCGGGCCCTGCGCTCTCACTCTATTATCCCTGCTGTAGATTCGGTGTGGTCTGGTCTGGTGTGGCCCTTGCGGAGGCAAGCTGGACTCGGTCTCGCAGAGTTGTTGACATCGGCGGTAAACATTTCCAAAGTTAATCTGGCAGCGGGGTCGCGCGCCCGTCAATCTCTCCCTTCGTAAAATTTAACAGCAGAGACTAAAATAAACCCGACTGCCGGTGACGCCAAGAGGCAAACGCCGGGCGTTGTATTCTCATTACAAGTTACAATTTTGGCAGACGCTTTTTTATCCAAAGCGACTTACAAGAGTGCATTCGTGGCTAGAGATAATCGACGTAGAGCTATCGAACCGTGCGCTAGCCTAATCATTGACACTGCCGACGTTCGAGCCACAAAACCTGTCACATAAAGTTGTATGTGTTGTAACGTTGGGAAGTTGTATTCTCATTAGGGAGACTGCCGCACTCACCTCTCAGGAATTCGCTCTCGGTCTCGGTCTCGCTCTCGCTCTCGCTCTGCTTTGTGTCTCTCTGCGTCGAGATGCAGACGGGCTGGAGAACGGTAGCGCGTAGTAGTTCGGATGTGCACAAATAAACACCGACCTTGCCCGTCTCTCTTGTTCCTCTGTGCATTCTCGGGGTGTAAAAACTGTTCGGTTGAGTATCTAATTTTCAGTTGAGAATAAAGCAGTGGGGTGAATGTGGATCCCCGGTACCTAGTTGGAAGTTTTGTCATTTCTACCCGATTAGAAACTTCAATTCGTTCCCATGCGATCCTTACAGTATGAATAGCCTATATTCATGTGGAAATATCACAAACAAAATGCAAAACAAGGGCATTTGTTTTAAATAACTGCTTAAAACAGTAAAATAACCATCTGACAGCATAAAACAACTAACCTGCAAGCACTTATTTGTCTTAGGTCGATACACAAGGACAGTTTTACATATCAGGCAAGGTTCTTGGCTTCAAAACATGTTCCTGTTGTTCACTGTATATCTTTACCTTTAAAAAGCAATATTTCTCAATTGAAATACGCAGGTAATTATTACATAACAGTGTTCACATTTTTTGGCAGATAACCCGTTTGACCTTGCATGTAGAATTTAAAAGGTTCTTGTAACATGCACGTCAACGAAATATGACGTGATTAATCTTTGCACTGGGCGCCATCTTGTGGCTATTTTATGTACTACATTATTAGGTTGCCATTGCCCTGAAGGAGATGCCAATGATTAATTCTCTATTTATGTATATAAAAAACGTTCACATACAGTTAAAAAGAGGTCCTGCGTAAACAGGGTTCTAAGGTTTACTTTCCGATTGTCTTCGTTTCTGCTTTACAAACGTAGTGCACTCACAAGCCCCCTCGTCGTAGACCTGTGGTATTCACACTTTCCCTTGGGGAGCCCTTGGGGTTGTGCGGGTTTTCGCCGTTACTCAGCATTTCTTAATCAATAAAAGCAGTTGATTATGTCTGAATTGGTTGCTGTTTTTAAGGTGGAAAATAAAAACCAGCCACTCTGCGGGTCTCCCAGGGCAAGAATGAATGCCACTGCACAGAGACTGATAAGAATTCATTCAAGTCTTAAAGCTGGTTTTAACGTTCGGAGTGTTCCGGCAAACACTGGGCCAGCATTCCATAGTAGCTATGCACTTCCTGCTTGGGGCACCTAACGTGTCACGTGACCAGACGTTCAGCAACGGTGAACGTGTCTTACAGAGTCGGAGCGATGGAAATAACCGGCACCGATTGCACAAACGCATACATTTGGTAATCCATACAACGTTTACGCTTGAAATGGATGAACTATACTGCCTAAAAACTGTATGAATGGCAAAATATCAGCATGTGAAATCTGTCTGAGACTTCCTAAAGGAGATTATTGTCCACTTGTTGAGTTTACTTGTTTCTGCTTTAACCATTTGTTTTAGAAACTGTATTGTGTATCGCTAGCGATGCAGCGGTGTGGTAGTCGCAGGTTTGCATCTCCTCTCTACTATCCACCTGTGTGTGTAGCCCAGGGGTGGGCAATCTTACCCTGTGTGGGCCGGTGTGGGTGCAGGCTTTTGTTCCAACTGAACAGTGACACACCTGATTCCACTAATCAAAGGCCTGATTGAAGACTTTGATTAGCTGATTAGTCAAATCAGGTGAGCTACTGCTCGGCTGGAACAAAAGCCTGCACCCACACCGGCCTATACAGGGTAAGAGTGCCCACCCCTGGTGTAGCCCCTATTTAGTCTCTCCAGGCCTGATGATTGAAAGTAAATTGGATTGGATAAATGGACATTAGTTGATGCCTAATTTGATGCTACGGTGATGGATGCCGCTGTTTGCGCGTCTCTTTTTCCTCTCGGTGGGTTCTCTTACTGCAGAGCCACAGAGCGGGCGGGGCTGTCCACTGCGGTGAGGGTACAGGCCGCTCTCAACACCGCAGCCCAAACGTAATCACACACAGATGTGACGGCTCAAATATTTACGGGCCGTTCTATAACAGGCCACACACACTGTGCCTCGAAACGACAACAAAAAAATACATCAATTATTAATACTGGGGGAATCCTGAAAGCATGAAAAAGGAACACAAATTCACGACAGAAAAAAACAAGCGAATGTGCAGATTTTTTATCCATAGGTGAAAAGCGTGAGGAGTTACAGTGGCAATACTCCTTCTGTAGTCTCCCTCTGCTTTCTCCCTTCTCCCTTCTCCCCCCGGGGGGGAAACAAAGCAAGCTGAATTTGTTTACTTCTCTAAAAGGGAATGAAAACTCTCGCTGGCACGAGGCATACAGTGCAATCACAGCTGGCACTCTGAGAAGAAGATGGCTCTATCCGATGGTCCCAGCGGAGCGGGTCTGGATCAGTGCGAGGCAGATCCACTGGTGGCCGTAGGGGTGCAGGCGCTGTGCAGTAAAACCAGCTGATTCTTCCATGGAACACTCAGAACGACAAAGTGGCACCGGAACACCTGACACACAAGGGACAGACGCGCCGTAATGAGGATGATTCCTATTGGACTACACTATAAGAGAGTCTCACATTGGACAGCACTATGATATTGTCTCTTATTGGACAGCACCGAGATAGTCTCCTATTGGACAGCACTGTGGGAGTCTCACATTGGACAGAACTGTGGGAGTCTTCTATTGGACAGCACCATGAGAGAGTCTCTTATTGGACAGCACTGAGAGAGAATATCCTATTGGACTACACTATAAGAGAGTCTCACATTGGACAGAACTATGATATCGTCTCTTATTGGACAGCACCGAGATAGTCTCCTATTGGACAGCACTGAGAGAGAATATCCTATTGGACAGCACTATGAGAGAGTCTCTTATTGGACAGCACTGAGAGAGACATTCCTATTGAACAGCACTATGGGGGAGTCTCCCATTCAACTGCACCATAAGAGTCTGTCCTATTGGACATCAACATAAGAGAGTCTCCGATTGGACAGCACTGTGAGAGTCTCTCCTATTGGACATCAACATAAGAGAGTCTCCCATTGGACAGCACTGTGAGAGTCTCTCCTATTGGACATCAACACAAGAGAGTCTCCCATTGGACAGCACTGTGAGAGAGTCTCAGCTCTCCAGAATGATGGTTTCCCCACCACAGGAGCACATAAGAGGGATACGCTCTGGGCTCAGTACCTGGTCCTCCGGGGGCAGAGTTTGGGTCGAGCCCCTGTCCGGCTGCTCGTCCAGCTCGGTCCGGGCTCTCCTCACCTCCACATCCATGTCGTACTGGCCCCCGCCGATATTCTGCGAGAACGCAACGTTGAATCGTTTACGGCGAGCCCATCTCCATAACATTTGTTATATTTACACAATGCAGACCGCACGTCCTGGAAGAACTGCAGGTCCAATCGTTTACAGAACGCTACCTCTGGCTATGTGGCGAGGAAGAGAAACCGCCGAATATATATATCCAGAGGCCGATGCTTTGGACAGAAACAAGTTTATTTAACCAAATTTAACGGTCATAAAAAATCAATCAGCTTGCAGCTGGCCAGTAATGGCGCATTTTCCAGGGGCAGTAATGGACGGTAAAGGACCACACTGGAACCAGTCTGGATCTGAATACTGGCGAGGGCTGTGCACTTTTTCCGTGGAATTACTCCGAGCATAATGCACCGCACGCATTCGAATAGAATGAGACGTATATGCCAAAACCAACACACTGTTTCTATTGTGAAAGCCTAAGAACTCCCAGCAAAAAAATAATGAATACATCATTGTGCTTAGATGTCTCGGACTAGCCGTTACATGCATTTCTACATACAAGTGACTGCCAAAATAAAGGAAACACTTGAGTAAGTGAAGGGTTCTGGAGGCTCTTTTATGGTGTGGGGTGCATTTTCCCGGCATGGTTCAGGTCCACTCAACCCCTTAGAGGGCAAGGTAATATGCCAATAAATAGAAAGGCATTCTGAGTGATCACCTTCATACTATGGTGAAGCATTTTTATCCTGATGGGAGTGGTCTCTTCCAGGATGACAATGCCCCACCCACAGGGCACGAGTGGTCATCGAATGGTTTTATGAGCATGGAAACAATGCGAACCATATGCCATGGCTGCCTCAGTCACCAGATCTCAACCCAATAAAACACTTATGGGAGATTCTGGAGCGATTCTGGAGTCTGAGACAGTGTCATATCTGTCGTAAATATCACGGAGCCCACCACTGAACTTAACACCAGGCTCCCAGGCTCTAGGACGGAATTGTTCTTGTTCCTTCATATTCTTGGATTGGCATTTGTGGACTGCTTTTTTGAGCTCAAACCACAAATGTTCAATTGGATTCAGGTCTGGAGACTGAGATGGCCATGTCAAGACATTGATCTTGGGCTCTGTCAACCATTTCTTAGTTTCTTTGGACGTATGTTTGGGATCGTTGTCTTGTTGGAAGGTCCATCTGTGGCTAAGGTGTAGCTTCCTGCCAGAGGGCACAAGGTTTTTGGACAAATTGTCTTGGTACTGTGGCGTCCCCATGGGTTGGGCGACACTCACTGACCGTTCAGAGGGCGTAGGCACGTGTAAAAACACTGAGGAGGCAGTAATATCAGCAGAAGTTATGATTTATTGAAACAAACAACACAAAACGCAGGGTGGGGTCTTTGGGGGAATACAAACACAAAGTCCACAAGGCTTGTCTCTTTGTTGTTGTCCGTTCCAAATCCGCAATCCAGGTCCAAGGTTCGTTGTCCAGTCCGTAATCAAAATCCAATCAATCCAATCCCAAAGCAAAAACAATTCCCCAACACTCTTTCAAAAACTCTCTCCAAAAATACTCTCTCAAAAATTCTCTCCAAAACTCTCAAAAAAACTCTCTCTCACCACTCCTTGTAAATCCTGGCTGGTCAATGACTTCACAGGTATTTACTCAACAATTCGCACAGCAACTCCTTTCCCAACTCGTTCCGACTCCTCTCCAAGAACAATGGGCAACCGCCCTTTAAATAGGCCTCAAAATGGCTTCCAGCTGCTCGTTTGTCCAATTTGCCGTGACTTCGTTCAGGTGTTGCGGTGGCATGCTGGGAAATGTAGTGAAAAATGGCTGCCATGTGTTGGCCAGGCAGCCATTTTGTGGTGCAACCCTCCGGGCTGCCACACACCCTCCTCCTCAGCTCTGACCTCGGGGAGGGCCGAGCGGCCTATGTCCAGCGGCCACCAGGAGGGTCCCCCTCTCCAGGTCCCCTCAGGAAGTGTCCCCGGGGTCAAACGTCCAGAATCCCCAGTCCCCGGTCGCCTGAAAAATGTCCGGCAGACATTAATGAGTGACGTCAGTTGCTCACTTTTTCTGCCCCAAAATGGCCCCCAGTGGGTACAGGCTCTGGGCTCCACGGACGGAGCGGTCACCGCTCCTGTTCTGGTCTTCACCAGCCCCCCATGGCACCTCCGGTATCCATTACGCCATTCCGAATCCAGTGTCCAGGCTTCAGCCTTTTCCTCCACCTCCCTTTTCCTTTCAGGGGGTCAGGTGGGGTAACTGGGGAAAACATGCCCTTCACCACATGGTTAATTCTCCCTTTGTCTTTCTTTTCCACCTTTCTGGCATCTCTGCTCCACACATGCTTCCCACGCACTTTAAATCCTGGTTGGTCAACCGACTTCCACAGGTATTTTCTCTCAAATCTCTCGCTCTCAAATCTCCCTTTTCTTACGACCAGAATGTCTGCGCTCCATTCTTCCCTGTCTTTTGATTTTTAGTGAGGGAGATGGACTCACCTTTTCAGGAGATGGTTGGGTGCTCAAACCGGCCTCGGCCATAATTATGAGGCCTTCCTCAATACTATGGTCCCCCATAGCTCCTCTAGGCTTCCTGGAAGGTCCGGCAGGCTGAGTGGGACTGAGGACCATTGTCCCCACTCCACTGTCTGGTCATCCTGTCCTCCCAGCTCCGCTGGCTGCGGGACCTCCACCTGCGTGCTAGCGTCTTGGGTGACAGGAACACACTGTACACAGTCCAGCTCCTCACTCACCCCTTTCAGTCGGGCTTGTAGGTCCAGCACAGTCTCGGCTTGGACCTTCAGTACTTCCCGACCTGCCTTTTCTGTGGCCCGCTGCTGGGCTTCCATCTCCGCCATCTTCCCCTGAAGCTGTGCGGTCTGCTCCATCTGCAGCTTCTGGACCTGCTCCTGGTGCTCCAGCGCACTCTTCTCCGCCGTCTCGTTCGCCTCTTTGAGTCTGACCTCCACCGTCTGCTGTAGGCTCTCCAGCTCCCGTGCGGGCCTTCTCGTCACGGAGCTGTGACCGGATCTCCTCCTCGGTGCGGTTCTTGTCCTCGTGCAGGCCACGCAGCTCCTTCTCGTAGCGCGACTTTTCCTGCGCCACGTCGATGGCCAGCTCGTCCAGCCTGCCCTGGCGCTTGTCCGCCGTCTTCCTGGTCTCCTCCAGCGCCTGCTGGAGTTTGTCCTTCTCCTGGCCCCGTTCAGTCAGCTGCTCCAGGAGCCGGCTGTTGGCGCGGTTCACCTCCTGCAGCTGGGAGCTGACGTCATCTCTCTGGGCCAGGAGCTTCTCCTGCTCGGTCTGTAGCTCCTGGTTCTGGGCTTTTTCCTGCTCCACGCTCTTCTCCAGCTGGGCCAGCTGCTCCCGCAGGGCGTTGGCCTCGACCTGGTGCGTATCCCTGCTCTCCTGCTCCACTCGGCACCGGAGTTGCTCCGCCTCGGACGCATGGTTCTCCGTTAGCTCTGCCTCCTTCTGGGCGAGCCTGGTCTGGGCATCCCCCAAGGCCCTGGCACACTCATCTGCGGCCTGGTCCCGACTCCTGCATGTCCCGACAATGTCGCTGCTCATTCTCCCACATCTGGGTTAGGTAGCTCACCTGTTCTTTGAGCGCCAGGTTGTGGGACTCTACCCGCCTCATCTCATCGCCAAGGGATGCCCTCTCCTTTTCCATCTCCCCAGCCATGATTCTCATCACTTCCAGGGAGTCCATGTGGAGCTCTTCTCTCAACTTCATCATGGCCATCAGGTGGCGATCCTCTGCGGTGCTCA
Source organism: Aldrovandia affinis (assembly GCA_029706075.1). Taxonomy (NCBI): domain Eukaryota; kingdom Metazoa; phylum Chordata; class Actinopteri; order Notacanthiformes; family Halosauridae; genus Aldrovandia; species Aldrovandia affinis. The sequence goes on along the minus strand of JAINUG010000178.1, from coordinate 605,470 downwards.
CCTCCAATTTTGCCTTGCACAGCTCAAGCTGGGCACTCTGCTTCAGCTCTTGGACCTCCCGGAGGGTGACACGCCATCGGTCCTCCACCATGGCTGCCCGTCTCTTTAGTCTCTGCATCTCTCCCATCGTGGAGTCTGTTGCACAAACCAAACAAAACCCCTGCTGCACTACCTCCTCTTGCCTATCTGTGCTGCCCTCTGCCCGCCTTCTCCACCATATGTGGCGTCCCCATGGGTTGGGCGACACTCACTGACCGTTCAGAGGGCGTAGGCACGTGTAAAAACACTGAGGAGGCAGTAATATCAGCAGAAGTTATGATTTATTGAAACAAACAACACAAAACGCAGGGTGGGGTCTTTGGGGAATACAAACACAAAGTCCACAAGGCTTGTCTCTTTGTTGTTGTCCGTTCCAAATCCGCAATCCAGGTCCAAGGTTCGTTGTCCAGTCCGTAATCAAAATCCAATCAATCCAATCCCAAAGCAAAACAATTCCCCAACACTCTTTCAAAAACTCTCTCCAAAAATACTCTCTCAAAAATTCTCTCCAAAACTCTCAAAAAACTCTCTCTCACCACTCCTTGTAAATCCTGGCTGGTCAATGACTTCACAGGTATTTACTCAACAATTCGCACAGCAACTCCTTTCCCAACTCGTTCCGACTCCTCTCCAAGAACAATGGGCAACCGCCCTTTAAATAGGCCTCCAAAATGGCTTCCAGCTGCTCGTTTGTCCAATTTGCCGTGACTTCGTTCAGGTGTTGCGGTGGCATGCTGGGAAATGTAGTGAAAAATGGCTGCCATGTGTTGGAGGCCAGGCAGCCATTTTGTGGTGCAACCCTCCGGGCTGCCACAGTACATGCTGGATTTCATGGTTCCATCTATTTTAAGAAGGGCCCCAGGGCCTGTGGATGCAAAACAACCCCAAAGAATTAAAGATCCACCACCATGTTTCACCGAAGGCATGAGGTGCTTTTCAACATTACTTGCATTGCATATGTACACCAAACATAACACTGATGTGCATGTCCAAAAAGCTTGATTTAGTCACAGTTCCAATTGTAGTTCAAATTCAAGAGGCCTTTTTTGGTGAATTGTCTCCAAAAGAGGCTACTTCTTGCAACTCTTTGCAACTCTAGCAAAATGCTATAAGGCCATTGTCATGTAGGCGTCATCGAATGGTAGCTTTAGATGAACTGTGCCCTTTGGACTTCTTTTTGCCTCTCGAACCATCCGTCTCACTACGTGGGGGCAAGATAGACTTGTGTCCTCTACCTGGCAGGTTAGCCACTGTTCCTAATAATTGACACAACAGTGGAAAGCGGTATCTTTGAACTTTTTAGTTTTTTGTAGCCATCTCCTGACCTGTAGAGGTCAATAACCATTTCTCTGATGCTTTCAGGGAGTTCTTTGCCTTTCACCATGATGATGGCTGACCACATTATTTCAAACATTTCCCTCCTTTTTATACCCTAGGGAAACAGGATACCACTGTAGGCCACTGTATAGTTCCATAACATAACAAAATATGTTTTTCTGAACAATTGTATTTGTAATGTAGGTTTTTTTTAGCATAAAATGTACCTCATTACATATATAGTTTATTTTATACGGTCTCTTTTGTTCATCTTTATCAAGGGTGTGAATAAAAACGGAGCCTACTGTATATAATAATATTCCGCCAGCCCACTATTCTCACAAGGTGTCCTTTAATATCTCTTATCTTATGCAAATATCACTTAGCATAAAGAAACGGTTTCTTAGCGCATTTATAAAAAGAGCCATCCAAGCATAGAAGACATCCAAGCAAAAGACATCCAGACAAACCATTTCGTCGCACGTTGGTGAAAGAGGCATCCGTGGAGACACATTCAAAGATTCACAGCGCAGTCGCTGTGTTTTGATCCCTGCTGTTGCTCAAGGTCGTCCTGTATCAGCTCTTGAAGTTGACCTTCAAGGCGGTCTGACATGAGTGGAGAATTTTAACAGCGGGAGGGAAGAAAACGGTACGGTCTCCGCGTTCTTGCTTCCAAACCACACCAGCCAATGGCGCATCCATTAAATCTAATTAAACTGAACATTTAGTTTCAGAGCCTTTAAAGATACATATCTGCTGAATTACAAACCCACTTAGCTTCAATTCCACTGCATGCTGGCCCCAGTGGAGGAAAGCTGATTTTGTTAATCAGAGGACTGTTCTGCTATTGAGTGTGTGTGTATGTGTGTGTGTAGTGTGCATGTCTGTGTGTGTGTGTGTGTGTGTGTGTGTGTGTGTGTGTGTGTGTGTGTGCGTGTGTGTGCGTGTATGTGCGTGTGTAGTGTGTGTGCATGTGTGTGTGTGTGTGTGTGTGTGTGTGTGTGTGTCTGCGTGTGTGTGTTTTGCCTTGCAAAGCCACAGCAATGAATCATCCCACATATTAAAATCTGGTCTGGATGGAGCACAGAATTTGCGTGGCTTTAAAAAAAAAAAAGATGATCAATACACACATACCCACCCACACACACACACACACATCAAAGTATACATGGACACAGTTATGCACACTCACACACACGCACACACAAACACACAAGCACACATTCATGCATGCACACAAACACACACACACACGCCCAGTGCGTGGCCTCTCCCTCCCCTCACTCTGAAGGGCAGCGTTGGGACAGCATGGCGGAGCGGTAACGATGACTCACGGCCCTCTTGACAGAGTGGAACTTGGTGATGGTGTAGCGGCGCAGCTCCTCGCTGAAGAGGCTCTGCAGGGCGAAGGAGGCACAGGCCTCCACCTTCGGGTCCCGAGGATCTGCGTCCTCCACCTCCCCAGGAGCTGGAGCTGGAGCTGGAGTTGTGGCGGCCATGATGGAGCAGGGAGGGGGCGATGGCGCTGGCGCAGGCGCAGGTGCTTATGTAACACACAGAGCCTGGCGCTGCCACGCCACTTCACCCTGTTTGCTCAGCCAGGTCTGCGTCGCCGCCCAGTTGCACAAGCACAGCTATCAAAGGCCCTCTCTATCGAGGAAGTCTCACAAACAATGACCGCATTCACTGCACTGAGCCACACCTTCGCACAGCCTGCCTGCTATGATGTCACAGCACTGAGCCACGCCTTCACACCCCCTGCCTGCTATGATGTCACAGCACTGAGCCACGCCTTCATACATCCTGCCTGCTATGATGTCACAGCACTGAGCCACGCCTTCACACCCCCTGCCTGCTATGATGTCACAGCACTGAGCCACGCCTTCACACATCCTGCCTGCTATGATGTCACATCACTGAGCCATACCTTGAAACACCCTGCCTGCTATGACATCACTGCAGTAAGAGTGGTGTACATTAAGGTTCTGCCCCTCAGGCCCATGGAACTGCCCACCAGGGATAAATTCTGCAGTCACACCACATTTCTTCACCTAGTCTGTGCCCTTGAATATCTCAGTGACTGTGAGACGTCATGGAAAAGCTGTGGCAGAAATTATTCAGTCATGGAAAGTCATGGAAATGCAAAAGCTCTATGTCATGGAAATGTCATGGAAATGTCTGATTCCATGTAACGTTATAGATATTTTCTTTTCCGATAACATTACCGCAAAATGTCTGTTCCTCTGCCACGCTTGTTGCCACCTGCCACGGCTGTTCGAGATGTGTATTTGCACTGACAACAAAGTTGTGAAAGTAGTCAATTTTTGTGTCAGTCGCGGAAGAAAAAAAAGTAATTGAAAACCTTAAATTTGTCATTGAAATGTCATGGAAAATGGACATTTGATTTGAGTGGGAACCCTGACCATGAGAGTGATGTAAGAGGTCAGAGGTCAGAGGTCAGGCATGAAAGTAACGAGAACAGCACTGCAGCCAATCCGGCAGTAGTCAGAGGATGGCAATGCTGAGCAAAGAAGGACGTACAACCTCCTTCAAATTACATTCATTTCAACGCTGGAGACCCCAAAACCTCACTCACACGCATGCACACACTCACTCACTGAGACACACGCACACGTGTAGAGAAGAACAACATGAGAGGGTTATTGCTACTTCAGAAAACTCTTAGTGCAGCCACTCTCCCGGAGATGCTCGCTTGGTCGGTGTGTTTAAGGATACTTTCGTCTCGAGTTTGCTGGTGCTTTTCATCACTGAACGAATAGACAGACGTAAATGTTCCCAGAAACATTAACACCACCAGATGTATATAACAGTTACGCTGCTGTGACCTCAACCAACAAACACAATTATCCATCAACCAAAACACTAACAAACCTGAGAGCCATGACGCCATCTCAGTAGGGGGGCAGTGTTGTGCAGACCAGCGAAAGAGGATCTCATCGGCCAATCGGGTGTGTGCTGCCGGGGAGGTCAAAGGGTAAAATGTTTCACAGAAATTCTGATTGGAGGAGAGGTTCACAACTAATGCTGTATGTACAGTGCATCCAGAAAGTATTCACAGCGGTGGAATACTAATGGAGTGCTGCAGAGATGTTTGTCCTTCTACCAGGTTCTCCCATCGCTGCAGAGGAACTCTGAAGCTCTCTTAGAGTGGCCATTGGGTTCTTGGTCACCTCCCTGACCATGGCCCTTCTTGCCCGGTTACTTAGTTTGGCCAGACGGCCAGCTCTAAGAAGAGTTGTGGTGGTTCCAAACTTATTCCATTTCACAATGATGGAGCCCACTGTTCTCCTGGGTGCTTTCAATGCTTTAGCAATGTTTTTATACCCTTCCCCAGATCTATGCCTCAACACAATTCTATCTCGGAGGGTCTATGGAGAGTTCCTAGGACTTCATGGCTTGGTTTTACTCTGACATGCACTGTCAACTGTGGGACCTTATATAGACAGGTGTGTGCCTTTCCAAATCATGTCCAATTAATAGAATTTACCACAGGTGGACTCCAATGAAGTTCTAGAAACATCTCAAGGATGATCAGTGGAAACAGGATGCACCTGAGCTCAATTTTGAGTGGCATAGCAAACGGCGTGAATACGTTTTTTAATTTTTAATACATTTGCAAAAATGTAATGTAAGGACAAAATAAATGCCTTCACTGAAATCAAGGCAGAAATAAATAACAATGGGTGTGATTAGATGTCATCGTTCACCTGTAATCCGTGATGGTGTAATGGCCACATCACGTCCAGTCAAACAGTATTAACCACAATGCCATCCTGTAAATATATGGCCTAGTTCTCTGGCACGGAGTAGCCCCTTGGGTACGCTGGTTTTCGTTCCAACCATATTTGCGATTCCTTGAAGTGTAACAAGCTGTTAATTGTTTTTAATTAGACAATACTTTACAACACTTTAATTAGACAAAGTTTACCTGAATTGTGCTACAAGAATTCTAAGGTAAAATGATGGCAGTACTTCAACACATTTTCAACAACCTGAATTGATAAAGAAACAAAAAAACGGCGTACACAGGGGGGTCCCCACGACCGAGTTTGGGACCCCCTGCATTAGCTGTAGAACCCGTCCTCAGCATTGAGCACCATCTCACTGTTGATGGTTGATGGTTGATGGTTAAAAAGCACAACAGTCTCCACTTGTGAGCTTCACCTCACATCAGCACCTTTGCAAAATGCTGCTCGACAGTTGCCTTTTGAAATAATTCCAAGACATGCAGGTAATCACAGGTAACTGCCGAAATAAGGCAACACTTGAGTAAATGAGGAATCCTTTAAACGGGTGCAGTACCGTGAGTGTCCATCAGGGGTACCACGGCCGGTATCAGTGGATAGACCAGGCCCAGCCCTCCCCTTTCCAATGGACTGTCCTAGCCCGGGCCAGGGGTGTTTGAGTGTCCCCCCGGGTTACCAAAGTGTTGCCTTTATTTTGGCAGTTACCTGTATCGCAACAAAAACATTTTCAACATCCAAATCACTCACACACGAAAAACATTATCTCTACAAACATCTGTAAAAACACAATTCCTAAAATCTGTACATGCACCAAGTTATTGATATCAAAATGACGATAAAAGTTACAACTAAACTTTCATTAATGTTTCACAGAAACTAAAGCAAATAAGCACTACTCCTAAGCAATGCTACCTACATTCCTTCATGCAACTTGGCCCAAAAGATGTTGTCATCGCTTTAAGTAGATCGGTAGTGTTGGTGTTACGGGCTGAAGGAGATGTCGACTAATGTGGCGAATTAATCATTGTGGGACTGGAGCATTTTTGATGATGTAATCAGCAGGGAAATGAAGAAGAACCAGAAGCAGAAGATGATCAGGAAGCAGGAAAATAACCCTAGTTTGGGGCTTTGTGTGGCTGTGTATCAGAATTCAGTGTGTTCACAAGAGGTCAGAGGGTTACAGAAGTGAATGTTTGTAAGGGCTAAGAGTCTGTGGGCCCTGTAGTTGTTTCTATGGAGACTCTGTGAAGTGGAAAACCCTCAGTGCTGTATAGGTTTGTGGTATGCCCCGCCCCCTGCCCCCCGCCAGAACTACCTGCCATCCCAATTGCACCGGTGTCATGTTTCACTGGGCAACAGGAGGATGTTATTGTGACGTTTACGAGCACATTATGTGGTTGGAGTGAATGTTTGTGGACATCATTAGTTGATAAAGGCGTAATAAATTATGTACAAAGGGCTCGGTGTGGGGTGCAGGGTGCTTTTGTTCTAGCCCAGCACTAAAACGCCCGATTCAACTAGTCAGGGTCTCGATTGAAGACTGTGAACCACTGATGAATGAGTCACAGTTGAATCTGAGTGGGTGTTGTAGCACCGGGCCTAGAACAAGAGCCTGCACACACACACACACACACACACACGCCGGCCCTTCTCGGATAAGATTGGACACCGTTGGGTCACGGCGACGTTTAAATGTATGGCCAGGAGCAAACGTGAACGCGTATCTTTGCGGAATTGTGTTGTTGAACAAAATGGGGAAAAATAGGGTTACTATCTAGCCATGACATTGTTGGGACATAATAGTCAATATTCCCAAGCAGGGGTGGCCAACTCTGGTCCCAGAGAGCTGCAGGGTCCGTACTAGAGGGTGATATTTAGGACAGGAGTCCCGCAGGACTCACAGGACCCACAGGATTCCCACGGCAACAGGAGAGAAACGGGCAAGAATTACATGATATACAGGCAAGACAGGATATGATTTTCATGAACTACACACGTGTTACCACCACACCACACAATTAGCTACTTAAACAGCTAGCTACCTATTTGCACAGTTCAGTGATTTGCACAGTGGAAAGCACACTCATTGGTTCATCCAGCATCTATCAAGTCGTTCTAAGACGGATGTACAAAAACACACCCTCTTGGTACTGGTGGCAGCGATAAACCAACGAGTGACATATGAAATGTTGAAAGGGCATGCTCAAAAAATTTGAACGTGTCTTTTTGGATGGAAAGTCCACCGACTATGCTTCGTGTAAGTCCTGCAAAAAGTGGACACAAGATGGAATGCCAAGCTGTACATGATCAAGTCAATCCAGGAGGCACTCGATTCAGGGAAACTCCAGGAGATCCTGTCAGCAAGAAATGAGCTCCGCTACCTATACAAAATCGACGAGAGGCTGTTGGGAGATCTTATTAGACTCCTGGAGCCATTTGACGTGGCATCCAGGCATCCCTCCGCAGGAAAGACACCAACAATCCACCTCACCCTGCCCACCAGAGTGACACTGCTGAAAGGACTGCATGTTGATCCGGATGATTCCGATGTCACCAGTCAGGTAGGTGGCTCATGATTGCTGCCCTTCGTCACTTTTTAGGGTCCTTATCTATGGACTCCTATCTGATTAAAACAGCTCATAGGGAAGACCCAGTTTAGGTACCTTTAGGTCAGTTAGGTGATGTGTTTGTTTTTTGAATAGTGGTGTTTGTATTAATGCATTTGTTACCATCTAACATTTTGTTCCATAGTTGAAAGAGATGCTGGCCAGGAAGGTAGAGGAGAAATTGCCTATTCACATCATTCACAAAATGGCCACGTCTCAACCATAAGATGAGACCTTGGATCCTTCCCCCTCGACAATATTAAAAGGACGCAGATCTTGAGAAAAAGACTGTCGCCTGAAGAGCATGAGGAGGTGGTTGGTGCCTCGAGCCGCACAGTAGACAGAGTAGACCCCAACAGAGAAGGAGAAGATGGAAATGGTAAACATGACATGATTCATGCCATGAAAACAATACCTGCAGTGCAGAGACTTAGCAATTATGCATTTATTATGACCAAAACTGTTGCTTTGTTTTTGGAATACCTCAATTAATTGTCATCAACTATTCTATACTATTAGGCAGGCAGTGTGGTATAATGGTTAGGGAACTGGGCTTGTAATGTTAAGGTTGCAGGTTCAATCCCCAGGTGGGACACTGCCATTGTACCCTTGAGCTAAAGGTACTTAACCTGAATTGCTTCAGTTAATATCCAGCTGTATAAATGGATTGTAAAGAAATGTAAAGCTGTAAGTGGCTCTGGATAAGAGCGTCTGCTAAATGCCTGTAATGTAATGTAATATTCCATGTAAAATCTTAATTATGCACTAATATATAATGTGAGCCGGCACGAGCTCGCCGAGAAGCACGAAGTGCGTCCCTAGAGAGCAGGTGGGCGAGTTCCGTCTTGGAGGAGGCGGATCATCGCCAGCCTCTGGGACTTAGCTTGACCCGGAGGACGGGCGGCGAGTTTGTAGGAGAGGGTGAATTGAATTAAATAGAGAGTATAATTGGCCACTAAATTGGGAAAAAAAATCTGAAACAGAACAAAAAAAGAACAAAAAAAAGAAAGAAAAAGAAAGCAGTATTACCTCATAGCGGCACAAACGTTTCCAAACCATTAGACTGAAAAATTGAGCAAGTGTAGCGGGGAGGGGTGGAATTAATGTCCAATGAGGTGGCAAGGTGAAGGCGGGACCAGTGATATCCAATCACATTGCGTATTTCGGTTCCGGACCTGGTCCACGTTTTAAAGGCGACCACTTGCAGGTAACTGCCAAAATAAAGGTCATAGTTGAGTAAACGAGGGATCCTTTAAACGGGTGCAGTTGGGGGGGGGGCGCAGCCAGTACCAGCAGATAGGCCGCCCCTCCCCTTTCCAACAAGTACCCACGGCCGGCTGAGCCTCTTCTAGCCTGGGCCAGGGCTGTTTGTCCCCCCCGTGGAACACGTACAGGATGTTTCAAAAGGAGCAGTGCAAGTCAGCCAGAGAGCCCGTTACTGTACCGTACAAACCGCCACGGAGAGAGGGGCCATGCTGTGTGGAAACAGAGACGAAACAAGATGGAGGCGACCAGGGTCGATGACAAGGACAGGTCGATAAGGCACAAAACAAGAGCAGTTGGCGTAAAATGCAACATTTATTACAAAATTTCAATTTTATTCTTTTCGCCCTCCCCCCCCCCTCGTTTCAGGAAACCGTAAAAATCGATGCTTCGGTAATTAATCCCAAATTCTAAAAAAATTTACAATTTCTACAAATGCCCTTAAAAATTAAATATTAAGTATGTCTTTAAATATTTTAAAATCAAGAACTGCTGCACTTCAGTCGATTGTGTCAGTCACACACAGGCCTGACAGTCCCTTTTAAATACACTATTTTTATGTCAAGTTTGATATCATACCATTAAAAATGATATCGCTCTTTGTAACATCACATACCGTTAAAATGATATCGCTCTTTGTAACATCACATACCGTTAAAATGATATCGCTCTTTGTGACGTGACATAACATACCATTAAAATGATCTCTCTTTGTAACATCACATACGGTTAAAATGATATCTCTCTTTGTGACATCACATACGGTTAAAATGATATCTCTCTTTGTGACATCACATACGTTAAAACGATATCTCTTTGTGACATCACGTCCCGTTAAAATGATATCTCTCTTTGTGACATCACATACCGTTAAAAACGCTGCCGTGAACTGTGCAGTACCGTCACATCGATGTCGGCAGATACAAACGCTTATCGAGGCTAAGGATAATCACACAAACATCTCGTTCAAGTATTCTCAGTTCTCATTAACCACCTGTTTTGCAGTAAGTAATTCTTAGGTTTACGACAATGCTACTGTAGAAGTGCATTCAACATTGATTTATACAAAACACAAAACAAATGTTATAAAACATTGGCATATAACTCATGTACAATTTCTGTGTGCAAGACAGTATAAACAAAGACATGTGGTTCAAGTTTTACTTCAGTTAGCTACACGTTTAAAGTAAAAAATAAAAATAAAAATTACAATTAAAAAGGGAGACGGCATCTTTAGTTCATTGAAATAAGAGTGACAAGAGCACGTCTCGTTTGGACTGTCATTTTCGTGATCTGATGGGATTGTATTTGCAGTCATCCAAGTACAGCAAACCAACCCTCTCCGATCCAAGATGTTCCAGATTACACCTTACTAAAATGGAGGGAGGGGGAGAGAGAGAGAGAGAGAGAGAGAGAGAGAGAGAGAGAGAGAGAGAGAGAGAGAGAGAGAGAGAGAGAGAGAGAGAGAGAGAGAGAGAGAGAGAGAGAGAGAGAGAGAGAGAGAGAGAGAGAGAGAGAGAGAGAGAGAGAGAGAGAGAGAGAGAGAGAGAGAGAGAGAGAGAGAGAAGCTTGTTATACAGTAAATACATCATCATAAAAATCCAAATAAACATTCCTCTATCCCAGGGGGCCCACTGTGTATGCTGGTTTTTAGTTCCAACCACAACTCCGGAAGTAATCGTTTTTAATTAAGACACTTCTCATGTCTACTGAGGGATGATTTAACGAATATTCTGTATTCATTTAAGGACTTCTAATCAGTCAGATTAGCTGTCAGACAACTATTGCTTTCATTTTCTGCAATGCGCTGTGGCAAATTGTGAAACATAACACAGTTTTAATTGATTTATTAACAGACCTACAGCTGAAATGAGTGAATTCCTAAATGCTGGAAGTGTGGACACCTGGTCATTGAAACTTAACCATTCTGTTGAAGATTAAGAGCTGAAAGACGAAGCACATGGTAATGAGCCAGACCTGAATTGTGTGAATATCGGTTTCAGCACAAAATTATGAAACCTAAACACATGATCTCAACAACCTTAATTAATCACGAGACGGAACGAAAAGCAGCACACACGGGGGTCCTCCAGGACTGGGGCTGAACAGCACTGCTCTACTCCAAGCCCAAATCATTAACCGTACCAGAAGTACCAGAAACGTACTTTGTACTATCCTTCTACTTGGTTTGAAAATGTCTTTACTGTGCTGCACGCCTGGTCATTAAATACAGCAAATACGAAACACAGTCGCCTGCAAAAAAACTAACTTTGCGGGGGTCTCAAACTCAGTGCCACGGAGGGCCGTTTTTACTCCAGCCTGCGCTCTTGAACAGATAATTCTATTATTCGCTAAATTATCCTGTTGGCTTGCACACAATGCATATAAAGTGAAATGAGTAAATTTTGCTATCCAAGTAACAATTTTATTTAATTAAACTTATGCTTTAACTTGAAAAATGCACAGAGGTGCATGCACACGGCTGAATAATTAAGGCAGCAGTGATTGGTTGTAATGAGAACCTGCACACACGGCCCTCTATGGTACGGAGTTTGATTGGTTGTAATGAGAACCATGCGCACACACGGCCCTCTATGGTACGGAGTTTGAGACCTCTTGCTGTGAGGAACAAAAGAAGAGGAGTCCTTGCACTGCGATTACACTCCCCTGAGTTTATTTGCACACAGACGGAAAATGTTCAGGGTAAAGATTGTTTTTTGTTGTATTGGTGGGGGGAGGAGCCCGGAGTTCAGGGCACGCCTACCTCAGGAGGCGGAGAGGCAGCGGGGACACTTGTAGAGCTTTGGGTCGTGTGTGCGGATGTGGCTCTGGACGTTGCGCTGCCGGAAGAAGGTCTTACTGCACAGCTGGAGAGAGGGACATATCCCCCGGTTACATCACATCACTGTCCTGTCTCTCACATACAGTTACCAGATTACATCACTGTCCTGTCTCTCACATACAGTTACCAGATTACATCACTGTCCTGTCTCTCACACACAGTTACCAGATTACATCACTGTCCTGTCTCACATAGTTACCAGATTACATCACTGACTTGTCTCACACACAGTTACCAGATTACATCACTGTCCTGTCTCACACAGTTACCAGATTACATCACTGTCCTGTCTCACACACAGTTACCAGATTACATCACTGTCCTGTCTCACACACAGTTACCAGATTACATCACTGTCCTGTCTCACACATAGTTACCAGATTACACCACTGTCCTGTCTCTCACACACAGTTACCAGATTACATCACTGTCCTGTCTCACATAGTTACCAGATTACATCACTGACTTCGTCTCACACAGTTACCAGATTACATCACTGTCCTGTCTCACACAGTTACCAGATTACATCACTGTCCTGTCTCACACACAGTTACCAGATTACATCACTGTCCTGTCTCACACACAGTTACCAGATTACATCACTGTCCTGTCTCACACATAGTTACCAGATTACATCACTGTCCTGTCTCACACATAGTTACCAGATTACATCACTGTCCTGTCTCACACATAGTTACCAGATTACATCACTGTCCTGTCTCACACATAGTTACCAGATCACGTCACTGTCCTGTCTCACACGTAGACATTCGCTGATGCGTTCTCTCAGAAGGTAAGAGACGATGTGAGAGAAAGTGAGAGAGTGAACGAGCCAGAAAGAGAGAGTTTGACATTCCCAACTGGCCCAGTGGGTAGTGGCTGGGCCTTGCCCTCTTTATAAAAGAAGCTCTTTGTAAAGGAACAGTATAATGAACATGGTTCAAAGAGGACCAGGAAGAGAGGGAAAGGATGCGAGAATGAAAGAGGATGGAGGTGAGAGAGGGTGGGGGCGGGGGGCGGCAGACGTACGGGGCAGGGCCAGTGCTTGCCCTCGATGTGGCGGATTCGGTGCATGACCAGAGCGTCGCAGTTCCTGTACGCAGTCCTGCACTGGACGCAGGCGTGTGACGTCACAGGGGCGTGGCTCCGCCGGCCGCGCAGCCGTTTGAGCCTCGCCCTCCGAGCGGACTCCAGGAGCGCAGAGGCCTCGGGCTGCAGCGCACGTTTCTGCGGAGGCCGCAAATAAACCACGTCCAAAAACAGAGAGAGAGATTGGGCATAAGAGCATAAGAACAGGAGTACGCTTTATCTTATTGCTATATTAGAAGAGTTTAAAACAAAGAATGCCACCAATGAGTAGATCTTCAGCATGTCTGAGGGAAACATTCAACACACAGATCTGCGGACGTGTTCCAGGACCCGAGGCCGGCTGAACCCCCCCCCCGCAGCTCAGAAAGGCACAACTGAACAGAGCGGACGGGCAAATCTCACAGACCGTGGTGCTCGCCTGCCCCATCGCGCATTCAAAACTCATGACAAAATTAAAAGAACATAGTGTACGTAATATAGTAAAAGTGTTTTTTTGGGAGTGCATCCAGTTCCTTCTGTTGATTTGCCATCTGCCATGACACCTGGCTTATCCACACATCAGGTAGGATACGAGCAGAACATACAGTCAGCTCCAAAATTATTCACACCCCTGATAAAGGTGAGCAAAAAGGCTGTATAAGAAAATCATCAGGGTTAATGGTTAAAACATTTAACATGTATTATATGTTATTTTAGACCAATACGATTGCCCAGAGAAAACAAAAAGTCATATTTTTAGGTTGCAGGTTCAATTCCCAGGTGCGGCACTGCCATCGGGCCCTTGAGCTAAAGGCACTTAACCTGAATCGCTTCAGTAAAATATCCAGCCGTATAAATGGATTGTGCGTAAAGAAATGTAAACCGCGCATGTCGCTCTGGATACGCGAGTCTGCGAAATGCCTGTAACGAACGTGAGCTGGTTTATCTGTGCTTCTGTAAAAGGTGCGTGGGTGCTTTTTCCCGTGTCTATACCCAATGTTTTCTGCTTGCAATCCAAACCCAAAGTCACCAGCGCCGGGCAGGATCTGAAGCTTCGCGGTAGCGAGACAGATCCCCGAACTATCTTCACGTTGCGGATGTGTACGTTGTGATTTTAGTTTCGTACTCGATTAAAAATGTGCCAATCGGGCCTGGCGGAATGGCGCAGCGGTCTAACGCACCAGGCTTCGGAGTGGTGTGCGCTGCCCGTCAGGGATGCGGATCGAAACCCGCGTCTCTACCAGACCGGCCCTGGTCGTCAGCCCGATCGGAGGCAGCATTTGGCTGTCCGCCTCCGGGGGAGGGGGGAGGGAGAGCCGGCACGAGTCCGTCGAGGAGAAGGTTAAGGAGCCCATGGAAGAATTCCTGTCTCGAAAGAGGCGGAAACACTCGGCCAGGAATGCGTGTCTCGCTCCCGGAGGACGGGCGACGGACTCGTGAGGGTGGGGAATTGAAGTAAATAGAGGGTTTAATTGGCAACCAAATTGGGAGAAAAACTGGGGGAAAAAAATCGGAAATAAATGTATAAATAAATAAAAATGTGCCACTCCATGCCAGTGCACACAGAAGGGGCGGTTAACGGCCTTTTGCTGTTGTACCATATACCCTTGTATACTGCACGGCACGTCATGGTTTACATATTACATATAAATGGATTGTATGTAAATAAATGTAATTTATTACATTGGATAAGAGCGTCCGCTAATCGCCTGTTCTGTAATGTTCTGCACTGTAATGTTCTGTAATGTAATGTTCTGCACTGTAATGTTCTGCACTGTAATGTTCTGTAATGTAATGTTCCGAGAGCATGAAGCAGCACTAAGGCCGTTTGCTGAACTTTCAGCTGAAGCACAGGGACAGAGGGGCCAGCACTGATAACCCCCACGCACATTTTCAGAGGGAGATAAAATCTCGAAACAGGAGCGGAGACTGCCTGACTGACTGGATCTGACAAGGGCCATCTGTGCGGCCCAAAGCCAACGAAACGGCAAGCCAAGCGGCCCGCGGGCATGCAGACAGACCGGCCTGTGTAATCCAAGCTTACGTCTACGGCTACGTCAACAACCCGGGAAACAGACTAAACACAGCGCAAGGGCGCCCAATTACAACTACAGAGGAATGCCTTCATGTGTGAAATACCGCCACCACCCCACCAGCACTACTGACTGCCCCGCTTTCTGTTCCTCCAATAAAACTCTCATTGTCAAAAGGGCAGAGGTTTGATGTCTCAGGCAGCCACAGGTTACAAGTCCGTGAGAGGTATGCCTCTCCTCCGATCCGACCCTAGATCTCTCCTGTAGGGTATAATCACTGGATCTATTGTAGTACTGTGTGTCGCCTGTATGGTGTAAACTAGTCACTGGCTCTCTCCTGTAGTACTGTGTGTGGTCTGTAGGGTATAATATAGTCACTGATCTACTGTAGTACTCTGTGGGGCCTGTAGGGTGTAGAATTGTCACTGGCTCCCTCGTGTAGTACTGTGTGCGGCCTGTAGGGGGTAAAATAGTCACTGACTGGCAGACGGCTGCGTCAGAGGCACATTTTGGGAAAAAAAAATAATAGGTAGGAAGAAAAAGGTTAGAGGGGAAAAATATAAAGATTTTGGAAGATGTATTCTTTCCTTGCAGGATTCCTTCTATGAAATCACGACGACAGAAGTCACATCACGTGAGCCACAGACAGCGCCCATGCCGGTGCACAGCATACCTTTGGTAGGTCTCCAGTCCGCTTGGTTTTCCCGGCGATGAGCAGGGCAGGCCTGCGGAGGCCACCCTGCGCCCCCCTGTGCATCCCGGCCACTCGCCGTACACCTCTCCCCTTCGGCAGGGGCGCGGCGGCCCCGCCTTTGGCTCGCAGCTGCTTCCTATTGACCCCGAGGCTGGCCCGAGCCTGGCGGAGCGAGCGGCGGGGCCTCCCGGGGATTTGCGGGCCGTTCCGGGCGTGGCGCTCGGCGTTCCCGCCCCCGCAGGTCACGAAGCGCGTCAGGCAGATGTCCACGCTCTCCTCCTCCTTCTTCACGCCACTGGGCCGGCAGAAGTCGAACAGGAAGCCGGGGTCCAGCAGCTTGATGGGCCGCCTGCTCTGCCGCTTGCCCAGCTCCGCGGGTGTCGGGGCGGGGCCGCTCACTGCCACGGGTTCCACCGGCTCGTCTTTGATGATCCTCAGCAGGTCCCCGATACCGCCCCTGTTGCTGTTGTCCTGTCTGGGGTTTGCCCTTCTGCCCGGCCGTTTCCCCCTGGCTGCCCGGCCGCCCGCTCTCTGAGACTCCTGGGGCTTGGTGCCTCTCGCGCTGTTCTGCCGTGACTCAGTCCGTGACTCTCTCCGTGCCCCTGGCCCCTGGCCGAAGCGCAGGGCCTGGATGTTCCTCTCGCTGTACCGCAAACCCTGAGCGTTCAACCCGCTGTATGGCGGACCCTGCTTCCCGCCGGCCCTGTCCAACGGCACCTTGCGGGGCCGGCCCGGTTTCGCTTTGAAGAGAGGGTAGCCAGACTCCCCCCGGTGGTGACTGTGTGCACTGGGCTTGGCGGGGGCTGGGGCTGGGGCTGGGGCCGGGGGCTGGATCGGGAAGGCAGCAGGCTCCCGCTTCACCCGGACAGACTTCCTGCTCGGTGGCTCGGACGGATCACGACACCGGACGGATCGCCTCAGTTCCGTGCACCCCGAGGGCAGCGACAGCAGTCTCATCTCCTCCATGCTGATTGGCTCGGGGGGCTCCGTCTTTATCACCGCCCGGAGGAGCGCGGTGCCGGGGCTGCCGATGAGGGGACGGGGTTCGGGGACGCCGGCAGCGTGGCTACTGAGCGCTCCTGCCGGGGGCCGCGGTTTGCGCCGCGCGGTGAGCGAGTAGCTGCTCACCTTCAGCCTCCGGAGACGCTTCTTCTGCTGCCAGCCCGTCAGCTCCTCGGGGCCCCGCGCCCCCTTCCTCTGGAGCCCCAAAACGCTCAGCAGCCGGTACTTCTCCAACGTCCTGGGACTCTGTGCCGTCACCTCCTCCTCCAGCCGGTCCAGATGCCCCGCTCGTTCCACCCGACCCACAGGGCCACTCTCCCCACCCACCTCCGCAAAGCTCAGTCTCTGTTTGTACCTCCTGGACGAGGATGAGGAGGGGGAAGAGAGGGAGGAATGAGTGGGTTTTAGGGAGGTCTCCCCTTGAGCCCGCTGCTCCTCCTGGGGGCCAAACGGGGCGGGTGGGGGATTTCGGGGGGACGTTTTCCTCTTGCTGTACGGGGACTTGAAGTCCATGAGCTTCAGCCTGCCCCAGACGGGGCTGCCAGGGGTCTCGCTCCCCCCGCCCCACCGTGTCCTTCTCCCCCCCCGCCCGCACCCCGCCGGGCTGCCCGGGGTGTCCCCTCCCGACTCATCGGACGGATCGAGGGTGAGCGTGAAGCCCTCGTCCGGGATCCTCTCCCCGCCCAGCGCGGGACGCTTCCTGAGCAAGCCACGCTCGGGATCATCCTCCTCCCCCGAACTCCGCCCACGCTTCCTCTTCCTGTGCAGGCCCTCTGCTACGGCCCCGGCCGTGGGACAGGCCCGCTCGTGGAAGACATTCCCAGCCGGCGGATGGACCCTGGGGCTCGGTTTCTGGGTGCTGGGCCCCCAGTCCAACGCGGCCGCCCCCAGCTCCATCTGGATGGCCCTGCAGGCCTCCACGGCCGGCCACATGCGGAAGTGCTGAGCCATGGTGGAGACCTCCGTCAGGTCAGCCACCTTCATGGACAGGGTGGAGGTGTAGGAGAATTCCAACAGAGGCAGGAAGCTCTCCTCGCTGAAATCTGAGAGGCACAAGGAGGGACGGAGGGGTGAGCCGTTAAGATTCATATCATTGCGGTTTGTAAAGAAAAAAGTATTTCGAAAATAAACAGAGAGAGGCAGTGAGGGACAGAGAGGGAAGGAGGGAAGGGAACGGAGAGAGAGAGGGAGGGACAGAGACGGATTAAAAAGTGCTCTAACCAGTGAGGTCCACGGTGGGCTGGGGGCCGGAGGAAGAGTCCATCTCGGCGAAGATCTCCTGGAAGTACTCGCTGACGGCCGCCAGGACGGCGCGGTGGGCGTAGAAGGACCGGCCGCCCGTCTGCAGAGTGATGTCACAGAAGAGTCCCGCCTCCCGCTGGCCCCTCAGCTTGCAGAGCACGTCGTTGCCATGGGACACGAGCGTCCTGGAGACGTGCGGCTCGACGGGGGCCTGGCGAGAAAAGCGCGACCGCCGTTTACCGCCACCGGCGCCAGGAACGTGCTCGCGAACCGTTTCGGCAGGAGGCCGTGCGTGTGATTGCAAGCCTCTGTGACTCACCTCCTCCCTCTTCTTCTTCTTCTTCTGTTCTTGGCACTGCCGGCAGCCGTGGACGTACTCTCGGATATGGAAATACATTCCTGGAAGGAACAAGGCCAGGACTCTCACACGACGGGCTGGTTTTCATTGGCAGCATGAGAAACGCAGTACATGGGCGTGCCAGGTCTGTGCGTTAGAAACGATTATAACAAGGCCTGCTTAAATACCTAGATTTTGATTGGTGCAGAGATCGGGACTGGGAAGCAGTCTAGTATAATGGTTAGGGAGCTGGGCTTGTAACTCAGAGGTTGCAGGTTCAATACCCAGGTGGGGCACTGCTGTTGTACTTAACCTGAACTGCTTTAGCAGCTAAATATCCAGCTGTATAAATTGATTGTATGTCAAGATGTAAACTGTGTAAGTCACTCTGGGCAAGTGCCTGATATGTAATGTAACGTGTTGATCGTTTTCCAGTAAACCGCACGGAGAAACAATGAAGACACTCCGGTGAAAGTGATCTTATCAACATTCCAAATCAACACACAAGTCAACATTCAACATTCCATTTCAACTGACTGAAAACAGCAACAGAAAGCAACAAGTCAACAGCAACAACACAGCTCTACAACAATGTTGTAGATCATGAAAAAACACAGAATAGCCACAGCAGTAAAACCTCACACTAAACTACGACAACTTTTAGTTCACCGCAAGGACAAGATAGAACAGGACAAAAAATGCAACGTAATCTACGAAATACCATGTAGGTCATGTAAAAAAAACATACATTGGAGAGACAGGAAGAACATTCAGCATTAGAAAGAAAGAACATCAAAAGGAATGTGAGAAGGAAACAACAGGACGACTCACAAGAACACAAAAAAGAAAAAGCGAAACAAGAAAACCTAAAATCAGCAATATCAGACCACTGCAAAAGAAACAATCACATCATGGACTGGGACTACGCAAAATCATTGGGTCAGAAAACAATAAACACAAACGCTGGATCAAGGAGGCGGTTGAAATCAGGAGGCGGGCCAACGGCACCATCAACAGGGACGAGGGAGCATACATGCTCTCACACACCCGGGACTCTCCCCTCCAGAGGACAACGGACGGCCGGGGGCGTGGCCGGCCTGACAGATCTGTCAAGATCTGTCAGGCTGGCCACGCCTGCTAAACATCAGCTGACGACGCATCACAGCTGTCAGGTGACGCTTCTGAGGAAGACTGCAGATGTCAGTCGAAACTGTCAGGTAATTACAACCTATTATCTCATTGTCTGAACAAAAGAAACTAAAACATTTATTTGAAATAAGAAGACAAAATGAACTTGATTGAGCTCTACAACAATGTTGTTTAAATGTACACGAGTGTTCATATGTTTTTGTTGCAGGTAGCCGAGCTATAGACTGAATAAACCACTGGTGGCTGTGCAGTTTTCTGAAAATAAACCACTTGCCTTCGGACTGCATCACACAACCCCCGTCCCGGTGTATTTTAACTGCTCAGCCCATCAAGGTTTATTCCTGATCACTGGACAAAACTCAATAGTTATCAATTTGCAAACTGCAAACTGGTGGTCATTCACTCCTGTCGAGTAACTTAATGCTTGATTTGTCATTCTTTTGATCATACAGGACAGGGCTCCGACACAGGAAATCAAAGAGATGAACACCTTGGAACGAGGCTGAACAAAGCCCAGGATAGATCACATCCGCGTCTGTTCTCAATCAACCTACAACACTAAAAAAACCAAGTACAGTATTTCCGTATCTTTTTCCCCTTTAGGAAGCGGTGTGGCCAATTCAAATACGCACACAAGCTTGGACAATCTTCTCAGAAAACAGATCGTGACTTACGTTTAAGTAAATACCGTTTTAAAACTGAATTGCATTCTTCGATGCGTGTCCTCCTCACCTAAGACGTTTTTAGCAGGTGGCCTCGCGGTATCGAATTTCGAATATTCCCTCCTGCCTGCCCCGTAAGCGGATTCCTCATCAGCCACTCGCGCCGAATTTGGAATCGTCTCACCTTCACAATTGAGACATTGTGGCACGGAGATAGCGACGGCGCTTGTTTGCATGTTCTAAAAAGCAAGCTCGAGACGTTCGCATCATCGCATAAAACAAGTTCAAAACAAGTTCTGGAGCCGATATGAGACGACACACGCGGCCATACAATTACCTCACCAGCTACAACACTGGCATCGCTAGTTCCCCTTCCTCCACTGCACGCCGTCAACAGACCGATAAACGTAGGTCGAGAGCACGAGAGCGGTTTTTTCTTCCATCTGAGCCTAAACGAATACCTCCAATACGTGCTCACCTGCGCTCGTTAATCGTAATAATAAATCAAATTATATAGTTAGGTAGGTTCGGATGGAGCAAACATTTGTTTTTTATTTTTTAAGAATGAACATATGTGCCACTCCAGTTGATGACCCGTGTGGTATGCTCACACCTGGCATCTTCGCCTCGCGCACGTACCTTCCCACCAGTACCGCTCCGACACGGTTCTGTAGGTGTCATCCAGGGTGCGGTGTCGTCTCCCTGGCGGCTCCCTGTGGCACGCCGCGATCGCGTCGTGTCGCCCGCCCCTGTCCAACACCTCCCGGTAGTTGATGTATCCCCTTTCCAACTTTTTTCGGTGCAAAACTCCGTCGATTAATTCGAAGTTGGGAGACGAGGCCGCCGCCACCTCGATCCGCTTGCCGCTACCAGTGGCGGTGCTGGGGGGGATGCCGGAATCAACTACAAGCTCCTGCTGTCTGCCCAACAATTGCTTGTTGCCAAACGTGTCATCATTAACATAGTGCGTCTCGTAGGCGCAATCGCCGGCCATTTTCTTCTGGTTTTCCTGTTTACAGTGGGGTTTTCCTCGTTTATTTCCGTCTCTCCTCCTCTTGACAGTAGCCGTGTTAAAGAGCTCTTCGCGCAACACGGCCGCATTAACGGCGCGATGCGCTCAATCTGTCACTTTCCGCGCTAAACAAACTTCCCCGGTAACTTAGTCTGACAAGTCATCCAAAGGCTCAAGAATGTAAGATTCGGCTTCTGCCCGTGTATGGAATTGAAAAATGCTGGCTATCGACAGGGTTGTTGTGCGACCAGAGTACGTGCATTCCATGGCAGGGAGCAGGGAAAAGTAGTTATGCCGATAAAACTAATTTAAGGCATCCAAGTGCGTTGGGAAAAACAAGTAAATCGATGTGCAACCAAACAGGCTGAGACGCAATGAGCTCTTGACTGCGTGCGCGTGAAGTGATAAAACGGTCGTTAGGAACACAACTAGCGAAGATCCAGGGCATTTCAGGCCAACATTGTCCATCGGAGAAAGCGTGTTAGCTTATGTTCCTAACACATCCGCGGTACGCATCGTCAACATAATCCCTCTGTTCAAACAAACGCGAACCATGGCCACATTTCTGTGAAGACATTTTCTTATGATCGAACGTGTAATGCATTTAAAGAAACATATGTAACGCTGCAATTTGCTAAAAATGTTAAACTATAGAAATAGTATTTTTACAATGGAATACGAACTTTACTTAAGATCGAATCTACTTCCAGATATCCACACCAGGCGGCTGTATTTCGATCATGTGTAAAATTCCACGTTAGCTCGCTAGCTAATTCACAAAATCAAGATGCAAATAACCATTCCAACCAGGATGCAAAATTCTACGCCGGTCCATAAGCCCCTGACGAAACAGAAGATCAGACGACTAGTTTCGCTCGCTACTTTACACGAGTCTAAGCAATGTACCACAGTAGTAGCTACAGCAAGGTGGCCCGTCTCGAGACAGTCATTTACCCATAGAAATATTAATACACCCCGTCTTTCCAGCTAGGCAGCTAGTTACCTCCGCTCCTCTCCGCTAACTCGACGATTTATTTAACGTACTACTCGCTGCATGGTGTAGCCGGCTAGCAACCGGGCATCGAGTTGGGAGAGCGCAAACCGCGAGCCACCTTCCCGGAATAGGGCGCAAATAAAGACACAAGAACTCCAACGACATCGATTTGATAACGACTGTTGCGCCCGACTTCCCGTGTCTCTGTTTTTCCTCTTTTTGCGCAGTCATATGATGAAATTATCAGTTTCTTTAACTCGTAACCCTCTCCTGGTTACCACGTGACAACCTACCCCGTTCGTCATCCACAACTTCTCCCCCACTCTTCAGTCAATGCCCATTGGCAGGCATTTTTTAACAATGTCCCACCCGAGACAATGCGATTGGCCAAACGGCTTGCCACTCTCAATTTGTGTGGTTTATTTTGCGTCCATTCATCAAGATAGGTTGATGACATCAGCGTTGTCTTGCCTCAGTGAGAATTGACAAGTTGATTGTTTTACAAGAGAAGGGAATATAATGCAAACTCAAATGTAAAAAAAAAACCATCAGTATAGTTATCAGCGGACCCTTATTGTTTTAACTTTCGGTAATTGGAGTGAAACCAGCTAAAACATTTGATAAACGCTTACCGCGTCTATAGATTACATTAGTTTGTCAATCCAAATCCCACATTTTGCGTAAAAACCTACACGATTTATATATTTCCTCCATATTGGAAATATCCCTGGCTACTGTTATGGAATGTTAAATTATGTAGCTCCATGATCTAATTGTATTTGTTTGGCCTATCACATAAAGTATTCAGTATTTTATTTGAAATTACATTACATTACATTACAGGCATTTGGCATATTTAAAAATAATGGACAATAAAATATAAAGATATGATTATGAACCATTAGCCAGCACACCAGACAATTTAAGTCAATATTTAAATTGTTTATTTAGAGACATTGGGGGAAAAAAGTCTCTCGAAAATTATAATTGTAATGTCTGTTGGACAGGTGGTTGAGGTGTATTTCATACTTGCTCTATTATTGTTCCCAAATGCACAGCATTCACAAGATTTCATTCATTTGCAAATGTCTGCATTTACAAATCTGATGCCAATGACATCAAAATTAACGGTGGGCCTAAATGACCATCACACAATTTCAAACTGCATATGTGTATGCTGTATACAAGTCATTGGAGCTATCGTTGATGGAAGTCAACAGTTAGTTATATTTATAATTTCCTCCCACCACAAGTCCTCTAAGGAGGTTGACTATAACATTTGTACTCTGAATGGAGCCCTAATTGCACCTGTGTCCGCATGTAAATATCTGGGTGTCTGGATCGATGACAGGCTTTCTTTCATAACACATGTAGAAGAGCTTATGAAAAAACCCTCAGAATTAGACTTGGCTTTCTTTACAGGAATAAGTCATCTTTTACTTTTGAAGTCGAAGGAAAATTGTTATGGCGACTTTTATGTTGATCCTCGATGACATAATATATATGAATTCCTCTGCCATGACTCTGAAACCTCTGGGTTGTGTCTACAATAGTGCTCTCAGGTTCATTGCTGGTGACCCCTTCCGCACACATCATTGTCAGCTGTACTCAAACGTTGGCTGGTCTTTCCTCTCTATGAGAAAGAAAACAGCACATTCTACTATTCATTTACAATGCCCTTTCACAGAAATTACCTCCATACATCTCATCTCTCTTGACAGTCAGTCACAATAAGTACAGCACTCATACCCAAGATTGCCTTGTTCTAGAAGTTCCATTCTCCTCGACTGATTTTAGCAAGAAAGCTTTCCATTTGAACACACCCCATATCTGGGGGTGCAATAACTTTAAAAAACTGCATCTGTACAGTATCTGGTACCCTTGAGCCATTTCAAAACTATTTTACATACCCAACTCACCGAAAGATTTGTACATGCTTTATTTGAATGTAAAGTGTATTTGATTGTTCGGGTCTCTGTCTGTCTTATGCGTTGTATTTTCTCTTATTATTATTACACTTGAAATGATGTTTTTACTTGTGCCTTGTAGCAGGGCACCACTGCAAATGAGGCTTCAGTCTCAGTTGGACTTCCCTGCATAAATAAAGGTTTTGATTGATTGATTGATACTGTACATCTGTCATACCTTTATCCATATAACCTTTAGGTATTAGCTTAGTGTTTTATATCTTTAATATTCGCATGACGTGTAGTTGAACAACTCCAGAGCGAGAGAGGTCCGTTCCTGCTGGTCCCTATATGGTATGCATATGGTTTAATTTTGTGCAAAGAAAATGTCGTATAAACTGCAGATTGTTGTTTGAAGCCTGCGTCCGACTGCGTTCCTGACTCGCCTCGTTCACCGAAGCTCTCTATCGACTGTCAAAAGGCAAAGTAACTGCCCATCTTTGCATCATATTATCAATATCATATTATCAGTATCAATCAATAATCATATTATTATTATTATATGAAGTAATTGAAAGTTTGGGTGAGCGCAATGTGTATAGCATGGTGCCGATTGGTCGGTGAGGTAATCTGTTCATCAGTATACTTCATCTACCGACAGCAGTGTGTTTTTAAAAATGATTATTTATTGTTTTATGTCACCTACGTTATAGCAAATATATAATCAAAACCCAACAGCCAAAACATATCGTAAGCCACCCAAGCACAAAACGAGTCGAGTCAAAGGTACCACCCAAACGGAATAATCGTTTTTGAAACAAAATACCAAACATGACACAACTTAAAGAAAATACCAACAGAAAGTGTTTTAATAGGGCGTTGGGTCACCACAAGCTTCAGTGCGCCTTGGCATACAGTATATTGTACAAATGTCTGGAACTCTATTGGAGGGAGGCAACACCATTCTTCAATGAGAAATTCCATCATTTGGTGTTTTGTTGATGGTGGTGGAAAATACTGTCTCAGGCACCACTCCAGAATCTCCCATAAGTGTTCAACTGGGTTGAGATCTGGTCACTGAGACGGTCATGGCTTATGGTTTGCATTGTTTTCATGCTCACCAAACCACTGTGACCACTCATGGGGGCATTGTCATCCTGGAAGAGACCACCCCCATCAGGATAGGAATGCTTCACCATAGGATGAAGGTGATCAAAGAATGGCTTTGTGTTTATTGGTGTTTACCTTGGCCTCTGCGGGGTTGAGTGGACTTTAGGCCATGCCAGTGTAGCTCCGATACGTGCGTTAACACATCAGCGTGCGCTTCAGAATGTGACGTCAGTAAGAGTGTGATTAGTTCCCTTGGCTGGGGACTCGGGTCTTTAGCTCAGCGAGCTAATCGTGTCTCTTGTGGCGTTGAGATCCTCGGTTCGAAACTCGCTGCAGGCAGAACCATTACACCAGGAATGTGCACCCCACACCATAGCAGATGCGTCAGAACCCTTCATTTACTCAAGTGTTTCCTTTATTTTGGCACACCTGACTGCACATATTTCCTCATGTCTACAAACTCTCTCACTCAAAAATAAAAGGGTGTCTTTCCAGGAAACTGCTAGTCTACTCTGGCCCAAAGCCTCACTAACTAATGAGGTGTTGAAAATAAAATGACGGGGAGGGTTCAGCGTGTGTGAAAGCACATTTCAGACGTGTGGTTCTATCACCTCCAGAGAGAGAGAGAGAGAGATAGGGCCATTTCTGCTCGTCTCCATATGGATATGCTTTAACAAACTGCACACTATTGATTGAAGCATGCATCCCATGTGCTAAACAATATATTTCAGTCTTAAAACCCAGAACAATCATGGCCAAACAATAAGGGGCCACATTAAGGCAGGTTTTTGGATTACTTTTACTTTTATATAATATATCATGTATATTATATTTCTCTAGACATTTTAATGTTATGTGAGTTTATGTGTTAAAAAAAAAAAAAAAAAAGGAAAAAAACCCCCACTCCCCTACGTCCTCCCAGATGGTCTAGTGGCCACTGCAACTGGAGTTCGATTCCACTGGCCGTGCCAATATCAGGTCTGGCTGGGAGTACCAGAGCCGATTGGCTGTCCACCCCAGGGAGGGGAGCCGATATGAGTTCGCTGCGTATAGGAGTGGCTCTGTGTACCGGAGTACAGTCGACAGCTTGGCGAGTGCCGGCTGGGAGGAGGCGGTACATCACCTTTGTCACTGCCGGCCTCAGGGCTACGGCAGCGAGTTCACAACACGAGGGGGGATTGACACGAAAAGAGAGGATATGGCTAATAAACAGGGAGAAAATGGGGAAAAAAATCTCAAACAAAATCTTCAAAAACTCAATCCACTCCCCTTTAACAATGTGCAACACCACCATTTCGACTCGTCTGGCATCTCAGCGTTGCCTCACGGAGATTGGCAATCATTAATATTCAATGTCCATTTTCTTCTCAGTCAAACGTATAAATATAGTATGGATACTAAACCGTTTCCTGCGGCTATTTGAACAAGGATATATTTTTGCTTGCATGTAGTATATTTCAAACCAAGCAGCTGAGCACACACGAACAGGAAGACTTGGGAGGCCTCCTTCGAGGCTGCGGGATTCAGGTTTCACGCTGGCTGCTGGGTTCAGTTAAGGGGAAGCCGGTCCATTTCCCTACCCAGCAGGCTTAGCGGTCGTCCACAAATACATACATTAGCTCATGTTCTCCAGCCACCTTGTGCACGGGCCCTTTGGTGAACGTGCTTGCAATGCAGATATGCTGAAATGCTTCTTGTGGTTCCCACTCCCCCATAAGTTAATGGCAGATAGACAAGCCAAACTATGACTCACGAGGTAAAACAAAAGATGATTTCATCTCCCTCCCACCGAAGGGAACAATATGACTGGTATGAGATGGGCTCTGCATGAGGGACCCGCTCTTGGTACAGGTACATGGATCTGGGCAAGCACACAAAACAATAGAAGACAACACGGCTTTCTTTCTCTGGCCACAGGTGTGTTGCCTAGAATTGGGCTGATCGTAATGGCGTACAAGAACACCTTCCATTCATTTCAATAACATTTTGAGGCATCTTCAAGGTAGCGCAGGAACGAGGAAGCTCATTTAATGTCTTTTCTGAAACACAGCTACGTCTAACTTCACTTTAGCCTATGTATAAAGGATATCCCACAAGTCTGCCATGGTAGTTGACATCCAAATGTTTGCATATAAAGACAATGGGCCTCATGCAGGAACATTTTAGCATTTTTATCGTATCTTTCTCGTATTTGTTTTCGTGAGGTGGCTTCTACGAGTGTCCCACGTCAGATTCAGCAAACGCTCGTAACTTCAGAAAACTGTTGTGAATGACAACGTAAACATGCTGAATGCCACGTTTTCTTAAATGAGTGCGCGTTCATGTGATTTGTGAATTCGCATAATTAATGCCCCAATAATGCTATATAAGGTTAGGTGTCCCGCCCCATTTTCATAGGAAAGTCATTCATAACAATGGCACCGGAAAAAAAACAAGAAGAAAAACTTTACGAGCTCGGAGATAGCAGTACTTCAATCTGAAATAAGTAACCGAAAGCACATACTATTTAAGAGCGTCAACAGTGGAATTAAGGGACCTGTTAAAACCAAGTAGTGGGAAAAAATTACTTGTGCAGTTAACGCAGTATCATCTGTTGCCCGTAGCATCACAGAAAAAAAAAAAAAAAAAAAGGTGTGATATTAAATTGGAGTCAAAGTTAATTTAAATTCAATGAACATAGTCCGTTTGCGTGGCGGAAAATAAGTTGATCAGTCACTTACCAATAAGCCACCCATCTCCATGAACACCTTGTGCAAGACGTGTCCCAATTCTACTGTTTTGCACCACAAAGGAGTCGTGCTCTCCCACTGGCCATTGAGCAACGACATTCAGCAGGTTGTATTTAGCATCTGACATAAGTTGGACGTTAATGGAGCGATACCGCTTGCGATTGAGGAAGGGGAATGGGCCAGGGGACGGCGCTTTAATGCGTACGTGTGTGCAGTCTATTGCTTCGATGATGTTGGGCAGTCCAGCGATGGCATGCAAGTCCCTCTTGATCTGTACTTGTTGGACGGCGGTGTATGGGAATTTGATGTACCTGGGTGATAGTCTGATGAGGGCTTTGATGACCGGGGGGAGCGCACGACTCACAGAAGACTGGGATACACCCGATCTGTCCCGGCTAAGAACTTTTGTAATTTTTAAACCTTTTTCATAGTATCGTACGCATCTATGCTTGCTCGCATTGTGCGATTTACTGTCGCACGCGTTTTGTTGTTTTATTGTTTGCCATCGTGCTGTATTAAGCTGCTGTACTTTTTCTGTGTATTGTGCATGTTTTCGTTTGGTTTGTTTTCCTGTTTTCATACATACTTTTATTTTGCTGTAGTTTATTGGGGACAGGTGTTGGAAATTAGCCGTTGGCTATAAACACTTAATGCATTTCATATGATGCTTGTTTTTTTTACATTGTAACAATGCTTTTTGCCATGTCCCTGACAAACAAACAAATACATAAATGAAAAAATAAATATATATTCAAGAAAGTACCCTGTGACCGTTCCGGAACGTTTGGGAACACGCTGGAGACGTTCCTCGGACTTCCCTTCCAGAACCTCGTTCGGCAAGCAAGTCTCCAATTTGTGTTCTTTTTTACGGATTGCACTTCCTCCTCATCATCACTGTAGACCCTGTTGGTCATTACATTACAACCATTTAGCAGATGCTTTTATCCGAAGCGACCTACAATGTATTCTGTTCGAGGGGATACAAAAAACACACGACGCTATAGTCTCCAAGCACATCATCCCCTCAAGTAAGCAGCCATAAACAACACAAGTGCTAAAGGAGATTGACTACAATAAGTGCAACAAGTAGTAGTTATAAAAACAAAAAACAAAAAAACAAAAAAAAACATTGTATTAGAGATGGGTGGTCCAAGGTCCAAGGTGCAGTCTAAAGAGGTGCGTTTCAGCCTGTGGCAGGAGAGGGGCAGCGATTCGGCCGTCCTGACGTGAAGCGAGGAGTTCGTTCCACCATTGCGGTGCCAGGACGGAGAAGAATCGTGACCGGGATGAGCGGCCATTGATCACTCGGAGGAAAGGAGTAGCCAATTGCCTAGAGGCAGCAGAGCGCAGCGCTCAGGCTGGGGTTTAGGGTTTGACCGTGACCGTGAGGTAGGGAGGGGCCGTTCCATTCACAGCCCGGTGGACCAGCACCAGTGTCTTAAATCTGATGCGAGCGGCTACGGCGAGCCAGTGAAGGGTGCGGAGAAGTGGGGTGGTGTGGGAAAACTTGGGAAGGTTGAATACCAGATGGACTGCAGCATTCTGGATGAGCTGCAGGGGTCTGAGGGCGCATGCGGGAGCTCCAGCCAGGAGGGAGCCGCGGCAGTCCGGCTGCGAGACGACAATGGCCTGGACCGGCACCTGCTCCGCTTCCCTTGTGAGACGGGGGCGATCCCTCCTGACGTCGCGGGCCGTGAATCTACAGGAGCGTGTCACCGAGAATCATTAGTGGTGAAAAACCAACCCGGAAAACCGAGCCTGACCCAATTCTGTGAGGTGCAGGAAAGGGGGGCTAAATTTGTGCCAGCCCTTCAGACAAATGAAAATATCTGCGTAATTAGAAAGGTGACTAGCTGCCCGGAGCACTGCGGCTTTGAACCAATTTATCAAGAGTAGCATGAATGGTGCCCCCCTGGCCTCGTTTGATTCGCAGCGGATGAGATACACCTGTGTCACGGGCGCACCTGGGAGGGGTATCCAGCGAAAGCCCTTGTCCTTGGAGCCCGGTGGTCTGAAATAGAATCCGACCGCGTTCGACGTTTGTCCCACATTGTGACTCGTGCCAGAGCGGTGGGGAGCATCAAAGGCAGCAATGCAGGTGGCAGCATAGCATAACGGATAGGGAGCGGGGCTTGCAACGCAAGGGTTGCAGGTTCGATTCCCAGGTAGGGGCACTGCCGTTGTACCTTTGAGCCAAGGCGCTGAACCTGAATTGCTTCAGTAAATATCCAGCCGTATAAATGGATTGCGAGCAAAGAAATGCAAACTGCGCAAGTCGCTCTGGATAAGAGCGTCCACTAAACGCCCGTTCTCTACTCAAAAGGGTGAGCCTTCTCGGGAGCTTCTGCTATGGAAGAGGTGGTGGTACAGGATAGGGAAAGCACTCTGCCAGACTAAGAACACTGGTTTTCCCGAGGCGGCGATGTGTGCGCCGTCCCACTGGCACAGACCGAGGGATGCCGGCCAAACTTTGGGGAGGTCCCGCTGTGGACACAAAACACCCAACCCAGCTGCGGGGGTCTTGTGCCAAGAACAGCGAAATCCGACTGTGTGCAAAAAGGGTCCAAAACTGACCGATCCATTACGAGCCGAACACTCACATTTCTGTGCGCTTCAAAGGCACACAACGTTTACCACAACAAACGCGGTTTTTCAGACTTTCTTCATTGTGTGCTTTCAGAGTAGAAATGAGATCATCGATGTTCCAATGAAATGAGGCATTCATTAGACTGAAAAACAAACAAAAACAAAAAAAACAACAACCGTCACAAGTCATTTATTTACAAAAAGGTTGACACTCCACAAAGTTTATTAACGGAAGGCCAACAATATTAAAAGGATTTGGCAAAGGCACTATGCAAATAAAAGGGGAGAGAAGATCTTTGCACACGAATACCTCCAGAAAATGTACCTGACCATTTCGGAACTAAACTTGCATTTGTCAAGTTTATGTTTAATGTTCAAAATGGTTTATTACAAATGTGGGTGTTGGGTGAGATTCAACATCTATTCTACCATAGAGGGATATTTCCACCCAAATGTCATGATTTACTAGATTGGGTGTTGTCATTCTGTCCAGATAGTTTAGCATGACCTTGCTTATGATCTCATTAGATGGCAAAATCACCTCAGAATGCCTTTGATTATGTCTCTTTCTTTCCATCTTTCTGAAGACCCATTTGTTTAAACTAACATCTTGAGCCACAGCAAGAACTGTAAACCGGGTGTGTGCGCTGGTTTTCCTTCCGACCAAACTCTTAATTATGGCTGTTAAAAGCGTGTTTGTGGTTCCGTAATTTTGAAACTGTGCCGATTTTAACACATTAACACGATTTTGGCTCATTACCATTTGCTTTGTCTTCAAACTCTTCATTTTCCCGCACTTTCAGCGTTAAGGTTCAGCTGTAAGGTCCATCAATAAAAAATGCAACCGCTTTCAAAAAAGGAATAATTTGCCACATTTGCACATCGCAGAAAATTACAGCGTTCGTTTTTCTGAGAAGTGATCAGACTGATTAAAAGTCGCTAAATGAATATGGAATATTAGGTCCCACTTTACATTAAGTGGCCCAAATTCCTGTGTAATTACTGAAGTAGGTACAGTGAAACTGCTGTGTATGTACTCATTGTTACATTGTACTGTACTTACAACTATAACAACTTGTTGGCAGCAGATGTATTTGAAGTGTTGTTCTCTACTGCAGTCAAAATTAAGTCCCAGTCTCAGTAAGTGCTCAGTAGCCAAGTCACTCTCCTTTTCCTCCGTAACCATGGTATGAACTTCAAACTTGCCCAGCTCAATGTTCAAATGTTTAGTTTTTTCGATTGCAAGTACTCTGTAACAATGTGTACATACACAGTACTTACAATGTACCTACTTCGGTTTACTAGTTACAGTGTACTTAACACACAACGTATTAGGGCCACTTAATGTAAAGTGGGACCAAATGCTCATTCCTTGTAACACGGATATCAATTTATGGCATACTGTGGCATTAATAACATTACACAACATGACATTAAATAACATGAAGAAATCCTGTCGAGAAGTTGAGAAGCGCTATCCTAAGAGAAGTCGCAAATCACATTTATATGCATATTCCTACATAAGCCGAAGAACTGCTAGCACTGCAGTGCGCATCAGTGAAACAAAAAACAAGGGACAAAGCCAGGAGTGACATTAAAAAAAGAAATTGGCATTAACCTAGAAGTTTTTGCTCATTTTGACACTGGTTTCCCTCGATTTTAGCATACCAAACATGAGCGAGTGAGAGGGGACCATAGATAGGGCTCTGGTTTGGGAAGGACGGTAGCTTAGTTTACTGTAGTATTGCAGGCAGGCAGTGTGGTATAATGGTTAGGGAGCTGGGCTTGTAACGTTAAGGTTGCAGGTTCAATCCCCAGGTGGGACACTGCCGTTGTACCCTTGAGCAAGGTACTTAACCTGAATTGCTTCAGTTAATATCCGGCTGTATAAATGGATTGTAAAGAAATGTAAACTAAGTCGCTCTGGATAAGAGCGTCTGCTAAATGCCTAAAATGTAAAAATGTAATTGCCTAATGACACTCCATCTAATTATGTACTCCATTCTATTGTAGCTAGTCTCATAACGTGCTCTACACAAGCCATGGTGTTTGCTCTTCATCAGATATGAGGAAAGTGCCAGTTCACAAGACTGATGATCTGATTGGCCATACTGAACCAAGCCATCGCACACCACATGTAATTTGTCCTTCCTAAACCAACATCGTTTACAACATTCAAATGCACTTACTTAAAAAAAAAAAAAATATTATTTCTGATTTCCCTCAGATTTTCTCCCAATTTGGTGGCCAATTCAATTTGCCCCTGAAACAGGGGTGAATAAGGGATACATCGCATTGTTACACAGCACGTCCCTCCCAGTACACTGTAGTTATTTGGAAGCTTCAGACAATGACCAGGGATGTTATTTTTTTCCTGCTTAATCAGGAAAAGTTTATTTTCAGACCATAGATATCTTGTGGACATGTGTATGTCATAAGCATGCACTTTGACAGCTGATAGCAGGAGAGAATGTTCAGCAAATAAAGCCAAATAGCCAGAGATATTTAGCACCAGAAATGGTTTCTTTCCCGTTGTGATAGTAATGCACGGGCTTCACGCATAAGAGATGTCTTTATTCCTCACCTTAGGGAAGTCTTAGACGCTGGGAAACGCATGAACTGTATTCTTGGGAGATATAATATCCTAATATCACTCGGTTTTACGTTTTTTGGAGTCTGAAAGGGCAGATTCTTAAGCTTGAGAGGAGCATTCCAACTGTTCCTGTTGGCAGATCAGGGTCTGGGTCTGTCCTGCATTACACTGCGTGAGCGCTCTTTCTCTTTAAACAGAACAGACACACAATACTCCAGTGAAGGACTGCCACCTGAAGCAAACAAACGTTCCCGGGGCAGAACTCTTTTTCTACAAGGCCGCGACTGTAAAAAGCAGAGGGGCTGAAAAAAATGGAATATTTGTAGGACTGTGGGGTGGAGTATCCTGCGAAAGCACTCGCCACACAGCCCAGGATGAAACCCTGGCTGTGTCAGTGCCTCGAATCCAGACTGTGACTAATCCAGACCATGTCAGTGCCTCGAATCCTGACTGACAGTGGGGCATCGTTCCACATTCATTTAAAAATCAGTCTCATGAACACACTGAGCCACATATTAACACAAGAGAATTATTATTTATACAGTGATGCATTTACTCACACATTACCCTTCCCCTTTCTACTGATAGAAATTGGTAGTAAAAGCGCCTTTCCGCAGATTTACCAAAATGTCATTATTTAAAAACATGTACATGCATATAGTGTAATTCCAATACACAACATACCATCGTAAAAAGGAAAGAAAATACAGTGATTGAATAGTGGACCGGATGCTATGGGGTTAACATGATGCGCTTTTCAAAACAGCAGGACTGGGAATAACCAACACTCTGACTCGATGGGGTCAAGAGTTTAAATCACTCTCACTCTATCCTTACGCTGCAAAGAATCATGGGAGAAACTGCTACTTAATCTGGTGCCAAAGGAGCTGATCAACGAACTGTTCTTTTACACACGCACACACACGTGTGTGCAAACACACGACATGAGTGTCCTGATGTGAAGTGTGCATGGGTAACAGGAGGAAGTTGGTGTGCTGGAATGTGTGTGTGCGTGCGCATGTGTGGGGTTCGGAGAGACAGTCTCTGTGCTGCGAGGGGGGGGGGGGGGCTCAGGGGCCCTGGTGCTCCTTGCTGTCGGGGGCGCTGGGCGGGGTCCCATCTGCAGGGGGGTCGTCAGTCTTGGGCCGTTTGGGCTCTGGGGGCTTGCACACCGGGTCAGTGGGCGGGGAAGGCCTCTCTGAAACCACAAACATACAAATCACTCATTTACACACGTGTATGCAATGAACAGCACACACTCATATACACTTAAGACTCATACACACACACATACACATTAACACACACTTTCACAATGTTCCTTTATTATTTGGGGGAGGGGGAATGTAAACTGAATAGCCCCTTATTCATTAATGGCGTGTGGAGATCTTTAGCAGACTGCATCCCTGTCCGTGGGAAGTTCAAAGACAGCATAAGAAATGGGACTTGAGTAGTGATGGGTGATAGAAGCATTGTGACACCAAAAACGGGTGGAGCTACCATCATTGTTTGCTCACCAGGTCCAAAACATCTTGTCATATCACACCCATACTTGCCTCCCTGCATTGGCTACCTGTGCATTTCAGGATCCAGTACAAGGTACTGGTGTTCGCATACAAAGCCCTCCACGGTCAAGCCCCCAGTTACTTGTGCGACCTTATCCTGCCCTACTCATCCAGCCGGTCGCTGAGGTCGTCCGACCAGGGTCTCCTGGTGGAGCCTCGGACCAGGCTCAAAACAAAGGGTGACCGGGCTTTTGGGGCTCCCCCCAGACTTGAGAGCTTCGGCCTCAGTGATCAGTTTCAAGGGGCAGCTGAAAACGCACCTGTTTAGGCAGGCGTTTGGGTATTGAGAGACTTAACTGCCGTTTTTGCTTGTGACTTGCTTGTCCTGTACTGTTTTGTTGCACTTTTGTATCTTTTATTGTGAGATTTGCATGTATTTTAATTTGATATTTGATATTTGAAGGTTTTATGTTTTAATGGGTTATTAATGTATTTTAATGTACATTAATGTATTAATGCATTTTAATTTTGATATTTAACATTTTTATTGTGACCTTGTTGTGAAGCACTCTGTGCACTCGTGCTGGGAAGGGTGCTATATAAATAAAGTTCTATCTTTATCTTATCTTATCTTATTGTGTTCTCATGACACCTCATTCTCCCCTCATCAGCTCCAAGCAGATAAACAAACCCTGAAGTGCTAAATGCCTTCATATAAATCTTTACTGGTCTCAATGGATGCTTTACACCAGGGGTCCCCAACCACCGGGGCGTGGCCCGGTACCGGTCCGCGAGGCATTTGGTACCGGGCCGCACAGAAATAATTTTCCATTTTATTGACTATCGCAGTCTGCAGGGTGTTTTATTGTGAAAAATGACCACTTCCGTCTGTGTGCCTCTTTTCCGCACAGTTTTTTTCCATGCACCCCCCGGTCCGTGGAAAAAAGGTCTTGCATGAAACCGGTCCGTGGTGCAAAAAAGGTTGGGGACCGCTGCTTTACACCACAAGATTGAAACCCTCCTCCAGAGGTGAGCGGAGGAGGGTTTGCACATCCCCGCATGTGGGCGGAGCCCGCTCACCATGGTTGGCTTTCTCTGAAGAGGAGGGTGTGGTGAAGGCCTGGGCGGAGCCCGGAGATCGAGGTGCAACGGGAGTCAGAGAGATCCGCCTGCAGAACAGAACCAGAGGAGCCCCCATGACATCACAATCACGTGACATATTACATCACAAGACATCACACTTGCATCACAATCACGTGACACCAAAAGCACATCACATATCCCAAACGGTGGGATCACAAACAGGTTTTGGTGCAAGCCACATAAACCCCCCACCCTGCTGTCTGAACTCTGCACTCGACTTGTCAAACCTGCAGCTCGGAGTCTTCTCTTCACAGTTGAAACTGAGACTTCCTTACTTCGACCAGTGTTAAACTGTGCTTGAAGCTGTTGCCCTGTGAGCCGCCTATCACACAAGCTGTTGACTCTCAGAAACTCGTCTTCTGTTTTGTTGTGGGTTTGGGTCTGCCAGACCTCTTCCTGTCAGTTTCCAAGTGCCTTTTGATGGTGTAGGAAACTACTCACTGCCAAAACATTTACATTATTTTTAAGTTTTTGGTAACCTAAACTTTTTTTTTTTTTTTACCTCTGGCAGTTTACCGCTAACCTTTGTACCATTTCAGGTGATTCACTGGACTTGAACTGCTTAAACTTCAGTAAAAACTGGAAAATGGGGGTGTTCTAAAACTTGACTGGTAGTGTACCTACATTTTTCAAGTTAAAGCACAGAATATAGGCAACAATTGTCTTTAGATAACAGCAACTAATGGAACGAATTATCTAATCAAGAGTGGAGGCTGAAGTAAAAACCAGCACACACATGGCCCTCCGTGGCACTGAGTGAGCCCACTGTCGTAACCCAGGGTGTCCCGGGTCAACATGACACCAGTCAGTCTCAGCTGCTAATCTGATTCTGTGGAAAGTGTTTATGTTTAAGCAAGGACAGTTTCTGCACTGCCTCCTCCTCGCTCTGATTATTCACACGGCTCAGTGCCGCCCGATTAAATTCATGCAAGAAATCACAAACAAACAAGACGTCTATTGTTAACGGCGTCAGCTAACTAGGATCACGACATTCTGGAGATATTCTGAGAGGCGACTGTTTGGGTAACAGTGGGGGGGAGGGAGGCGGGGCAGTCTGTCACGGCCAATGACATCATCGTGAGAATAGCCGCAACAACACGCACGGACGGTAGAGACCATTCTATTCGATTTTTTTTAAACAGACAAAAAACTATCTCATCCACAACTGTCGTTAGTATTATCCGTTTTCAATCTCTTAATGCGCTTCGTCCTGGGCGGCTTTGAGAAGCAAACGAACGCATTGTTTTTCCCATTTGTTAAGTCGCGTCGAACTTAAGCGCAGCAGTGGCATTTGCTCATGTTTGTGTCACGTAACGCAGAGCCGGGCTTCTCAAACGTCTCAGGGCACAGACCCACTGTGTGCGCTGCTCTTTGTTACAGCCAATCCCTTGATCGCTTCAGGTTGTTGAAAACACGTGTGTTAGAGTTCTACCATCATTTTTTCCCTAACACAATGCAGGTTTAGCTCGACGCCGTTCGCTCTGTCACTGAACTCTTCATTTCCCATAAATTGTTTCGTTTCAGTGACCAGGTGTCCACACTTCCAACAATTCCCCCTGATTACTACACCTGCCGGTCTGTAATTGAATGAATTATAAAATATTACATCTTTTTTTAAATAACCATTTGCCATATAGCACGTTACAGAAAATGAGAGCGTTCGTTGATCTGACTGTTTAAGTCCTGGGATGTGAATACGGGACATTTATTGTTCATGGCGTGCATAGCCATTTCTAACATAATGTGGCCTTAAGAGGGTGAT
Organism: Aldrovandia affinis; assembly: GCA_029706075.1. NCBI lineage: Eukaryota > Metazoa > Chordata > Actinopteri > Notacanthiformes > Halosauridae > Aldrovandia > Aldrovandia affinis. The sequence continues at coordinate 568,108 of JAINUG010000178.1, read as the reverse complement.
TCATCCCTCAATAGGCATTAAAAAATAATGAAAAGCGTTATATGAACGCAATCCATTATTATTATTACGAAAGTGTCCAATTAAAAATCCGTTAACAGCTCGTCGCAATTATGCTTTGAATGAAAATCAGGCCCGTCAGAGAAGAGTAGGTCCTGGCGCAAGGTTCCGAGTGTGAAAACGTGGGAGCGCTGACTCCATTCCAGACAGAAGCAGTTCCCTGCGCTGTCCGAGGTCTACTCCTCGGAGCGGTCATCAGATCGAGACTACGCAGATCTGTAGTTCATCGGTCATTGTACGATCACCTGAACTGTTGCGATCAATTTACATTGTGTCTTCCTCTGTTAAAAAACATATGACTCACCTCAATAACATGTTATTGTTGCTACTCTACAATGGATCAGCCGACGGAAATCAATTACAGCGGGGTTACTCAAATCTGGCCCGCGAATACAAACTCCGGTCCTGGTTTTCCTCTCTCTCAGGTAGTTAACTGAAGAGTGACTGTAGTTATTTGGCCAGAGTGTCTTCAACACCTGACTCCCAGGTAGAGGGAGGCTGGATAAACGGCAGCGCTCGGCCCACGAGGAGCGTGACTTGAGGAGCCCTGAATCACAGGGTGAGGGTGAAATTATATACAGGGTACGTCTTCAGGACTGCCTGACCTTAAAGATTATGTCGCACGGAATTTAGCATCGACGGTGAAGTGCGAGGAGGCGTACGATGCTGCTAGGGAAAGAGCCACACAGCATAAGACCGCCTTTAAAAACACAAACGGCACTATTCAACATCACTGCTGACAGACTCCGCGCACGCACGCATGCACGCACACACACCCTGCTCCACTCAGCTCTCAAATACACACACCTCCAGTACTGTGAAAGCCTCACAGATCTCTAGGTGCTCTTGGTAATCAGTGATGGCTCTTCCGCGATGGACATTGGTATTTCCCTTTCGAGACGGCACTTACGCCAACATGTTTAAAACAGCACTGTTTTTGTTTCGTTTTTTACAATGACGGTTTACTTTGTGAGCGGCTCTGCTACACAAAAGAAGGTGAATGCACACTACCTGGGAGTTGGACCTTTTGGGGTGCCGGGGGTTTTGACGTTGAGGGGCACAGCTGTAGGGGTGCCGGGGGTTTTGGTGATGAGGGGCACAGCTGTAGGTGTGCCGGGGTTTTGACGTTGAGGGGTACAGCTGTAGGTGTGCCGGGGGGTGACTCTTTTGGGGTGCCGGGGGTATGGCTGATGAGGGGTGCCGCTGTAGGCGTGCCGGGTGATTTGGGGGTGCTGGCCTTGCCCCAGCCCTCCAGAGTGTTGAGCGTGATCCTCCGGGGCTGGGGCTTGGTCTTGGGGCCCTGCTGGCTCTTCCTGGACTCCGAGGCCAGGGCCCTGGAGAGCGGGGTGGAGGGCCCGTCGCTCGGCGTGCCGCCCCCTGCCACCGGGCTTCCGTCTGCGGAGCGGGGCGCGAGGGCCGCGGTCCTGCCCGCCGCCACCTTCTTGCCCTTCTTCTCGGGGGCGGAGCCGGGCGTCAGCGTCTCCAGCAGGGGGCGCTCTTTCAGCGGCGTGCCCAGCTCGCCCTCCGAGAAGGTGATGAAGGAGCAGTACCCGTCGGTGGAGGACACGGCCAGGAAGGAGCCGTCCCGGGACCTGGGGGGGCGCAGAGGGCAGGAGGTTAAAGAGTGACGCTGCCGGGGGGGCAGGCTGCTCACTGCGCTACAGGAACGGCACAACACAATTAGAAACATTGCACATTTACACATCATTCATCACGGCTTCAGTTTCTCCCCCCAAATAATAATCAAAATAAAACCATGTGTCAGAACCAAAAAGGACAGAAGTCAAAGTGTGGTATAGTGTGTACAGGTAGAGTACTCACCAGGTGAGGTCGCTCAGGGTGTGGTAGTGGATGTTGGACACGTAGGCGAAGGGCAGGCTCTGCTGGGTGTCGTACAGGAAAATGGAGTCCTCAGAGGCCACGGCGAACAGCAGGCGGTACGGCAGCTGGAAGGTGTTCGGGAGGGGCTGGGAGGAGCCATCTGCCCGACAGGGGAGAGAATGACCATAAGAGAAGCACCAGAGGAAGTGAGGATTGACCTTAACAAGATGCATGTGGAGAGAGTAGGAGCACTGATCTAGGGTCGGGTCTCCCCTGTCCATATCCTAACATTATCCACTATGAGATAGAAGGCAAAACTGATCCTGGATCAGCACTCCTACTCGGAGAGCCCAGGTTTTCCCATCGTTGCAGCTTTTCTGCACCAGACCCTCATGTAAAACGCGCAAGTGAGCTACAATTCTATACAATGATCTGTAAACATAAGAATGTAAGAATACATAATGACAAGAACCAGTCCATCAAGGCTCGTCATGTCCTAATCTAAAGAGTATCTAGTACTGCACCTAGCCTGGACTTGAATAGCCTAAGTGTTTCTGCCTCTACTATCCGACCTGGCAAGCTGTTCCAGGCATTGGCAATTCTCGGTGAAAAAAAAACAACTTCCAAATATCCATGCGGAATTTGCCTTTAACTCATTTCCACCTGTGGCCTCTTGTTCTACTAACCGAACTGATCATAAAAAAATCTTTGGTAGCTCACTTTGTTAATCCCTTTTAAATTAATCCCAGTGTATAATTCTATACAACAATCTATAAACGTGGTGATATTTGGCTTGAATGTGGCACCTGAAGACAAACGTGTCCTGGTGAAAGCCCTCAAAGCGCTCTCTCTCTACACCCGGCCGCATCGTCACCCCCCCTCATTTCTGACCGGCTACACAACCCCTCGCACCCCCCGCCCACTTTGATACCCCCAGGTCGTCACTGCGAATGAGAGCGGTTCTCAGGTGACCCACCTGGTTAAGCAGCGGTAACACCACGGCTGACAGCGGTACCCACGTCGGCCCACAAAAGGTGGCTCTGTACGGCTCAGTAGGTAGAGCACGGCTAACACTCCACGAAAAGACCTCTTGAGCGAGTCCAAGGCCTAAACGTCGAGCATTACCCACATCACCACTGTATTACTGTGCACACTGAACACTCACGAGAACACAAACCGGCACAAGCTCATTGAGAAGCTCGAAGGGCGTTCCTAAAGAGCAGGCGAGCGAAGTTCCGTCTTGGAGGAGGCGGATCATTGCCGGCATCGGGGATATTAGCTCGACCCGGAGAACGGGCAGTGGGCTTGTGGGGGGGGGGAAAGAGCGAATCGAAATAAATAGAGTGTTGAATTGGCTACTAAGTTGGGAGAAAAACTGAGGAAAAATCTGAAAGAAACGATAGTAAATAAAGAGAAGACGGGGAGAGATGGCTCACCTTCGTTCTTCTCGGTCCTCAGCTCGAAGAACACGGGGCAGCAGCGCACGGCGAGCGTGGCTTTGGCGGGACACGGGAGGTGAGCCACGGGCCTGGAAGAGAAACACGCGTTATATTAACATTGTACTCTTGCACAAATGGAAAATAGGCACGGTACATACATTAGAACAGTACTATTACAAACACTCACAAAAAAAGAGAAATATTTTTACAAATCGGGAGAATTTCTACCAATCCTGATATATCTGCAATAGGGCAACATCGGCACGGCGATATATCATTAGTATAGTTTACCCCCTCCCCAAAAAACCACTGCCTCGATCTCAAACACAGCCCCAGGCCCTGAAGGCCCTCACCTCTTGAAGTTCTTCCTGGAGAAGATGTACGTGGTGTTAGTGATGTTTTCCCCGGCCTCCACACACCCAGCTGTGAGAGAGGAGAGAACAGAAACATGTCAACACCCCCTCGTCCAATGAGAGGAGAGAACAGAAACATGTCAACACCCCCCTCGTCCAATGAGAGGAGAGAACAGAAACATGTCAACACCCCCTCGTCCAATGAGCAGAGACACGCCAAACCCACCCTGTCCAATGAGAGGAGAGGAGAGCAGAGACACATCCAACACCCCGGTCCGGTGGGGGGAATGCGCTTCAGGTCGTTGTGCTATAAACGGACTCGGGCTGCGCGTGTCTGTGTGTGTGGGGGGAAACAAGCTTGAGGCCGACCGCTCCTCACGCACAGTTCACTTCTCTTTATCTGCAGAAAATAAATACGCTAAAGGGCACAAATGATGGACGAAGCCGTGCGCTCGCGGTCATCAAAGGAAAACGGCGCGGGGCAAGAGGGCAACGCTCAAACGCGCCGCTCGAAAGGGCGAGGGAGGCTTGCAAAACTGAACGGAAAAACCTGCTGTACCGCAGCGACGCGTTAACACCCAAAAGATCCTTGACCTTTCACACTTCTTAAAATCATTATCCTTTCACTTAGCAGATGACCTTGTCTGACGAGACCGCCAACACAGAATAAAGACGCAAAAGCTACGGTAGACCTTATGCGCTTTCCAATGCGAACACACCGGAGCCCGTAGACACAATGCGTCTTGAGAGTACGAGTGCTGATCTAGGATCAGGTTTCCCCTGTCCATATCTTAACCGTATCCATTATGAGCCAAAAGGCCAAACTGATCCTAGATAGTGGTCGTATGTATAAAGCGTCTGAGAGTAGGAGTGCTGATCTAGGATCAGGTTTCCCCTGTCCATATCCTAACCATATCCATCATGAGCCAAAAGGCCAAACTGATCCTGGATCAGCACTCCTACTCGGAGATGGTTTATGAATACGGGGCCCGGTATCTAAAGTGCTTGTCTACACGAGTGGCTGAAACACGCCAAGTCTTACGCTGCAGGTTAATTCAAGTCGTGTGATGTACAACACCTAAACAAAGCAGAGTTAAGCCAGCAGAGCACAGTGCAAAAAAGTGTGTTACACGAGCGTCTCACTTTACCTGGAACAAGCAGGAAGGAGCCGTCGGGGGTGAAGGTGAGCCGGCGGAAGAAGGATCTCATGCTGTCATCATGGAACATTCTGTAATTCTTCACCTGCACGTCAGACAGAAGCAACTCAAATACTGCTCCTCACCTGCTTATCAAACAAACCCAACTCAAATACTGCTACAGGATTTCTATAACTCAACGCAGCTAAACCAACTAAAATACTACAAAATACTACTACAGGACTGTTACTAGTGTAATGGTTAGGGAGCTGGGCTTGTAACTCAGAGGTTGCAGGTTCAATTCCCAGGTGGGACACTGCCGTTGTACCCTTGAGCTAAAGGTACTTAACCTGAATTGCTTCAGTAAAAATACCCAGCTGTATAAATTGATTGTATGTAAAGAAATGTAAACTGTGTAAGTCGCTCTGAACAAGAGCGTCTGCTAAATGCCTAAAGATGTAAAAATGTAACTCAACACAACTAATGTAGCTCAAACACGACTACTAGCTCCATCTCGATCACAACCCTGCAGAAACAAGGTAGGCGCGAGCTCCCTTCGTACTGAGAAACTGAACAGGGAATGAAAGACTGATACCCATCCAGACGCTTCACAGCCAATGCGCCGGGCAGGTACGCCTGGCACAGAATGGCCCTTTTTGGTCAATGGTGCGGAAAAGAAAACGGAACTGTGTGTTCAAACAGATCTCCTGCACCTCATCAGAGGCAAAGCGTGTTCCGTGACATATTCCTGCTGCCTCGGGCTTAATGCGTGCGCACTTATTAGCAGAGAGCAGCAGGAAACGACACAAAACCCAACATCAGAAGATTATGTGAAACTCAAGGACCGACAGTTGCAAACTGACATTTATTTTGTTAGCAGGGGTCATTTAGCATTTACCGTTCCTACTGGGACCACATACAGTAGTGAATGCATACATTTTTCAGTGTAAGTCGCTTTGGATAAAAGCGTCCGCTAAACAGTATATGTTGCACAGCCAGACACACACTCACCTCCCCCTCCGCTGCCGAGCCCGACATCATTTTACTGACACTGTAGACCTTCTTCCTGGTCTGAGCGCTGTAGACCCGCATCACCCTGCAGACGACACACACGCACAGGCACACACAAGACACACACACACAAGACATACACATACAAACACACACAGGTGAGAAACTCAACACCTTGTGGATAATAGCAGATAACAAAACCAGCTACAAAGAAAGAGACTGGAATTCATATAGTGTGACACTGGAGTGTGTGTGTGTGTCTCGGTGTCTGTGTGTCTGTGCGTCTCTGTGCGCGCGTGCGTGTGTGCGCGCGCGAACAACAATTGATCATACCACGTATTAATGCATCTTGTAAGTCGCTCTGGATAAGGGCGTCTGCTAAATGCCTAAAATGTAAATGTGTGTGTGTGTGCGCGCGTGTGCGTGTGCGTTCTGTGTTACACACACCTGTCACAGCTCAGTGTGGTGATGTACTGTCCGAGGGGGTCCCAGCTCACGCCCTGCACGTAGCTCTTGTGGTCATTGAAGATGCACATCTTTTGCCCTGCAAACACAGCCCTTAACATTCACACACCTGCGACAGGCCGAGCGGAGACGCTGCTCCGTGACCAGAGACGCTGGGTCAGAGAGGAGGGGAGGGAGGGAGGGAGGGCGCGGAGGAGTTACCCTTGGTGACGTCCCACATGATGGCAGTGTTATCCACAGACCCCGACACCAGGAAGTTCCCGTCGCTGGTCCAGGAGATGTCGTAGACGTCCTCGATGTGACCCCTGCACAAACGGCCCGCCGTCAGTCACGACCCTGCCCATCACCCCCCTTTTACAACACAAATCATCCTTTCAATGGCAACTCTCTGCAAAGCGTGTAGCGAATATCTCCCAGCTGTCTTCCTCCTCACGCCCTCTCTCACTTCTACCTCCTCAAGTAAGGCGTCTGACAGGATGACAGTGCCAAGCGCCGCTACACGTGCGTGCAGGTGCACGGCGGCCATTTTCTTGCCGATCTTAAAATCGGCGAGTTCACCGGCATTAAAGGCCCTGGCTAGAGTTCAGACTTTCAGTGGGACCTTTGGGCGTAATTACGAACGGTTCGCTACGTTTTGCCACACTCCTCAGGAGTGGTCGGGGATTGGTTGGTTGCAACATGTAAACGGGAGCATGGAGCCGTGCGCAATCGCCCTCACAGTCGCCGTACCGCCAACATTCTGCAACCTAGACGCGCAGCTCAATCCCGTTTGAGTACCATGCTGGGCCGGCGGTGTAGCAGAACGGTTAGGGGAACTGGGCTCGTAACCCAAGGGTTGCACCAGCTACCCCCAAAGCCTCTGTACCCTTGAGTGAATCGCTACAGGAAGTGTCCAGCTGTGTAAATGGACTGTGAAGAAAGCGGATAGGAGTGTCTGCCGAGTGCCTGTGATGGTAGTGGTGCTCTTGAACAGGCCCCTGGGAGCACTGTAAACCCAGCTCCCCTGGGGGGCAGAGGGAGGGGAGAGCGGCGCTCACCGCAGGGTCTTCACCACGGTCCAGCTCTCCTTGTTGAGCTGGGAGTCTTCGTCCTCCTGAAACACGGCCGGCTCCGGCTCCTTACTGTCGTTCAGTCTCCAGAGCAGGATGGCAGCGTCTGCGGGCACAGGAGCAGCAGTCTGTACCCCACCTCTCTACACCAATACAGGAGCAGCAGTCTGCACCCACCTCTCTACACAAATACAGGAGCAGCAGTCTGCACCCACCTCTCTACACAAATACAGGAGCAGCAGTCTGTACCCACCGCTCTACACTAATACAGGAGCAGCGGTCTGTACCCCACCTCTCTACACTAATACAGGAGCAGCAGTCTGCACCCACCTCTCTACACTAATACAGGAGCAGCAGTCTGTACCCACCTCTCTACACCAATACAGGAGCAGCGGTCTGTACCCACCTCTCTACACCAATACAGGAGCAGCAGTCTGTACCCCACCTCTCTACACTAATACAGGAGCAGCAGTCTGCACCCACCTCTCTACACTCTCTAATACAGGAGCAGCAGTCTGTACCCACCTCTCTACACCAATACAGGAGCAGCAGTCTGTACCCCACCTCTCTGCACACCTCTCTACACTAATACAGGAGCAGCAGTCTGCACCCACCTCTCTACCAATACAGGAGCAGCAGTCTGCACCTGTACCTAATACAGGAGCAGCAGTCTGCACCCACCTCTCTACACTAATACAGGAGCAGCAGTCTGCACCCACCTCTCTACACTAATACAGGAGCAGCAGTCTGTACCCACCTCTCTACAATACAGGAGCAGCAGTCTGTACCCCACCTCTCTACACTAATACAGCACCCACTTCTCTACACTAATACAGGAGCAGCAGTCTGCACAGTCTGCACCTCTCTACACTAATACAGGAGCAGCAGTCTGTACCACCTCTCTACACTAATACAGGAGCAGCAGTCTGCACCCACCTCTCTACACTAATACAGGAGCAGCAGTCTGTACCCACCTCTCTACACCAATACAGGAGCAGCAGTCTGTACCCCACCTCTCTACACTAATACAGGAGCAGCAGTCTGCACCCACCTCTCTACACTAATACAGGAGCAGCAGTCTGTACCCACCTCTCTACACCAATACAGGAGCAGCAGTCTGTACCCCACCTCTCTACACTAATACAGGAGCAGCAGTCTGCACCCACTTCTCTACACTAATACAGGAGCAGCAGTCTGCACCCACCTCTCTACACAAATACAGGAGCAGCAGTCTGTACCCCACCTCTCTACACTAATACAGGAGCAGCAGTCTGTACCCACCTCTCTACACAAATACAGGAGCAGCAGTCTGCACCCACCTCTCTACACTAATACAGGAGCAGCAGTCTGTACCCACCTCTCTACACTAATACAGGAGCAGCAGTCTGCACCCCACCTCTCTACACTAATACAGGAGCAGCAGTCTGTACCCCACCTCTCTACACTAATACAGGAGCAGCAGTCTGTACCCACCTCTCTACACTAATACAGGAGCAGCAGTCTGTACCCCACCTCTCTACACAAATACAGGAGCAGCAGTCTGTACCCCACCTCTCTACACTAATACAGGAGCAGCAGTCTGTACCCACCGCTCTACACTAATACAGGAGCAGCGGTCTGCACCCACCTCTCTACACCAATACAGGAGCAGCAGTCTGTACCCACCTCTCTACACCAATACAGGAGCAGCAGTCTGTACCCCACCTCTCTACACTAATACAGGAGCAGCAGTCTGTACCCCACCTCTCTACACTAATACAGGAGCAGCGGTCTGCACCCACCTCTCTACACCAATACAGGAGCAGCAGTCTGTACCCCACCTCTCTACACCAATACAGGAGCAGCAGTCTGTACCCCACCTCTCTACACTAATACAGGAGCAGCAGTCTGTACCCCACCTCTCTACACAAATACAGGAGCAGCAGTCTGTACCCACCGCTCTACACTAATACAGGAGCAGCAGTCTGTACCCACCGCTCTACACTAATACAGGAGCAGCAGTCTGCACCCACCTCTCTACACCAATACAGGAGCAGCAGTCTGTACCCCACCTCTCTACACTAATACAGGAGCAGCAGTCTGTACCCCACCTCTCTACACTAATACAGGAGCAGCAGTCTGTACCCCACCTCTCTACACTAATACAGGAGCAGCAGTCTGTACCCCACCTCTCTACACAAATACAGGAGCAGCAGTCTGCACCCACCTCTCTACTCTCCAATACAGGGCTCTACACTCCATCCCAGGTACCCACTGTGTATGCTGGATTTAATTATAGCCAAACTGCTGTTGAAGTTCTTTCATTTGAGAACAGCTCCAATTTAAAACCACAAAATTCTACTATAGGGTGGTGTAGTGGATAGCACTGTCGCTGCACAGCAAGAAGGTCCTGGGTTCGAATCCCGGCCGGGGCTTTTCTGCGTGGAGTTCGCATGTTCTGCCCGTGTCCGCGTTTCCTGCGGGTACTCTGGTTTCCTCCCACAGTCCAAAGACATGCACGTTAGCCTAATTGGAGAGTCTAAATTGCCTGTAGGTATGAGTGTGTGAGTGAATGGTGTGTGTGCCCTGCGATGGATTGACGACCTGTCCAGGATGTATTCCTGCCTCTTGCCCAATGCATGCTGGGATAGGATCCAGCCCCCCCACGACCCTGACCAGGAATAAGCGGGTTAGATAATGAATGAAATTCTACTATCATTATCTTCGCTGTTTCATCGCCTATTTGGCTGAAGCGATATATTCCTGGACTCTCAAACAGATCCCTTAAGCCTTTTTCTTCAATAATCTTTTCCTTAAACTTACTTTAAAACAAAGCAGGTTTGTCTTTTGGCCATTTTCTGCGGATTTGAACTACCTTTCCCGCCCAACAAATGGTTTCATTTCAGTGACCAGGGTTGCAACTGTGCTGCAACACAGTGGGGTCCCCCAGGACAGAGTTTGAGAAGCCCTACTTCAATAACATCATAGTCCACTTGAAACAGGCGTCGCCTCGCTGCTATACGGCTTGTACTCTGTGCATTGGCTACTTCATACCCGCCTTCGCTGCATTGTGTGTTTTGCGCTTGCGCCCCCTAGTGTTTGGTTCCTGAACCGTATCGGAGGGTGAGTGTTATTCCTTTTAACGGGCGCGTTTCTCACCGTCTCCACCAGAGGCCAGCAGCTCCGAGCTGGGGGAGAAGCGCACCACGTTCACTGCCTTGGTGTGCCGGGCCAGGTTCGACAGGAACTCCACCGCCGCCTTCCCGTCCGCCCCCTTCTCCACCTTCCACATCTGTGCACGAGGGGGGAACACCGGGGTGACACTTACAGCAGGGCCGTCAAACTCATTCCTTCAAGGGCCTCGGGTGGCGTAACCGTGAAAGCATTCGCCCGGAATGTGAGTTGTGGTTTGAAAACCAGCACGGCTCTGGCCGGGAGCCCCGATCGGGGGCGGGGATTGGCTGTCTGCCCCAGGGGAAGGGGGGAGGGAGAGCCGGCACGAGCTCGCCGAGAAGCGCAAAGGGTGTCCCAGTAAAGTAGGTGGGCGAGTTCCGTCTCGGAGGAGGCGGATCATTGCCGGACTCGGGGTATTAGCTTGACCTGTAGTGATGGTCAGCAGGCTCGTGGAGGAGGGCGAATTGAAAGAAAGAGGGTACCAAAATGGGTGGAAACGTATTCCATCGAGTGCCGTGTGTATGAATCTTTATGGATGCAAACAGTGCACGACACCAGGGGTGTCTTCAGAAGGAAAAAAACGAACTGTTTTATAAAGTGCTGGTTCTGTGTGGCTCAGTTGGTAGAGCGTGGCATTGGCAACGCTTAGGTTGTAGGTTTGATTCCCACTGGGACCACATGTACGAGAAAATGTGTACATTCACTACTGTAAGTCGCTTTGGATAAAAGCGTCTGCTACATGGCATATATTATTATTATTATTATATTGTATTGTACTGAACGTACGGCTGCAGGGCGCTGTCACTGTGACTGCTGATAGGGCGACTGTGTACGGTGTGACAGCGATTCTTAAATACGACACTCGCTATTTCTGGATACAGGCCCGGCACACGCCCACCAAACTGGAACGAACACACCCGTGAGGTCGCTGTGAAATGGTGCAAGACGTTGAGGGCAAACCAGGCGTTCAGTAGCAAAACATTTTACTTGCTGAAATGATGATTTGGTGGTGATTTCACTAATTAGCTCACTTCTTCAACCAAGGAGGGGAGGGGGGGGACATTGAAATCCCCTGGTGTAACGCATTGGTCGCTACAAAAACGCTCGATGGAATGAGTCTGACACACCTGGCTCAGGTTTTCAGGTTCTCAGGTGGGGCACAACTGTTGTGCCCTCAGATTACATATGATCTATACATTAGATGTTCTTTAGATTAGGATAGATGTTCTTTAGATTAGGACATGATGAGCCAAGATGGGCCGAACGGCCCGTTCTCATCATTATGTATTCTTATGTTCTTATGTTCTTAAAATCCAAAAATGGGCAAAATCCAAAAATGGGCAAAAATCCAAAAATGGGCAAAATCCAAAAATGGGCAGATACATGGCAGATGACGTTCAATATTGCTAAATGTAAAGTTATGCATGTGGGAAATAAAAACATTAGACAGGAGTATTTTATGGGAGGAGAAAAGTTAGTAGGTGTTCAATTTGAAAAGGATTTAGGAGTTGTAGTGGATCAAAGCCTATCTGCATCAAAGCAGTGTGCTACAGCAGTGAAAAAAGCCAACAGGATGCTGGGATACATAGCAAAAAGTATTGAGTACAAATCAAAGGAGGTTATATTAATGTTATATAACGCCTTTGTCAGACCGCACTTAGAATACTGTGTGCAGTTCTGGGCACCGCACTACAAGAAAGATATTGAAGCTCTTGAAAAAGTCCAAAGAAGGGCAACTAAACTGATACCTGGTATGAAAGGTAAAAGTTATGATGATAGACTTAAGGCACTCAATCTATTTAAACTTAGCAAACGCAGACTTAGGGGGATTTGATTGAGGTTTTAAATTCCTAAAAGGGATTAACAAAGTACAATACCAAGATTTTTAAGATAAGTGGGGTCAGCAGAACAAGAGGCCACAGGTGGAAATTAGTTAAAGGCAAATTCCGCACAGATATTAGGAAGTTTTTCTTTACACAGAGAGTTGTCAATGCCTGGAACAGCTTGCCAGGTCAGGTAGTAGAGGCAGAAACGCTCGGGCTATTCAAGGCCAGGCTAGATGTAGTACTAGATGTTCTTTGGATTAGGACATGATGAGCCAAGATGGGCCGAACGGCCCGTTCTCATCATTATGTATTCTTATGTTCTTATGTTATGTTCTTATATTTACTAGCCTCGGGAGCCAGGATTGTTGCCTGGCCGTAAAAAGCACTGTTTGGCGATAAGCCCACCCGCCCACATTGCAGGGAGGAGCCCTGTCGACCCCCTCCCCCCCCGCAATCAATGATTTATTTATTTTTGTTTCAGATTTTTTCTCCCAATTTGGTAGCCAATTATACCCTCTATTTCTTTTCGATTTACCCTCCTGCTTGAACTCACCACGAGCTAATACCTTGAGGCAATGTTCGCCTCCTCCGAGACGGAACTCGGCCAACCCTGTTTACAAGGTGTCGGCTCTCCCCCCCCTCCTCCTCCGGGGCGGACGGCCAACGGCCGCCCCCCATCGGGGCTCCCCACCAGGGCCGGTCTGGTCCAGTCGGGTTTCGAACCGTGACCGCGACAGGCAGCTCACACTCGTAAAGGGCCGGCCAGATTTAATACGACGAACCACGACCAAGTAAACGTGCATTCATCCTCAGGAAGTGAGTCACAGGAGGCGTTTACTGAGTGGCTCTAACAGCCAGCCAATGAAAAGCACTTCGGAAATCAAAGCCGTCCTTCGCGTTTCGACCATTCTACATCAGAGGTTAGGCCGAGGGCTTGCCGTCTGAGAACGAGACTGGATGTTTCCTGAATCAATAGCTTCCCAGTAAAACGTAGATGTTATGTAAAGCGTAGGGTGGGGGCGGCGACAGGAACTCACCCGCACAGTGGAGTCCACGCCGGCCGTGGCCAGCCGGTGAATCTTGCCCTCGCAGTGCTGCTGGAAGTCCATGCTGTACACCGGCTCCCTGTTGTGCCAAGCGATCTCACACGTGACCACCTTCATCCCGAGGCTCCTGCAGACCACACACACAGCACAGCGCGGGGGTCCAATGTTATGTTGTCCTACATCACCCACCGATGTACGTCATATCCAAGCACACTTTAAACTTCTGAGACGCAGCAAAACGCAGAACACACACACACGGTATAAAATGTAGCACTGCATTAACTACAAAATAACCGTTCACACAATAGCGAAGCGATTGACTGGCTACAATACTAGCAAGAGCAGGCGTTTCATTTTAAAAGGTGTAGGAACCTAGCTAGCTCAACAGAACACGGTCGAACGTTCTTGTCAGCTTTCTCAACAGGGTTTATGCGGCAAGCAACACTAGCAAGCATTCATTTCACGCGTACAGAGCTCGCGAGGTAACAACAATACAATATTATCCCTCATGGGGGAAGTTCATTGGTCTTTGCGCACATCAAAGCAACGTATTAAAACATATTGTACAAGATACCGACGAGGACAACACATCAACACTATCACACAGGAAGACACAGGTAACTAGTCACCAATGAAGCTTACGAATGTTAAGACTTCTATTGTGGGGGTTTTTCTTCTTCTATCTAGCCAGCCAGGCGGCTAGCCGGATACCCTGCTGTCACAAATGAGCAACATTCCCTAACTTAGCTAGCTAGATACAAATAATTAAGTAACTGTTAACCACTAGACACGAATAAGCCAATTACTTTTTGTCGCCAAATGAGGATAGAGCAGATGACGTTACTAACTTTGTTAGCAAGCTAGCTAGCTGGCTAAATTGCATAGCTAACGTTGAGATAAACAAGGCGTAGAATTAGCCAACAATACATTTGCTTAATATTAAAACGTTAATATTGTAATATCTACCAGGTTATTATACCGGTATCTAATTAGCAACTGAAATATACTCACGAAAATGCAGGATAAAAGCTGAAAGGGGAAGGCGTCTGTGGATAACCAACTGATTTTGAATGTGTCCTGCTTGTACTAGTTCCCGCGCTGAATCGCGAGCAGGGAAGTCGTCACTGTCGGTCTTTTCCGTACATTTCCGGTTGACCGAGTTCGGCCGAACGCGACAGCGAACTACACTTCCAAAAGCACACGCAAGGGGCGATGTTGTACTGGTGAAAAAGCTTAAGGTTACTTGTCGCTGGTCTTCAGGTAAAAAAAAACATGCATGGCCAGAGAAGAGACTATATACAGACAGTCAACTCCAGTGACACAAATGTAACAGCAGTTGTAATTTATTGTGCGTTGTACGTTTGAGAAAAAACGTAGTTATGTAGTTGATTGATGGAGTGGTGCAGAGATGGTTGTCCTTCTACCAGGTTCTCCCATGGCTGCAGAGGAACTCTGAAGCTCTCTTAGAGTGGCCATTGGGTTCTTGGTCACCTCCCTGACCATGGCCCTTCTTGCCCGGTTACTGAGTTTGGCCAGACAGCCAGCTCTAAGAGTTGTGGTGGTTCCAAACTTCTTCCATTTCACAATGATGGAGCCCACTGTTCTCCTGGGTGCTTTCAATGCTTTAGCAATGTTTTTATACCCTTCCCCAGATCTATGCCTCAACACAATTCTATCTCAGAGGTCTATGGAGAGTTCCTAGGACTTCATGGCTTGGTTTTTACTCTGACATGCACTGTCAACTGTGGCACCTTATATAGACAGGTGTGTGCCTTTCCAAATCATGTCCAATCAATTGAATTTACCACAGGTGGGCTAGAATCAAGTTGTAGAAACATCTCAAGCAGTATCAGTGGAAAAAAAATGCACCTCAGCTCACTTTTGGGTGTCATATCAAAGGGTGTACACACTTGTGTACATATGATATTTTACATATAGATTTTTAATAAATTAGCACAAATGTCTAAAAACCTGTTTTCACTTTGTCATTGTGGGCTGTTTTGTGTAGAATTTTGAGACAAAAAATGAATTTAATCTATTGTAGAATAAGTCTGTAAAGCAATGAAACGTGGAGAGGGTGAAAGGGGTGTGCAGACTTTCCAGCTTGACTATATATACACACACACACACAATGGGGTCCAAAAGTCTGAGTCCACTACCAAGATCTGTTTGTTTTCATCATTCATCAAAAACTAACGCAAAAGTGGGGGGGACTCGGATAGTGTAGCGGTCTAACCCACTCACATTGACTGGTGCTTTGGGAGTGTGAGCTGCCTATTGCGGTCATGGTTCAAAACCCGACTGTGCCAGATGAGCCCTGGCCCGGAGCCCCGATTGGGGGCGGCATTTGGCTGTCTGACCCGGGGGGAGGGTGAGCCGGAGCAAACTCGCAGAGAAGGGCGAATGGTGTCTCCAGAAGTAGGGGGCGAGTTCCATCTCGGAGGAGGTGGATCATCGCTGGCCTCAGGGAATAGGCTTGACCCAGAGGACAGGTGGTGAGTTCGTGGGGGAGGGCGAATCAATATAAACAGAGGGTATAATTGGGAGAAAAACTGAAAAAAATACTAACAAACCTTTTACTCAGGAGAACATTTTGACTACTTCACTAAGCTCTGCTGACATCATTACAAACCACTGTGCAAAATAAGTGTCCTTTTTCAAGATTAAAGCACCTGCAGTAGCAACAAGAACACATAGAGGACCATATTAATTATGTCAGTATCTGGTATTAATTGTTACAAGACCAAAACAACTCTCACTGTGTATTTATTAGGAGTGTCCGTGTATTAAAACCTAAATGAAAAATAAGGTCACAACTTTTTGAGAAATGAAAGGCAATGGTGTGCAAACAAAATATTTACAGAAATTTCAATTTCATACCATCCTTTCTCAAACAAACATTTGTTTTATTTGTATCAGTGTTTTATGACATTCTTGAATAACAAATATCACACGAGTAAAAATGTTGTTAGTTTTCGATGAACGATGAAAACAAACAGATCTTGGTAGTGGACTCCACCGGATCCCACTGCGTGTGTGTGTGTATACATATATATATATATATATATATGGTATATACACACATATATATATACACACACACACACATAAACAGGTATACAACAGTATGCATTTATATAGACTTATTTTCTGACATTCACAACAGACAAACATGTACATTTTCCTGTATTTATTGTCCATGGTGAAACAAAGCAGACTGACAGATTAGTTCAATAACAAACTGTGTTACAGACCGCGTTGTTCTCGGGTCGTTGAACGTATTGCTCGCGGAGGGCAAGTGTGGCACTGCGCAGTTCCACGCTCCTGAAGCCGACCGACCCAAAACTACACAAGGATGCAGTTCAGTCAGGGTGCCCCTCCTAAGAAACACGCTTGGCCAACACCTCCCCTCCTATCGAAAAATATCCATTTGGCTTTGAATTCCCTCATAAAATGGCTGAATCTTTACAGTGAATGCATAATACTCATCTTTAGTACCTAAAAACTGTTAGGAACCTTTTTTCTAAACAGCGGTTTCTGCTGGGAAACTATATACATGTGCTGTCAGCAACAAGACAGGCAGTGTGAAGGGAAATAAGTCTTTGTGAGGGAACCCTTGATGATGTAACACTACTTAAGCACACATCTCCTTGAACAAAAAGAACAAAAAATATATGGAAAACATGAATATATGACAGCAAAAAAAATCACCCTTTTTCTTGACAAAAATAGTCTCTTATCATATAATCTGTACAACGTGACAAAATACTCAAGAAACCACAACTGGCGTTTCAGTCCTCATTTAGAACAGTCTCTGGCTCCCATTTTCCTATTGCTATGGATACATTTCAGCTACTTCCTCCAGAGTGTAATCCAGTCGTGTTTGTGTGCTTTATCACATGGAAGACTTGAGATGACTTGAGGTGAATCTTACTGCCAGGAGTCAAATCTTGCACAGGAAAAAAATAAAAACATTTCTTTAAATTATTTATGAAAAAGGTGTGAGATTATTTTTTTAATGCAGTATTTTTTCTTTTTTTTTTGCAGAACAGATTTGAAGAAATGTTAAACTTTTAATCTTTTAAAAATTGTAAAGATGAAAAATTATACCCTATAACTTTCAAAAGTCTCTCCAGAGACTTCGTTAAATTCGTTGAAGTTTGCAAAACACTCACTGAATCCAGCACGGTAGATTTCGAGAACGCCAACGCAACGCAGTGGTCAATCTCCGCACGACGAGCGTTCGAGAGACGAAGAGGCTCGTGCCGACAGGGCCCGACTCCCACCGCGGACAGAACCGAGTCCGCGGCAGAGTGTCCCACCTGTATCTTAATCTTCTGCGTTTATAAGCACCTTGGAGACAAGTGGAAGACGTAAGATCGCAAGCCCAGGAAACGAAGACATTTTGAAAGCACAAAGGGAATAATTCGTTTGCTTAGTCTTTTTTAATTTTTTTTTACTGTATGCAAGGTTAATGTTCAGGAAGCTATTAAGGCTGAAAGATCTTTCCCCTAAAAATAATGACAAATTCCCACAAATGATAGAACGGGTTTAAGAGAATACTTGACCTTGAGCGTGAGCTCTGAAGGTCAGAAAAAGGCGGGAGGGGGAAGTGTGATTTGCGGAACACGTTTAAGTCGTGAGCTCTTCGTCTTGGGCGCTCGCACGGAGGTGCAAGCTTGTGAAACGTCTGGAACTATTAACTGACGCTACCTGCGAATCCCGAGCAATGACATCGCACTTAGAACCGGACCAACGCGGCTACGTTAGAAGTCCTTCCAGAATTTGATTGAAGGGTTTCCCCCCCCATTCAACTGTCCCATGTTTCGCCGATGAGAACTTCTGAAGGTCGAACACGCTGACGATCAAACACAAAAGGTGACTCGATCAGCGTCCTGTAAAAAAGAAAAGGAAAACTCCGGGGAAGTGTCACTGGCTCACCCGCGGGCACCTCAGTTTATAAAATGGTCCCCTCGGATGCGGTGTTCCAGTGTTTTCAGTGCAAGGAGGCAGAGGAGTCTGTTGTTTTTTTTGTTTTTTTCCCTCTTTTATAATAATCACAGATTAACACGGAACTATAGAAAAATACATAAATGTACAAAGATAAAAAGATACATTCAGTTTTGTCAATTTTTGCACCCAATGTAAAAAAAAAAAAAAAAAATCATACATGAAAATATAAATAAAAAAAGAAGCAGAAGTCGAGGTAAAAGGAGAACCGCGGTGGGGGTCGGTCGCCTCCCTCCGGCGTGATGCGTCTCCTCAGGACGTGGGGCTGGATCCGGGCAGGTTCTGTGCCGTTTCCGTGGAGCTGACCTCATCCAGCACCTGCTCCAGGATCTCGTCGATGACGTCGCAGTCGTAGTTCACCTGGTCGAGGTCCAGCGCGGGAACAAAGGTGACCAGGAGACGGCCGATGTTCTGCCGCAGTGCCCTCAGCCTTGGGGGACCGACGGAGAGAGAGAGCGAGAGAGAGTGGCAGGGAGAGAAGGAGAGACACAGTGACAGAGAGAGAGAGAGAGATTTAGTGGCAGAGAGAGAGAGAGAGAGAGAGCAGCAGAGAAAGAGAGAGAGAGCAGCAGAGAGAAAGAGAAAGAGAGACAGAAAGAGAGAGAGAACAGGTCAGAGGAGACACTTCCTGGACTAACATGCAAACTCTGGAGCCCTGAGGAACAGCATATTTCCCATTTGTCCATGCTTGCATTCTCAGATGACACACAACAATATCACCACGCTGCTGCAACGATGAAGCACTAGCTACTTAACTGACATTAGCTACCGCTGTGTCAAATGGAAATATCTGAGGTTTCTCAAGTATCTTTTCAATATATAAACAGGGTGGGGGTTACATAAAAATATAAATATAAAAATGAAGGGGGGAGTGTCCTAGCTGATCTCTTGCGCAAACTATGATTGTTCCTACCATGTATTACATTACATTACATTACAGGCATTTAGCAGACGCTCTTATCCAGAGCGACTTACAGTTTACATTTCTTTACATACAATCCATTTATACAGCTGGATATTAACTGAAGCAATTCAGGTTAAGTACCTTGCTCAAGGGTACAACGGCAGTGTCCCACCTGGGATCGAACCTGTAACCTTAACGTTACAAGCCCAGTTCCCTAACCACTATACTACACTGCCGCCTATTAATGCACGTCTTGAAAGTCTCTCTGGATAAGAGCGTCTGCTAAATGCTCAAAATGTCAAATGTGACGTGATGTACCTGTGGATCTCCTGTGGTGAAGCGGGTCTGCTGGGGTTGCCAGCGCCGTTCGATTCCCCCTCCTTGGTGCTGGGGTTGCCAGCGCTCTTGGACTCCCCCTCCTCAGCACTGGAAGGCCCGTCCCCGTTTGAGGAGCCCTCCTCGGCAGGGGGGTTTGGAGCTGGCTCGTCCCCGCTGGGCTGGTTCCGTGCCCTCAGCTCCTTCAGCTCTCTCCTCAGCTGCTCGCACTGAGAGGCCAGGCTCCCCCTCTCCGCCTCCAGAGACTCCAGCTGAGTGGCAGCGGTCGCAAAGGGCGAACGGAGACGACGACGACGACGACGACAACAACAAACAACGGGGACAGTCAACGTCTTTTAGACACCGTCTTTCAAAACGCGGCTGGCTCTTCAGATTTCATGGATAAGGATTCATTTTATTGAACCAGGCGAGTCAATTGAGAACCAGTTCTCATTTTCAATAACGGCCTGGCCAAAAGGCATAAACACAGCAGTACAAACAAAAGAAAACTAAAAACGCAAACAAATCACTATCAGATGCCCATTAGATACAAACAGGCACAATTTGTGAGTATGAAATACAGACGCGCAAAGAGCTACAGATATGTATAAAGAATAACTTAAAATGTTCTTCCTTAAGTTAGTGCACTCTCTTAGGTTGTTTCCTAAAAGAATGCACTCACATTTTCTCCACAATGCACCTGCCCCACCCCCCCAGGCTGCCCAGGTTGCTAGGAGACGAGCACCCCACCTGGCTCTGGAGGTCGTCCCGCTTCCGGTTGCTCCTGTCCAGGTCCCTGAGGAGTGAGTCCATCTGCACCGCCAGCTCGTCCTCCTCCATGGCCTTCGTGTCGTCCTCCTCCTCCTCCTCCTCCTTCTTGGCGCCGGCGCCCTCCTGCGTCTCCAGCTCGCGCTTCAGCTCCTCCACCTCCTGCTTGGCGAGCTGGTAGAGCCTCCTCACCTCCTCGCCCTCGCCCTCCTCCTCGTCGTCGCGCTCCGTCTGCGCGGCGGCGTCGCACGGCTCCTTCTTGACGACGGCGCGGGCGAGCTGCTGCTCCAGGTCCACCACCTGGCAGGTGAGCCGGTGCACCTGGGCCTGGTAGTCGTCCCTCTCCGTGGCGACCGACTGCATCAGCTCCATCAGCTGGTCCTGCTGCAGCTGCGCCTCAGACAGCAGCCGGTCCTTCGTCTCCGCGGCGACCGCGGCCTCGCCCTCCCGCGGCCCCGCCCCCTCCCCGTCCCTCACTCTCTCTGCCGCCGCCCCCTCGGCCTGAGTCTGCGCTCCGGTCTGTAGCTTCTCCCCTGCGACATTAGCCGCCTCCCCCTCCCCGCCCCTGCTGTCCTCCTCCGCCTCTCTCTCCACCTTCACCACCACCTCCTCCACCTCCATCTCCTCCACCTCGTCAGCCGCCGGCTCTCCTTCCTTCCTCTCTTCTTCCGGCGGGGACTCCCTCTCCTCCCTTCCTGCGGCTTCCCCCTCCTTCGTTCCCTCCTCCTTCTTCTTCCCCTCCCTCTCCTTCTGCCTCTTCTCCTCTTCCTCGTCCTTCACCGCGTGACTCCTCTCCGTCTGAGTGGTGGCGGAAACCTGCTGCTGCGGCGGCGGGGAAGGAGGGGCGGCAGCCGTTACCGCGGCGGCTGTCGCCGTGGTGGCAGTCGCCGTGGCGAACGTGGCCGTGACATCGATTGCGGTCGTCGACGCGGCGGCTGTTGCCGCGCCAGTGCTGGAGACCGTCGCCGTGGCAGCGGTTTCCACGGGCACCTCCACGGCCGCGTCGTCGCTGCACTCCATGTGCATGCCCGCGGGGTCCCCGCCCGGCCGCTGCTCCGTCTTCACCTTGGTCAGGTCGAAGTTGGGCTGCCCCGGCCTGGGCGTGCTGCTGCTCTCCACGATCAGGATGTCGTCGTCGTCGTCGTCGGGGATGATCACCGGCGACGACGGGCACACCTCGGCGGGGACGCCGTGCTGGCCGTTCATCCTCGCCCGCTTGGCCTCCGCGCTGTCGGGGTTCACCAAGGTCGTTCTCTTCATTCTGCAGGGGGGGGGCAGCGTCACTGTTCACACCACATTCAACAGAACTGGGGCTTTCAACATTCTTTTTTTCATTTTGTGCTTATGCTTTTATTCCCCATTTTTCTCCCTATTTTTTGTTGCCGATTACACCCTCTCTTTTTCATGTCAATTATCCCCACCCTCGTATGAGAGATCGCTGCCGTAGTCCTGAGACCGGTAGTGAGCGCCTCCCCCGAGCCGGTCACCGTAACACACAGGACCACTCCTATACGCAGCGAGCTCATATCGGCTTCCCTCCCCCCTCCCTGGGGCGGACAACCAAGTGCCTAGTGGCACTCCCTGCCAGAGCCGACCTGGTGGTCGAATCGAACCCCGGTCGCAGCGGGCAGCGTCGAACATTCTTACCACTACACCACCACGGACGGTTCGTCCGTTTTGTAGAGAATGACCGTAGTGCCTTTTAAATTGCACCCGTTTATGCCTTGTTTCCCCTTTTGTTTGTCAAACACTAATTGCCTCCAGATTTGCCACGGGTTAGTGGCTCCTAGCACACAGATCATGGCGTACCGTGAGGGAGTGGACAAGGAGCACACGTTGGAGATGATGGGCATGGTGGACGAGCTGTGAGTGTGGCCTGAGAACAGAAACACAGGAACACAGCTCTATAAACACTGAGGAACACAGCCCTATAGAGACTCAGAAACACAGCTCGACAGAGACTGATTTAGATTCAACGTACTGTTTAGATTTACTATGAGATCAATCGATCAGTTAATTGGTATCATAGCCCCAGATGGAGAGTGTGTGTTTTCCAGACTGTTCTCACCTGCGCATCCTCGCGCGGAGCTGTGAGGTGCAGAGTTGGTCACAGTGCCCCCTAGTGGCCCTCGTGCGTTGTTGCTGACTGAATGCTGGGTCTGGGCGGTCGTCCTCGGTACGTTCACCTGAAAGTTCTGTGGGAGGACAAATGGAGATGGACGATCACTAACGGGTCACCTGGAAACCCCTTTGCTACTGATGTACCGTGCCACGAGTTAGCATAGAGACCAGTGCAGCGAGTTAGCATAGAGACCAGTGCAGTGTGTTAGCATAGAGACCAGTGCAGTGTGTTAGCATAGAGACCAGTGCAGTGTGTTAGCATAGAGACCAGTGCAGCGAGTTAGCATAGAGACCAGTGCAGTGTGTTAGCATAGAGACCAGTGCAGTGTGTTAGCATAGAGACCAGTGCAGTGTGTTAGCATAGAGACCAGTGCAGCGAGTTAGCATGGAGTTCAGTGCAGTGTGTTAGCAGAGACCAGTGCAGTGTGTTAGCATAGAGACCAGTGCAGCGAGTTAGCATGGAGTTCAGTGCAGTGTGTTAGCAGAGACCAGTGCAGTGTGTTAGCATAGAGACCAGTGCAGCGAGTTAGCATGGAGTTCAGTGCAGTGTGTTAGCATAGAGACCAGTGCAACGAATTAGCATAGACTTCAGTGCAGTGTGTTAGCATATAGTTCAGTGCAGTGTGTTAGCATATAGTTCAGTGCAGTGTGTTAGCATATAGTTCAGTGCAGTGTGTTAGCATATAGTTCAGTGCAGTGTGTTAGCATATAGTTCAGTGCAGTGTGTTAGCATATAGTTCAGTGCAGTGTGCTAGCATATAGTTCAGCGCAGCGAGTTAGCATATAGTTCAGCGCAGTGAGCTAACATGGAGTTCACTGCAGGTTATCATGCGCTAGTAAGGCTCGTTCGGTTACGGCTACCGTGTGCTAGAAAGACTCGTTGGGTTATGGTTATCATGCTTGAGTAAGGCTAGTTGGGTTATGTTGATCGTGCTTTAGTAAGGCTCGTTGGGTTATGGTTATCATGCTGAAGGGCTCTTATTAAACACAGTTTGTTTTCGGTATAACCAATACCAATACCCAGACGGAGATGGAAAATTACTGAGGAAGCTAACGAAGGTTGTGTGTGTGTTAAAATGTGTTTGTACAAAAGCCTTGAGATAACCACGTCCTGAGAACTCCCTATCACCCCGCTTCCCAGTATCATCACCCTTCCCCCTCCCCGCACAGGTGCGAGCGACTGAAAACATTTGAAGGAAGCCACTGTGCCCAGACAAGGTTGCCGACAGAACGGCCAGACGTGGGCTGCCCTCCCCGTTATCGTCTCTCAGGGGAACTAGAGCAGAGGTCGTGCTCCTCAAGGTAACTAGGACAAAGGCTGTGCTTCAACATAAGATTGGAGTGCCGTGTGTATAAAACTAGGGTGGTGTGCATAAAACCCAGGTGCCGTGTGGGCAATAAACAAGTGGCGTGTGCACAAAACGACGCCCACCGCAGATGAGGGAGGGGCAGGAGCTCGTCATAGCGCTCAGGTAATGGATAAGAGAACCACGCCAGCGTGCGCGCGCGGTGTGTTAGAAAGAGGAAGAGCATCTCGCACGCTGCAGCTCAAGCATCTCAAGATCCGTCTGTGCGCGCCGGGACTCTTCTGCGCGGAATAAAACTCTGAGCGACTACTCGACTCTCCTGCCCGGTTCTGATGTGCAGTGAGTTTGTACTGGCTCACTACGGCTGCCGTCGCGTTCACCCAGGTGGGTGTGCTGCACATTGGTGGTGGTTGAGGTGAGTTGCCCCTGTCGTTGTAAAGCGCTTTGGGTTCCTTGGGGAAAACACTGCGCTGTATAAATCCAAGGTTCAATTCAATTATTTGGAACCTTACACTACTGATGTACCGTGCCATGAGTTAGCACGAGAATGTACCGCAGTGAGCTAACACGGAGTTCACTGCAGGTTATCATGCGCTCGTAAGGCTTGTCCGGTTACGGCTAGCGTGTGCTAGAAAGACTTGCTGGGTTATGGTTATCATGCTTGAGTAAGGCTAGCTGGGTTATGGTTATCATGCACTAGTAAGGCGGGTGAAGAGTGGAGAGTGAAGCCAGTGGGTGAAGCAGAGCAGCTTGCCATCACCCTCCGCTTTCTTGCCTGCCCCCACGATTTATGTCGGTATTGCACCTCGCGTGCGCGCAGCGTTAATTTCTTGAGGATGTGCACAAAGGACGCTCCCGATGACCAAAGGATAGCCATCTTGCGTACGTGTATTTGAAGTGAAGTATATTTAATCCTTAAGGCTCGTTGGGTTATGGTCATCATGCTCGAGTAAGGCTCGTTGGGTTATGTTGATCGTGCTTTAGTAAGGCTCCTTGGGTTACGGTGATCTTGGGCTAGTAATGCTTGCTGGGTTATGGTTATTTTGTGCTAATAAGGCTAACTGAGACTGTTTAGACCGTCAGCCACGGAGCTTGGGGACAGACCCGGCACATTGATTCCCCAGTGGAATTACCCCCTAGCGCACGCAAGATGTTTAAATTTAGCCAGGATACAGGCGACAGGTGAGAGAAGACAGGATACAGACACTGCAACATGGATGTGCTGCTGTAGTACCAGATTGTGAGGAGTGCTATTTGAGTTGGTCACAGTGCCCCCTAGTGGCCCTCGTGCGTTGTTGCTGACTGAATGCTGGGTCTGGATGGTCGTCCTCGGTACGTTCACCTGAAAGTTCTGTGGGAGGACAAATGGAGATGGACGATCACTAATGAGTCACCGGGAAACCCCTTCGCTACTGACGTACCGTGCCACGAGTTAGCATAGAGACCAGTGCAGCGAGTTAGCATAGAGACCAGTGCAGTGTGTTAGCATATAGTTCAGTGCAACGTGTTAGCATATAGTTCAGTGCAGCGAGTTAGCATATAGTTCAGTGCAACGTGTTAGCATATAGTTCAGTGCAGCGAGTTAGCATATAGTTCAGTGCAGCGAGTTAGCATATAGTTCAGTGCAACGTGTTAGCATATAGTTCAGTGCAACGTGTTAGCATATAGTTCAGTGCCACGAGTTAGCATAGAGTTCAGTGCAGCGAGTTAGCATATAGTTCAGTGCAACGTGTTAGCATATAGTTCAGTGCAACGTTTAGCATATAGTTCAGTGCAACGTGTTAGCATGGGAGTTCAGTGCAGTGTGTTAGCATATAGTTCAGTGCAACGTGTTAGCATAGAGTTCAGCATAGTTAGTTCAGTGCAGCGAGTTAGCATATAGTTCAGTGCAACGTGTTAGCATATAGTTCAGTGCAACGTGTTAGCATATAGTTCAGTGCAACGTGTTAGCATGGGAGTTCAGTGCAGTGTGTTAGCATATAGTTCAGTGCAACGTGTTAGCATAGAGTTCAGTGCATCGAGTTAGGATAGAGTTCAGTGCAGCGAGTTAGCATGGAGTTCGGTGCAGCGAGTTAGCATAGAGTTCAGTGCAACGTGTTAGGATAGAGTTCAGTGCAGCAAGTTAGCATAGACATCACTATCTCATTGAGTTATGGTGATCATACGCTAGTAATGTTCATTGGGACTGTTTAGATTGTCAGCTACAGACCTTGGGTACAGATCCAGCACACTGATTCTCCAGTGGAGTTCCCCAGAGTATGTAGGATGTTTAAGTTAGGAGACGACAGGTAAGATAAAGACAGGAATACGGACACTGGAGCAGACGGGATAGGGACACTGGAAGGGGGGGAGGATGTGCTGCAGTGCCCGTGCATGAGGAGTAAAATTTGGGGCACATGACACCAGGCCCCAGGAGGGCCGTATCCAGGGCGACGGGCTCTGCTCACCGACTGCTTGAGCTGGCGCTTCAGGTCCTCATGCTGTCGCCTCAGGGCCTCGTTCTGCTGAGCCAGCGCCGCAATCCTCTGCATCTCCACCTTCTTCTTCGCCTGCTCCATCTGAAACACACACTGCTTGAGCCCACAGCGCCACCTACAGGCCCCATCTGAAACACACACACAGTGCCACCAACAGGCCCCATCTGAAAAACACACTGCCTGATCCAACAGCGCCACCTACAGGCTCCATCTGAAAGACACGCCAGACTGCTGGAATGGCCTCACTCGCCCAACAAGGACTGCATTTCTGAATCATTTGTACCAGGGTGACTCATTTGTACCAGGGTGACTCATTTGTACCAGGGTGACTCATTTGTACCAGGATAAATCATTTCTCCCAGTGTGAATCACTGCAACAGATGTGAATCAAAATCAAAGTGTTGTTTTTGGAAATTTCCCAAGAATGATTTTAGAGATTTCACCCTGACCAGGGAGTGCCCGAAACGCACATGGACTGCAGATACTCCACAGTTACTGCTGGAGGCAGAGATGAGTGGTTCACTGTTTTCTTGTGACGTCTTTAAGTGCAAGTCAAGAGTTTGTAAGTGCTCACTAGCCCATTGGATAGAGGGGGCACAGGGGGGTGGAGCTTTGTGATCTGTAACATTGACTTTGTTCACTGGACACTTAACCTATTACATGCGCGCACACACACACACACACACACACACACACACACACACACACCATACCTGCTGTCTGTTCCTCTCCTGTTGCATTCTGTTATACCTCTCCCTGTGTGAAGCAGAAAAAAAGCATTAGGGAAAGGCGTGAATGACCTTCCACTGAGAGGTTCAAGGTGAGCGGGGTCTCACTGTTGTTTGTAGGTTTTCTGGTATGATGGCTGGTCGTCGTCAGAGTCCTCAGGCTCTTCCTGCACAAGGCAGTTCCTGCGGAGACACACAATTCACCACACGTCCCAGAAAACATTACCACGAGAGAGAGAGAAACGAAAAACAACAAGAGGACCGCACAAAAAGTGAGCAGGGGAGGGGCGGGTCATACGCGGGAGCGTACAGGGGCACGAGAGGATATTTCCCACTTCATGCATTTAGCAGACGCCCCTATGCAGAGTGACTTATGCAGTTGACATTTTTTTACATACGATCCATTTGCACAGCTGGATATTTTACTGAAGCAATTCAGGTTAAGAACCTCTGCTCAAGGGTACAACGGCAGTGCCCCACCTGGGAATCGAACGTGCAACCTCTCGGTTGCAAACCCAGTTCGCTAACCATTATACTACACTGCCACCTACAGTCCTACAGTGGGCACAGGGTGACAAAGGGGGGCCTCACCTGAACTGGGGGTCTGGGTTCATGTGACAGACCCACTTTTCTGGGAGCAGGCTGCAGTCGATGCCGTCTGGAACCTTCCGCCACTTCAGGCAGTTGTCGCACTGGACCCAGTTCTGATCCGGACGCTTCCTGTCGAGTTGCCGAGCAACACAGAATAAGGGTCAAATAAACAAATTTGAAGACGCAGTTTTAGAAAAAACATTATAATAATTTTACAATGCTTTTCCCCTCTCTCACCCACACACTAAACCAGTGCCTTCACAGGATGCAGACCGTGGTGCTCCTCCACACACTAGAACAGTGTCTTAACAGGATGCAGACCGTGGTGCTCCTCCACACACTAGAACAGTGTCTTAACAGGATGCAGACCATGGGGCTCCTCCACACACTAGAACAGTGTCTTAACAGGATGCAGACCGTAAGGCTCATCCACCCACCAGAGGAAATTTTACAAGTACTCACATAGTGTCTTCCACTGGTATAGTGCAGTTAGGGTCTTCTCTGTCTCTCTTGTATCGAATTTCATTCCAATACTCTTCCAGCTTCACTCCAAGGTTATTTATGGTTTTCCTGGAGGTAAGAATTTCATACAAAATGTTTGCAGTTACATTATATTTTTTTAAAACATAGAGGTAGGCATGGGCAGCATCAGAATTGTAATGATGTCAGTACCAATTCCGGTTCCTGTTATATCGGTTCGATTCCCTAACGGTTCTGTTAACGATTCCCATTGTGTCGTATTTAATATTTTAACACTGTAGCATGATGCGGCATCGATGAATGACTAAGTCGAGTCGAGTGAGTCATTTTTCACCACTCACTGGTCCGATATGAGTGTGAGCTGCCTATCAGTTATTTGGCTGTCCGCCACAGGGGAAGGGGGGAGGGTGGTCGACACAAGCTCGCCGTGAGAGCACGTAAGGGTGTCTCCAGAAAGGGGGTCGGTGAGTCCCGTCTCGAAGGAGGCGGATCATCGCCGGCCTCGGAGAGTAGCTTGCCCCGTAGTGACGGGCAGCGAGTTTGTGGAGGAGGGCGAATCGAAAAAAAATAGAGGGTATAATTGGCTACCAAATTGGGAGAAAAACTGTAAAAAATCTGAAACAATTCTTTTTTAATTTTTTTTGTTGACCAATAGAGAACCCCTACGCCTACACCCGCTAACCTCCACAGATTTTTAGGGGTCGCGCACAGTGAATGAATAATCCTATTTATACCGGGTTATTAATTAACTGTGCCTGACCCCTAAACATTGATATATTGAACAGATTTTTGCACTGCCAGGTTCTCATTAAATGGATCAAAATTGCAAGCGAGTGAACGCGCGCGACAACTTCATGTTGGCTTTTTTTAATGCACCCTACTATTTTCAGGCCGTTTAAGCAATGTTTCTTAGGCCTGGCGTTTTATAGGCGGGTAGTCACACTGCTGCCATGGGATTCTCCCTCCCTGGTCACCGTCTGCCTCAGACTGCCTCCATGTTGCTTGTACGCACCACACCCAAAAGACAAAGCAATGCTACACCCAGGCCGGATGGGTGAGCTCACTTGATGCTCCGCTCCTACAGGATGGGATTCAGGTCAACATTTCTGTTCTGCTAGCGGCTCAATTTGAATACTCACCTGTATTCATCCGTGTAGTCAAAATCCTGCTTGTTGTGTGTTGGCTTCAGGAAATTGCACTCTATGACACCAATCACTCCAACGCCCCTGTTGTTGGCCTGTTCAGAAGGGCATAAGCAGGAATTTACAAACCGCCTCCAGAAATACACCACCGCCTGCCTAAAAGCCCCTGATGTCTGCCAACTCAACGCTGCATTTAGCAATCAGATCTCAAGAGCTGGACCAAAGGAAGGGACAGTTTCTCACATCACATGGCTTACGCGGTCTTACGACGTTTATTTAGATCATGCTGTATAATATAGTATTACTAACATTATTATAATTATTATTTTTGGTGTAAATGAGTGTGCACATGTATTTGTGTGTTTGTGCTGAACTCACGTCGCTGCTTATATTCATATTCATGGCTACTTAGAGTGCATATTTTGCACCTGCATTGTAATCTATTCATGTATTTATTTTGTACTGCACTGTGTATCTTTTACACCCCCCTCCCCCTCAGTCTACCCCCTACCCCCCTACCCCCCTCCCCCATTTTGGTTTTCTCTTTTTTTGTATCCTTTGTGTGTATATGTTTGTTATTTGAATCCAAGAAAACCCCAAATAAAATGTAAGCGCAAGAAAATAATAATAATATTTAAATCGAAATAAATAGAGGGTATAATAAAAAATGTTTTTTTTTACATTTATTAATATTATAATTTTTATTGACTTCTTTGCATTTTGCTCGGCGCTTGTTCCGTCGCCGAGAACAACAACTGGTTGCTTTGGAACAACAATCAATGCAGGCAATCGATACGATCAATTTTAGGAGTATTGTAAGCCCGGCAGCCTAAACTTCCTCTTTCTGTGAGCATACGCAGACAAGCTGACGGGGTAGTGTTTCAGCGCTGCCGTAGAGAGCTCCTTACACAAGCTGCGCGCGCCTGTCCGCTGTGTTCTGCACAAAAGGGTTCTGCTCCGTTTGAAGTCTTAAGTGGGACACGCGCTAACGCGGCTAGCGAAAGTGATGGGAGTCATTAGTCGCTAGCCACATTTAGCCTCCTCTGGCAGGCGGGCAGGTGTTCCAAGTCAAACCCTGGCTAACGACGTGTCGTGATGCAGCGTGATTACTCAACACCTTGTGACAAAGAAACATGTGCTAACTAGCTGGAATAGCATGCATATCTGATATTACTATTACATCACTGAGCCGGGCTCCCAGAGCTTGTGCAACACACCACCTGCTTCAGAGAAACCCCAGTAGAAACCAAGAACTGGGCGGCAGTGTAGTGTAATGGTTAGGGAACTGGGCTTGTAACTCAGAGGTTGCAGGTTCAATTCCCAGGTGGGACACTGCTGTTGTACCCTTGAGCTAAAGGTACTTAACCTGAATTGCTTCAGTAAATATCCAGCTGTATAAATGGATTGCATGTAAAGAATGTAAACTGTGTAAGTCGCTCTGGATAAGAGCGTCTGCTAAGTGCCTAAAGTGCCAAATGTAAAAATGTAAGTGTGACCTGTGAACATGCTCACCTTGAGCTGGCAGCCCACCCGCTCGTAGGCCTTAATCAGACGGTTTTTGTGGTACATCATCATGCCGTACTGCTCTTTGCTTTTGGTGTTGTAGCCAAAGGTGATGCGGATTCGCTTGTTCTGAGGTTGAAAAAACAAACAAAAATATATATATTTTAAGTCAAGGAAATAAGAAGGGGATTTTTTTTCTTTTCTTTTTAAAAAAATAATTAAATAAATATTTTGGTGGCTTAAGGTTAAAGTGGAGCTAGAGGGTTAGGGGGGGGTGAAAACCGCACAAAACTCCCAATGGGCTGCACGGGGTTCTGTAAGGGTAATTCTATCATAATTACACAGTTCACCGCTGCCCGGTAAATATACACTCCAACAAGACGTTACGCCCTGAAGGTTTACCTAAAAGGCACCAAACAGGTCAAGCACACTCAATATCCGTGACTGAAGGCAGTTTAACTCACTACATTGGAATGCAAACTAAACCAACACCACATGAGAAACTATGCAACACCATCACATTGAGTAATGTACTATACGAGTGTACTGTGTTATATGAGTGTACTATATGAGTGTACTGTGTTATATAAGTGTAGTGTACTATATGAGTGTACTGTGTTATATAAGTGTACTATATGAGTGTATTGTGTTATATAAGTGTAGTGTACTATATGAGTGTACTATGAGTGTACTGTGTTATATAAGTGTAGTGTACTATATGAGTGTACTATGAGTGTACTGTGTTATATGAGTGTACTGTGTTATATGAGTGTACTGTGTACTATGAGTGTACTGTGTTATATGAGTGTACTGTGTTATATGAGTGTACTGTGTACTATGAGTGTACTGTGTTATATGAGTGTACTGTGTACTATGAGTGTACTGTGTTATATGAGTGTACTGTGTACTATGAGTGTACTGTGTTATATGAGTGTACTGTACTATATGTGTGTGTGCTATACGAGTGTACTGAGAGAAGGGTACCAGGAAGATGGGTCTGTAATGGTCCTTGGCGATGTAGGCCAGGCTTTTGGAGATCAGCTGGGTCTTCACTTTCTGTCCTCTTATAACAATTTGCATCCGAGGCTTCAAGTACAATATGCTGCAATAAGCCTGAAAACCAGGACCAGTGGAGAATTAAACACAACCTCTCCTCTCTGAACAAACATGGATGATTTCTGAACAGGTGCAGGGACAAGACAACCAAGTGGCTCTTAGCAGCTTTGTAATGCCTACGGTTGGACATAGTAAGGGTACTACTCACAACAGTAATCCAGCACACACTAACATTACTTATCAACATTAAAGTCACCACTCTTAAAGTTCATGTGTCTGCACAGGCATGGCAGGATGGCATAGCAGCCAATACAAATCCCCCCAGGTCTACACACACAGAGACCATCCCCCAGGTGTACCCACACACAGAGACTATCCCCCCAGATCTACCCACACAGAGACTATCCCCCCAGATCTACCCACAGAGACTATCCCCCCAGGTCTACCCACACACAGAGACTATCCCCCCAGATCTACCCACACAGAGACTATCCCCCCAGGTCTACACACACACAGAGACTATCCCCCCAGATCTACCCACACAGAGACTATCCCCCCAGGTCTACACACACACACAGACTATCCCCCCAGGTCTACACACACACACAGACTATCCCCCAGGTCTACACACACACAGAGACTATCCCCCCAGGTCTACACACACACAGAGACTATCCCCCAGGTCTACCCACGCGTAGAGACCATCCCCCCAGGTGTACCCACAGAGACTATCCCCCAGGTCTACCCACGCGTAGAGACCATCCCCCCCAGGTGTACCCACGCGTAGAGAGTAGTCGCTCTCGGGACAGAGTGCATGGGTCGCTCCTGGCGCTTGTACTTCTCGCTGGTGCTCTCGTAAATGTCCGCTGGGATCTGGATGTCGTACCGGTTCACGTTGAAATCGAACTCAGTCTGCCTGCCTGCCGACATCCTGGGCCGGGCCACAAGAGATCCGTGAGCCATTTCAGAGTTCAGAGGAAATCCAGTTAATTCATGATGAATTCACACAGAGGCAGATGCACTTTGGGGCAATCAAGTCCCGGCTTGATGAAACGATGGATATTCTCTAGAGCAGGGGTGGGCAATCTTACCCTGTGTGGGCCGGTGTGGGTGCAGGCTTTTGTTCCAACTGAAGAGTAACACACCTGATTCCACTAATCAAAGCCCTGACTTTGATTAGCCGATTAGTCAAATCAGGTGAGCTACTGCTCGGCTGGAACAAAAGCCTGCACCCACACCGGCCCACACAGGGTAAGATTGCCCACCCCTGCTCTAGACTGTAGGTAAACGACGAGCCTAGATGGGCTAAACGGCCTGTTCGTCGTTATGTATTCTTATCCTTACAGTGTTACACACACCCAAGCTACAATGTTGTTACTGTATAGTTCTGGTGTATTGGTGTTCTGATGTTTAAATTCAACATGATACCAAATTTCCAAATAAAGTGCTGGATCTTGAATGATATAATAGTAATAATGATGAAGAGGCTAGCGATCACATTGATTATGATATTACTACAATAAATGTGTGCTAATAAAACTGCCAATCCTTCAAACAGACATGCCCCGACTGACATCTTTATTCCGTTATAAAGAAACGTGACACATCTGTGAATAGTTTGGTGAATGGTATGTTGGAGCCACAGAATCTTCCAGACACACCAGATACCCAGATACCATTCTATTCCATTGTCATACTTTTTATGTATATTTTCCTCTAACAGCCTCTATTTCTTTCAATTTACCCTCTCTCACGAGCCCACCGCTCATCCTCGGAGTCAAGCCAGTTTCTCCCTTACAGGGACGCCTTTCGTGCTTCTCGGCGAGCTCGTGCCGGCTCTCCCTCCCCCCTCCCTCTGGGACGGACAGCCAAACACCGCCCCCCGTGGGGCTCTTGGTCAGAGGCAGCCTGGCGCAGCCGGGTTTTGAACCGCGGCCACAGTGGGCAACCTACATTCCGGACGGATTGCCTTTACCGCTACGCCACCCAAGGCCCCTTCGTTTTCATAATTTTGCATGCTGGTAAAATTTGAAGGCACTCCTGCTGATCCCTAAGAATCTTTCAACGCGGGAGCTAAGTATCTGGTGAGTCTGAAGCAGGGCTCTTCGACCCTGATCCGGGGAAGCCGGGGGGGGAAGTTGCTGGTTTTTCGTTTTTACCTTAAAGTGATCCATGAACTGGCCCTGTGAAGGCACAGTTCCCCTTGTAGCTGCTCAAATTATATTTATTTATATTGTTCAAAGAACTATCCCTCCAATCTGAGTGGTTTATTTTCCCCACGAGAGTGACAAACAGAAAAACCAGCACGCTCTGTGTCTACAGAACTTGCGGCTGAGCGTCGGGGGCCCCTCAGGGGCCTCACCTGCGCAGGTTCCAGATGATGACGCGTGTTCCGCTGGAGCCCGTGGAGCAGGTGGCGTTGATGGCCCGCAGCTCGGAGAAAAGCTCTGCCTCCGTTTTAAACAGCGAGTACCTGAGGATGTCCTGCAGGCTGGCCGCGTGGTCCGACAGGGCCCTGAGTGAGGTCCAAGGTCAAGGAGAAGAACACTGGCCTGGAAGCTACTGCAGGTGGTCATCGTCTTCATCATACTTTGCAGTTGCTTGTGTTTTGTTATATTCTTTGCAATTTTGCTGTATTTTTGCAGATGTACTCTTTCTAATGTGTTCAAGCATGACTTTTGTTTAGTTTGTTTTTATTTTTCCTCTGTAGTTTACTGGGGACAAGCCTTGGGAATTAGCCTTTGGGTATAAACACTGCAATGCAATGCAATGCAATGCAATGCACCTGATACTTGTTTTGTTTTTTTACATTGTAAACATGGTTTTTGCCATATCCCTGACAAATAAACTTGTCGCTTGAAACCTAATGCACTTTTGTGAGGAAAGGCTGGTCTGCCACACAGGAAACCTCGTGAGCGCGTTCTGAACAACCTCACAACGGCTTCCGGCTTCCCCTGAGAAAGGCCTTGCCAAATGTCGGTGTGGCTGGTCATTATCTTGTGACATCAAATAAATGAACTGAAAAGCATAGACATTTTATTAATGTGTGTGAACTCCATCTGTGTATCGATCAATCCGTGGGGTAAGCACCAAGACCCTCTGCGGTATGACTTTGTGCTTTGAGCAGCCTCTTTGAATGACCTTACACCAACGCGTTATCATTACTGAGGACGATTGTGTTAATCAAGACCATTAATTCATTATGTTCATTAATTTAATTATCACCCGATTGACACCCATTACCATTTACCCACACCCCCCCTCGCACTGAAAGGATATACTGGTTGTGTCCAACGCGGGCGAAGGTGACGATGGGCACCACCACGTGATTGGCTCGGATGGCCTCCAGGTACGACTGGGAGAGGAGGCCCACGCACATGGTGTCCCGCGTCTTGGAGAACACGATGGCGTCCTTGCCCAGACGCATGGAGCCCGATTTAAACCCGTTGCCATAGAGTCCCACCGGGACGTGGCCGTTTATTGCCTGCTTATCGCTGAAGCCGAAGCTGAGGGTAGGGAGGAAGGTCAAAGGTCAAAGGAGGAGATTTGGGGTTGGGGGGCGTGGACAGACAGCGGGGAAAAGCAGGGAACTGTGATTATTCACAACAAACACCAGCGGGCCCATATAATAAACAAGCAGCTCTAATTACACAATGCACTAGATGTGTCGCGGGTCAAAGTTCAGGAGATCTTTCCTGCTTCCCCAAGGTTGGACCTCCTGGTTTACGAACCTCAGCATCTTGTGCATTTTGTCGTAGTTCATCCCGGCTCCGTTGTCCATGAACGTCAGGCAATCCAGGCCTTTTATCCGAGTCTTGTCGATCCAAAACTGTTTGGCACTGACATCTGGATCATAGGCATTGTCTGAGACATAAGAGAGAAATCAGAACTCAACACTGATGCGCACACACACACACACACACACAGACAGACACAGACAGACAGACAGACAGACAGACAGACACACACGTTCACTCGCACATGCACACACTAAAACGCTTACACACGCTCACACACATAGACACACACACACACACAGATGTGCACATACGCACAGACATGTATTCTGTGGTGTCCCTTGGGTTGGGCAACACTCATGGACCTTGCAGAGGGCGTATGGCAAGTTAAATAACCCGGAGGAGGCAGTATTACAAACAAAACAACACTTTATTAAACAAATTCTGACAAAACACAAAACAAAGGGCGGGGTATTCGTGGAATCGTGGAATCCAAAACACAAAGTCCACAATCCTTACTCGTCGTCGTTGTCCGTAATCCGTAGTCCAAATCCAATCCAGTTCCTCAATCCAGTCCAAAAGTCGGTACACAAAGCGGGGTCCTCAAACGGTCCAATTCAAACACGAATAGCAATCCAAAAACTTCTCTTCAATACTCTATCCAACGCTCTCAGCAACCACCAACCTACTCCTCTTTAGTGTGACAGGTTTCAGTCCTTTAAATAGGCCTCCGAATGGTATTCAGCTGTCCGTAGTCCCAATTGCTTGACTTTGTTCAGGTGTGGGACTGCGGACTGCTGGGAAATGAAGTTTTTGCGTCCATTTCCTCGTCCTGTCCCTTGGGATACCACACACCCTCCTCCTCAGCTCTGACCTAGTGAAGGCTGAGCGGCATATGTCCAGCCGCGACCAGGAGAGCCACCATCTCCAGGTTCCCTCAGGAAGTTTCCCCCCTGGATCAAACTTCCGGTTTCCTTCGTCTCCATTCACCTCCTGTACAAGCATCTGAGAGGTGTTAGTAAATGGCGCAAGTTGCTCACCTTGTCTGCCACCAACTGGCCATATGTGGGTACTGGCTCTGGGAAGACGGAACGCTTACCGCTCTTGCTCTGGTCCTCACCAGCCCTCCATGGCTCCTCCAGTGAACCCTGTGCAGCATCTCACTCCATGGTCTTCTGGTAGGCCCCTTCCACCCCTCTTCCAGGTGGTCAGGCTAGGCAACAAGGGAAAACATGCTCTTCAAAACGCTGTTCATTTCATTCTTTGATTTCTTTGTTATCTTCGCCTCTCCTCTCCATAGACATTTCCTATGACCGTTTCTTTTAAACATTAGCCTCCTTGGTTTCCCTCTCTTCAGACGAGACCTTCTAAATTCCATTTCTCTTCTCTGTCTTCTTAACTTTATTGACAGAGATGCACTCACCATGACAGCAGATAGTCCGGGGTTTCAACCAGGCCTCCTCAGCCATAATTAAGAGACTTTCTTCAACACTAGGGTCCCACCATAGCTCATCCCCAGCATGCTGCTCCTCCAGTTCCCCTCCAAGGTCCGCCGGCTGAGGGGGATTGAGAACCATCCACTTTGACTCCAACATCTGGTCGTCATCTCCTGCCACCTCCACTGGCTGCGAGATCTCCACCTGCGTACTAGAGTCTTTCGTGACAGGAACATACCTTGCACAATCAAGTTCCACACTCACCCTTTCTGGTGACTTTGTAGTTGAAGCAGAGTTTCGGTCTGGATTTTAAAGACCTCACAAAAAGAGTTCTCTGTGGCCCGCTTGTTGGTCCAGCCTCCTGGTTAAGTCATGCAGTTGCTCTTTCAGAACAGGGAGCTCTTCACTTTCCTTTTGTTCTATCGGGAGTGCTGCAGAGGTGGTTTGTTGAAGTTCCTGCAAAGCCCGAATGTTCTCTTCTTGTTTGACCGACAGGTTCTTCAGTTTCAAAGAGTCCTCTTGCACTCCCTCTAGCTCTACAAGCTGCCCTGCTTGTTCTTTTAGTTGCATCTTCACCTCTTCCAGCTGAGCCTCCAGCTCCAGCTCCCGCCTTCCCTCGCTCTCCTGCTCCACTCGGCTCCGGAGTTGCTCTGCCTCAGATGCATGGGTCTCCGCTGCTCTCCTGAGCTCCGCCTCCTTCTGAGTGAGCCTGGTCTGTACATCCCACAACGCCCTGGCGTACTCCTCTTTGGCCTGGTCCTGGGATTCCCGGATGTCCAGACACTGCAGATGTTTTCCCTCCAACATCTGGGCTAGGTTTCTCACCTCTTCCTCCAGCGCCAGGCTGTGGGCCTCCACACACCTCACCTCATTGCCAAGGGATGCTTTGTCATTCTCCAGCTCCACAGCTATGTTTCCAATCTTTCTCAGGGAGTCAATGTGCTCCTCCAGCAATTTCCCCATAGCCACCAGGTGGCGCTCCTCCAAAGTCGTCAACTCAGCCTTCGTCCTGTACAGCTCAGTCTGGGCACTCTTCAGTTGTTGAACCTGCTGGAGGGTGACTCGCCATCTGGCCACCACAATGGCAGCCCGCTTCTGGTTCTTAACCAGCTCCTCCTCCTGGTTTCTGGTTTCTGGATCACTTCCTCTTGGCCCTTTATGAATGCTTGCACCTCTCCTAACTCTGCATCTAAACCAGCACATTTTTCTGCTTCACTGGCATGCTGCTTTGGTGGCCTACCTGGGATCTTTTCCCTCTTTTCCCTAGGGGGCACAACAGGGTAGGAGTGCCCCCTTCTCTCCATCTGAGACCCAGGTCCCGGCATGGATCTCTGCATGCCTGGCTGACATCTCCGCATGGATGTCTACCCACCACCTGAAGTTGAACCTGAGGCAGACAGAGCTGCTCTTCCTCCCAGCGAAGGGCACCCCGATGATTGATGCGTCAATCGCCGTGGAAGGCTCCATAGTGTCTCCGTCCCAGTCTGCCAGGAGTCTTGGAGTGACCCTGGACAACCAGCTGTGCTTCTCGGGTCACATTGCAGCAATCACTCGGACCTGCCGATACTCCCTCCACAACATCCGGAGGATCCGACCGTTCCTGGTCCAGGCCCTGGTGATCTCACGTCTGGACTACTGCAATTCCTTGCTGGCAAGCCTACCAGCCTGTGCCATTAAGCCACTGCAACTAGTCCAGAATGCTGCCGCTCGTCTGGTGTTCAACCAGCCAAAGTTCACCCACATCAC
Organism: Aldrovandia affinis; assembly: GCA_029706075.1. Lineage (NCBI taxonomy): Eukaryota > Metazoa > Chordata > Actinopteri > Notacanthiformes > Halosauridae > Aldrovandia > Aldrovandia affinis. The sequence goes on along the minus strand of JAINUG010000178.1, from coordinate 529,431 downwards.
CCCTCTACTCTCCCCTCTGCACTGGCTCCCCATCGCAGCAATCAATCAATCTTTATTTTTGTATAGCGCCATTTACAAACAGGTTATCACACAGCGCTTCACAATTGGCATTTTCCAGAGGGAATCGAAAAACCAGAAAACCATTACAGCCAATGTGGGAAACTGGAAAATTATTCCCTGACCCCTTAAAAGGCGGTCGAGATGAACTCCTGGAAAATGGTGGGATACAGAGAAAAATAAATAGTCCTTGAGGCTCATGAGGCTTAACAGACCACTGGGAGGGCATTCTTCGGCATCCTAAGTGTAGGGGTGGGGTGGACCTCATCCCTCCAGATACCAGGGCAGGGCGGGGGATGGAACCAGCAGCTAGGGTCTGGGCCAGCTGCATCCGGCTAACACATGGCAGGGGTGGGGGGTTGACTCTGGGGCAGGTGAGCTCTGGGCAGGTGCCACGAAGCCAGGGAGAAAAGAGGAAAGGTGCAATTATGACTATGATAGATATCGGATCAAGGGAAAGAGCAGAGTGATAACACTTTTGCACCAGCAGAAGAAATCTAGGGCAGCATAACTAATTAGGTGAGTGGCACAGGGAGCATGCAGCCATGAGGAGACCATCCCACCACATCATCAGCAGTCCTGATAGGGGAGGATCATCACTTATGATTGGTGACAGTAAGGATAGCTCATTGCACCAGAAGGCTCTATTGCTACGCCCCCTCCACATCTGCACCTAATGACTGGTGCTTGCTTTGCAAGCGGCTAGAGGTACTGCTCCCCCATACCTCCAGTCACTCATCACTCCCCACACCCCAGCCAGACCCCTCCGCTCCGCCTCCTCTGGCAAACTGACTGCCCCATCGCTCCGTGCGCCTGGCAGCCGCTCCTCGCGGTCTCATCTCTTCTCTGTCCTGACCCCTCGCTGGTGGAACGACCTTCCGCAATCGGTCAGGACCGCAGAATCACTTGCGATCTTCTGCAAGAGACTCAAAACCCACCTTTTCAGACTCCACTACCACTGAATTCTGTACATCTGGCTAATTGTCACCACCACTGCCAACTTGCTCAACACTATATACCCCTGCTTTCTCCATTTAAAAAAAAATAATACAAAAAAATAAAAAATGTACTAACCTTTTTCTTCCCAGTGTTACAGGTATGGTACGCAGCTGCCTGCAATGATGTCTATCGCTGAATTACTGCACTGATCTCTCGCACGAACTATGATTGTTCCTACCATGTATTTATGCACATCTTGTAAGTCGCTCTGGATAAGAGCGTCTGCTAAATGCTTAAAACGTCAAATGAATGGCCATTTTTCTTTTTGACTTTTCCTTCTTGTCCTTCCGATGGACCCTTCCAGGCACATTCTTCCCTCTCGGAACACTCGCTGGGTTGGTAACCATACTCCATGCAGCATATACACCACGGGGCGCCACTTAGTGCCAGTTGGGCCTGCTCCTTGTTCCACACCTCCTGACTCATCTCAAACATCACTTTAGACATGGCACACAGGCTCTTCCTCAGGAACAGTGGGCATGCTTCCATTGTCCGTCTTTGCATGTGCTCTGGCAACCTCAGGAAGGAGGCTATCACCTGTCTTTGCTCCAGAAACAAGTGCTTCTTCCCCTCTTTCTCTAGCCAGGAGAAGGATTTTTGTATCTGACATCCACCCCGGGTTCAAAAGCTCCATTTTCATTTTGTTGTTGTTGTACTACCTCCTCGTGCCTATAGGTGATGCCCTCTGCCCGCATTCTCCACCATATTGTGGTGTCCCTTGGGGTTGGGCGACACTCACGGACCTTGCAGAGGGCGTATGGCAAGTACCCGGAGGAGGCAGTATTACAAACAAAACTTTGTTAAACAAATCCTGACAAAACACAAAACAAAGGGCGGGGTATTCGAGGAATCCAAAACACAAAGTCCACAATCCTTACTCGTCGTCGTTATCCATAATCCGTAGTCCAAATCCAATCCAGTTCCTCAATCCAGTCCAAAGGTCGGTACACAAAGCGGGGTCCTCAAACAATCCAATTCAAACACGAATAGCAATCCAAAACACTTCTCTTCAAAACTCTCTCCAACGCTCTCAGCAACCACCAACCTACTCCTCTTTAGTGTGACAGGAGTCAGTCCTCGTCCTCGTCTATTCCAAGTTTAGCAAAAGGAGACTAAGGTTTTTAAATTCCTAAAGGGATTAACAAAGTTACCAAAGATCTTTTGGGTTGAGTTCAGTTCGCAAAACAAGAGGGCACAGGTGTAAATTTGCTAAAAATGTTGTCAAAATTCTGATTTTGACTAAATAAAAACATTTAAGACAACTGCCTCTTACAAACTCAGAGTTTAAGTAGTAGTAGCAGTAGTAGCTTAAGAGTAGGTGGCCGCAGATATGGAATGTGGTCCAAGTCAATGAATACCGAACTGTCATTTTATTGTGTTGGGGATTTGCTTTAAGGATATTTATTAGGTATGTCCATCAGCACTGAGTGTGGGTGGATGAGGAGACAGGCTAACTTACCGATCAGCTCAGCGATGGCGCTGAAGGGCCAGGTGTGGCTGGTGGAGTTTGTGTGTAGGAACTTTGGGCTGAGCTGCAAAGTGGACGGAAAGGGGGAATTAAGGCCTTGAACATTTCTAACCAAATGAAGTATATTACATTCCTTACAAAATAAACACAATATATTACATTCCTTAAAAAAATTGAACATATTACATTGCTTTCAAAATAAATTGAACATATTACATTCCTTTAAAAACATTGAATAAAATATTACATTCCTTTTTAGCAAGTTCCCATTACGCCAATAGGGATGTTGCCATCTGTGACACTAAATTATTCCCCCCCCACTGGCCTGACGAATGTGATAATCATATAGGAATTAGGTCGGGAGCTACAGAGCCCTGTAGAGATGGCTCATTAAGCTATATTATAAATGCATGCATATTCAAGCGATGCAAGTGTCACAAAGCTTCTGGTTTGCCCCCATCGACGGCGCAATCGTGTTATTCAACTCCCTGTTTACGTTCTACAAACCATCATATTCACCAAACGAGGGTTCCAAAAGACAAAAAGAGTCAATTTTCAGTGATGGCGGTAGATTAGAAATGATGGCCATTCTTTTTCTTTTTTTAAATAATAATAACTTGAAAAGAAAAGAATCTCGAAAAGAAAACAACGCACACAAAATTCCATTCAAATCCAACCCAGACAGGTAATTTTATAAAACAACAAGAAGAACAATGTCAAAAAGGATATTTCCTCCCTTAAAGTGCTACATTTTCGTCCGAAATATTGGCCCTCGATTATAAGCTCCTTCACCTCGCCATTGTTCAAAAGCATCATTATCATCACTACCAAACACCACTTCAGCCCTCACAATAGAAAAACCTATACACCGTATTTCCTTTGCAATGTCCCTGGTTTTTCCCCAGCTGCACAAACACCCCCCCCCCCCACACACACACACACACCCCCGCCCCACCCCAGGCTGTAGCCCCCCCTGCCTCCAGCCATATGGCCCCCAGTAGCACAGCACAGCTCTCACATACTCCCATCCCCCCTCCTCTCCAGCCCCCTAGGCTCCATCTCACCCTTCACACCCCCCCCCCCAAATCCTGCACATGTACTGCCTTCACTCCACAAGTCAGCCATCTCTGTGCTTCTTCTTGTTCACATTCCTCCCTTTTCACCCCTCCTCCTCCTCCTCCTCCTCCCCCAAACATAAACATACTCCAATACATCATAATTGTCATGACTAAGAGGTTTTCCTGAACGGCCAATTGGGGGGGTGGAAGGCTGACAATTAATCATTAGGCAAATTATTTGAGAATTACTAACACTTTCATGAGCATGATGCAGTTGTATCTGAAACAGGGAACATTGTTGCTGTCTTGTCTAGCTAGAAGGACAGACATACAGACAACACCCCCTCCCTCCTCCCACAAAACACAGCTATGATGAGATCAGGGCTGGACTGTCACTCACACCCAAGTGTCCCGTTGCCAGGACACCAGTGGAAGCTTTGCCCACCAGTCACTCGTCACAATGGACAGCTACCAAGGCGAGGTCATCCTTCGACAAGCGTCATTCCCCTACTGAAGCGCAGACCCGGAGCCATCACCAAAAAGAGCAGCCGATTCAAAAACCTCGGGAAGAATCGAACCCTTCCCTCCTCCTCTGCATGTCCACCCCCACCCACACCCACACCCCCTCCCCATCCTCTGCTCTCCAGTCCTCACACTTTGCCGCTTCCTGTAACATTTTTACTGCACTCTGAATAGCCCCCGCCCCCCACCGCCACTCTCACTTCTTCATTCAACCTGACCTGAGAGGTACTCAGGATGCCAAGAGTCACATGACATGATGTTCCAATGGGATTGGTCCTTCTAGCCGGGCCCAATGGGAGGCTGGCTGGAGGCATGAAGACGAGGCAGGAGCAGGAGAGGAAATGCCTGCCCAGTGAGCCCATAAGCACTGATAAGACTGGACACTGGGCGGGGTGATGATGCTGATGCTGAGCGATCGCACGGGTGTGTGTGATGTTTTGGTGCGACTTGTACATATTTTGCCAGTCTCAAAACGTGTACAGAACAGCAAAGTGCACAGCTTTTACTGCCTATTTCAGTTTAACTGCCTTAAGCTACCATTACATGACATGCCTGCATTTAGTTAGGTAGCTAACTTTAATGTCCAACAAAGTTTCAATAATACATCACATGTAAATATTTTCAAAGCCAGTTTTTTAAATATTTAATTCTTAAGCCATTGCTAATATGCAATCCACAGTTACCTGATTTGGACGCTAGCAAAAAAACGCTGCATTTCTTTTTGCCCTGAAACTATTTTCTTGCTCTCCGAGCCTGTTAATGCAAGTCGAATAGCTCAGACGTCAAACTGGAAGCTGAATTTTTACAAACTTTCAGGCGCATGGGTGCTGATAATGAAAATACCTCCACCGCAAAGCTGCCCACCGCAATCCAGAGGTGTACATGGCGGCTACACAACCTGGGCTGAGAACCACTTTGAATAAAGTGACATTTCTCCCGTTTATCAGAAGCGCTTAGCGCAAAGACGAATACACGTGTGTTTGACAGCGCCGTTGGTCGTTTTGCTTGCCTAGCCACTTGCATTGCGCAATGCTATTGGTCGGGTGACTTTTTGAGCTTGCTGCAGCGCTTGCTACTGAGCTACTCCGAGTGACTTAGTGAATGACGCCGCAAATAACTTCGCTGTAATGGTTATATTATCGGCTCTGCGAATGATTCTGCTCGTTGCTTATGTGGGAGAATCTAACCCCAGCCAGGGCCAGTTAGACTGAGGGATCCCACCACACTGGATACTTCTTCAAAAAACAGCACAATCTTCAGAGTCTGGTGTAATTGGGTTTATTGTATATGATGCGAGATTACATACAGGAAACCGGGCTGGTTCGCGAAGCAGCTTCTGACACATCTCTGAACACATCCTCTTTATATTCTGTTTTTAACCCCTCCTGTTGCGGAGCTTAAAGTCACACCACACCCACCTGACTCAACCCCTCCCCGTGCTCTTCATCACATGTTTACTATTCCCCATTGTTTCTCATTCTGCCCCTACCTGTTTACATTTTACACCATTATTTCTTTGTCCTTCACTCTTTAATCTCCAGGTCCTTTCCTCCTCATGCCATCGGAGAGTCGCTGGACTGGACTCGTAAATTCCAGTGACGGGTCAGCCTTGGCCACCCCCATCCGTGGTCATCAATCTTGTGAGGGGAGGACCACTGTAGCGTTGAGCTACAGATCGCAAAGTCTGAGTTTCTCCCCTACACGTGACCATCACTCATCGGACAGAGACAGTTTCACTGCTGCACAAATGAACACTCGGGTGTCCGATTTGAATTTATGTTTGACTTATCCTGTAATCTTTGTATTACAAGTCCTGTATCACTGTACAATTTATATGCCTAGTATATCTGCCCCGTTGTAAGTTTTTTATGTGTAATTTCTAAGTATAGCATGTAGGTAATATTTTTTGTTTTAAATAGTCATCCTGATAATAGGCTAACGGTGGTTTATTTATATATAAATGCAAAATCTTACTGGCAAAGTTAACAAAATGAACAGGAATTATATTATATTAATTGTCACCAACCACCTCTATTATCATTACCCAAGTGCAAATATTATGTCACATGAGAAATCTATTGGAAAGCATAGGGACAGATCACGGAATTTAGTTTATTCTGGTAGCTGAGTGTGTCATGTGTGCAAACTCCTCTTGTTTTCTCTTCCACACTTACCTAATGATTTTGTGAATGGTTTTGTTAATCGCTTAGCTAATGGGTTTGGGAAACGTTGTTTTGCCGTTGGCTTTGGTACTGCTAATGGTTTTGCTAATGGCTTTGTGAATGATGTTGCGTTTGATCAATAGTAGTGTCCAGGTGTGTTTTATTTTCAATAATAATATACGCCATTTAGCAGACGCTTTTATCCAAAGCGTCTGCAATAAATCTCCCGAGTCTGCTGAATACAATGCAATATTAAAACGTTGTATCGACATTTGCACAATGCGGGGTACACCTCATATGTAGGTATGTATGCATGCATGCATGCGTATATTATGATATAATGAATGATTTGCAAATAACAGCGAGCGAGTAACAAAGCAAACGGGACCGCGAAACGCAAGTGGCTGAGCAAATCACAGAACCATTGCCACTGTCAATCGCATATGCAATATCTTTGACACGGACCACCCGCATGCCTTCAATATTCAGATCTCTCCACTCAACTGAGTCTGTTTACAATCTGAACTCGCTAGCCTCCGCATGTTTGAGTATCTACTTATATCTTCTCATCGGCGTAGCTATCTACCAGGTCCAAACCAAACCAATAACTTATTTGTCATTTGAAGGGTGACGGGGGAATAAATAACATTACACTTACACAATCAATTGGGTCAGCTTACATGACAGGCTGACAGTTAGCTATACTGTGACAGAGAGCGTGTGCGCTAGCTGAAACATCGGGGATATATAAGCATGACTTCAAACGAGGTGACAGCTACGCCCGTATGAATTTTATAGGAAGTCGCGGGCGATCCCGGGTTGCTTTCGCATGAGTCGGTTAGCTGGCTCGCTAACGTTAACCAGCTTTCCTTTTGGTGTAAAACGTTAATATGTAACGTTACACCGTAACGTCAATGTGGCGGACAAGAATCTTGCACACAGGCAGGCTTTTCGGAGCATCTTTACGGAGCAACCTCGCAAATCAACAAGCACAGCAAGCGAACGGTAGCGAAGTTACTGCACTGCGCGACCGTTCGGTGACAGTGAAGATTCACGTCACACAACAGCACAGCACGAGATCGTTAAGTCAAAAAACAACCTGGCTAGGTTGCTATGTATGTCTTAATTCGATGGCGCGTCAACTACCTAGCGATGTAACGGTCTAATGTTGAAATTGAGACTCGTTCACGGTTAACGCGACAACAACATAACACGCTGGCCAGTTAACTAGCTATATTATTAGGTATCGTATAAAACGCCGTCCGGCGGTTCATAATGCTAGCGACGTAGCTAATAACGTAGCCAGCGCGCTAGCCAGAATAGCTCGTCAACCGTTTCCACTGTACGCACACCCTGTCTTACTGCGGTGAGGCAGGGTCAAATTAATCATTTACAACGTCTGAAAAAGATTACGAAGCAACAACAAATCCAGACGATTCGTTAAAAGTAGATTTTTTCCTTTCTCTTACCGCACTCAGGGGTATCCCTCTTTCTGTTTGCGCCGCCATTTTCTCCGACGCGCAGAGGGAGGTTCTGTGAGACTATGGGGAAGCGCACAGTGCGCAAGCGTACTACAATATTCTACATAAACCACGCCCATTTCCCAGCCCCTTTCGGCATGTCAACACGGTACACGTTTTATTTTGACAAAAGAAACCGAACTTTGTTTGGAAATATTTTTCGTAGTTAAATAGGCAGTTTGAAAAACAATTGAAAAGCATATTTAGGCGTAATGTAATTTAAATGTACCATTATATTGCTAATAAAATGGATAAATATGCTCTGCAAACGCATACAAAAGCTCTGTATAGACTGTAACGTGACAAGAAAAAATACTGTGTATACATTTTTGCAAAAGGCATGTTGAATACTTTTAAAGCAATCTTGACCACAGCAATGTGTTCTATTTTACTGTTTAATCAAATTAATTTCTTATGCTGGATCCATGTTTTTTAAAGTAGGCCTATATTGTGGAAGGCAGGTCGAGAGGAGTTCACCCTCATTATCTATCACTGTGACTTCATAGTTATTATCTATCGTTACATCTTATTAAATTACTGTGGCCATTTAGTAAATAGCATTACCAGGTCATTTAGTAAATTGCATTATCAGTGCATGCCATATGTACTGTGTAGTAAATTGCATTATCAGTGCATGCCATATGTAGTGAGTAGTTATATTAAAGAGTGGAGGACAAGGAAATAATGGTGGGAAATGTGGACAGATGCAGACGGTAATAAGGTTAGGATGAGAAACAATGGTGTATAGGGTAAGTGTGGTATGAGCCTGTGGGAAGGGTTGAGTTTAAGTGGGAGTGGGTTGAGTTTAAGCTCCACAACGGGAGGAGCTAGAAAACAGTATAAAAGAAGATGTATTCAGAGAGAGAGTGCAGAGCTGCTTCGTGCGGACCAGCCCTGTTCCTTGTATGTAACTTTGAGTCATATACAATAAACCCAATTACATCAGACTCTGTGAATTGTGTTTGTTTTTGTAGAAGCATCAACAGTGTGGTGGGAAGACTCAGTCCGACTGGCCCAGGCTAAGGTTAGTTTCTCCCACAATATGCAAAGATTGAAAATATAAGAAATATAATAGTGGCAGCTGGTAACCAAACAGGGAAGGCAGAGAACTCACCCTTATTTTTATTATTGTGTTTGGTTGAGCGGTCAGTCCATAACTCTGAGGTTCGTATCTCTGAGGTTCTACTGTACTAAGGTACCAACCTTGACTGGCTGGAGCCAGGTAAATGGTTGTTGTCCAACAAAAGAATATCCAACTGTAGAACAAAGCTGGTAGCTGATAGAGTGACATTTGGAACCTACCACCAGTGTGAGAAAAGTGCTCTCAACGTTAAAAAAAAAACAGCTGTTGCAGAATTGAATATGACCATCACTTTGCTGATATTGGGTCATAACAAATTAATGAATGTTGGACACTTGTAATGCAGCATGAGGGGTCCAAAGCTGGCTTCAGACAGATACGCAAGAATAGACACATTTATTTATTCGTTTATTTGTAAGGGACAAGCACAGAGAACATTGACAGCCGCAGAAGCAGTGCCCGGTGCACTGCACATGTGTATAGCCCAGGGGTGGGCAATCTTACCCTGTGTGGGCCGGTGTGGCTGCAGGCTTTTGTTCCAACTGAACAGTGACACACCTGATTCCACTAATCAAAGCCCTGATTGAAGACTTTGATTAGCTGATTAGTCAAATCAGGTGAGCAATTGCTCGGCTGGAACAAAAGCCTGCACCCACACCGGCCCACACAGGGTAAGATTGCCCACCCCTGGTATAGCCTATAGCCTTGATGAGCATTGATAGTTCAATCAATCAATAAAATAATAAAATGACATTATTACAGCTTAAAATCAAAAATGTTAAAATTAAAATAGGTTTATTTTAACATGACTAACCTTCCAATGTTGGCATTGGACCTTTTTAAGCATTCAATTTTACCAACTGACTGAATCATGTTTATTAGATTGCTTACAGGTTATAGGCTGGTATACTAGAAGTGACAGTACGTTGCTTAAATCACCCGTTGGTAAATGTCACTGTAAGTATCTGGAAACAGGCAGAAATAGACACTGTTTGTGCATGCATTTGGAGTTCACTGTAGCGCTTTCCACAATTCTGTAAACATATTTATTCAGGGCGCCTAATCCTATTCCCTCAAACGAAATGCGGACAACATCTTATCGGTCTGCAACTTTGGTACATTATTACACTTTAAAAATAGAGTGCTAACCCAGTTCTCTCTGACCTACTTTGTGTAAGATGCTGATTGAAAAAGCATTATCACTCTATTTCTAAGGTAATCAAGGGCCTTGGTGGACCAAAAACGTACGAGCCGATTGCATTTCCTACAAACTTGCCTGTTGGAGATCGAACATTGATTATTACATTGACTATTCTGGCCTGTGTGGCTTTCAATGGATCAATATTATTTCGCCAAAATAACACCAATGTGATAATGAAGGGTAGCCTAATAGCAAGCCAAGAAACAAATTACACTAAGGGTAAATATTTATTTAATTTGATTTGGCACTCTTAACAGAATAATCCCTGTGGGACATTTCACAGATAGTATACAAAAAAACAAAAAACCACCAAAGGAACCCTTCATATTTGAAGTAGGGAGCAGGAAAATCTTTTACCAAAGTGACAACAAAAGATAAAACTTTACGAGCAAAACTACTTTTACCATCTATTTGGGAGGATAATATACTGATAGGCTGTAATTATATAACAAATTTGTTTGGTTCCCATATTTCCCCAGAAGTATTTATTCAAATAAAGTAAATCGTTTGATTCTCATAAATTCTTAAAATGCACTGCTCAAACATGAACAAAAATCATGATGTGCAGCTGTGGATGAAATAATTTACATTTTGAACCATGTTTATGCACCTCGGTGCATGTAGATACTCAAAGCCATGTGAAATATGGTGCAACGACAGGCAGGGATGTCCAGGGTCTTTGGTGCGCACTGATTGACATCATTTCATTTGCTGTCGGGTATAAAAAAAAAAAAATAAAAAAAAAAAAAAGGAGTTTTTTTTTGCATTCTCATTAGCAGTTTCTCTTAGTGCAATCACACTCCCCCCACCCCATGTGCAAAATCGATTGTAACATCCACACACTGCTGGTACAGAAAATTGAGACATTTCAACAGAGACTGGACCACTGAACAGAACCCTCAACAGCAGGGGTGCCCAGGTTTGGTCCTTGAGATCTACTGCATGTGCAGGCTTTTGTTCCAGTTTCATGAACGCTCCCGATTTCATTCATCCCTTCACTAACGCAACTGACTTCATTAATCAACTGCTCATCAAAACAGTGAATATTTGAAATCAGGTGTGTTAGTGCTGGGCTGGAACAAAAGCCTGCACACCCAGTAAATGTCGAGGACTAAACTTGGGCACCCCTGCTCTACAGCAGTTGTGTCCAATCTTATCTAAAAAGGGCTGGTGTGGGTGCATGCTTTTGTTCTAGACCTCCACTAAAACACCAGATTCAACTAATCAAGATCTTTGATTGTAGACGATGATTAGTGATTTTATCAGATCAGGTGTGTTAGTGCTGGGCTAAAACAGAAAGCTCAACCCACACTGGCCCTTCTCGGATAAGATTGGAGCCAAGGTACAATGTGCAGGAGATATGGGACCCAAATGAGTTTGTGGCATAATGAATGCCTCTCAAGATACCTCTCAAGAACCACATAGAAGGGTGGGGTAATCGAAAACCAAACACAAAGTCCACAATCCTTATCTTTCTGTCCAAGTCCGTAATCCAAAGTCGAAATCCAATACAGTTCCTCAATCAATCCAAAGTCGGTACACAAAACGGGGTCCTCAAAGCAATCCAAGTCAATCCAAACACAATCCAGAACAATTGTCACCCACTCTCCACCACTCTAATACACCAACCTACTCCCTCCTAATGTGACACAAAACAGTTAGTTAAATAGCTTTCCAAATTGGCATCAGCTGCCACCAGTCCTCAGGGCTTTACGTGCTTCAGCTGGTCATCAAGTGGTACTACAGGCTGCTGGGATCTGTAGCCTTTTTTTTTCTCCAATGGCTCCCAAGAATTTAAGGGCGAGGCAGCCATTTCCTCGTCCTGTCCCTTGGGATGCCACACACCCTCCTCTTCAGCTCTGACCTAGGGAGGGCTGAGCGACCTATGTTCAACGGCCACCAGGAGAGCCACCATCTCCAGGTCCACTCAGGAAGTGTCCCCCCTGGATCAAACGTCCGGTTTCCTCCGTCTCCATTCACCTCCTGTAAAAGCATCTGACAGACGTTAGGGGATAGCTGCTCACCTCGTCTGCCACCAAATGGCTACATGCGGATATTGATCACCACTCCGGCTTCTGGGCTTCACCCACTTTCCATGGTTTCGCCAGCGAACGTTTTTCAGCTTCGTGATTCGGTGTCCTCTCTTTAGCCTTTTCCGCCACTTCCACTCTACTTTCAGGTGGTCAGGTTCAGCAACCGGGGAAAACATTCTCTTCGAAACACGGTTAGCTTCATTCTTGGATTTATTTTTCACATTTGCATTTACATCACCTCTCCATAAACGTTTCCTATGGTCATTCCATTTAACTGGACTCACCAAGTTAGGAGATGGTCGGGTGTTCAACCAGGCCTCAACCATAATTGGGAGACCTTCCTCAACACTATGGTCCCACCACAGCTCATCCTCAGCATGCTGCTCCTCCAATCCCCCTCTAAGGTTCAGCAGGTTGAGTGGGACTGAGGACCATCTATCCCACTCCGACTCCAACGTCTGGTCATCATCTCCTGCCAGCTCCACTGGCTGCGAGATCTCCACCTGGGTGCTAGAATCTTTTGTGACAGGAACACATTTTGCGCATTCCAGTTGATCACTCACCATTTCCAGTTGATCCTGTAGTTGCAGCAGAGTTTCGGTTCAGGTTTTTAGGGTTTCACAAAAAGATTTCTCTGTGGCCTGGTGCTGGGCTTCTTTCTGGTCCAGCCTCTTAGTTACACCATGCAGTTTCTCAGGACAGGGAGCTCTTCATTTTTCTTTTGTTCTCTCAGGAGTGCTGCAGAGGTGGTTTTGTGAAGTTCCTGCAAAGTCAGAATGTTCTCTTCCTGCTTTATAGTCAGATTCCTCAGATTAAAAAAATCCTCTTGTACTCCCTCTGGCCTCCAGCTCCTACCCTCACTCTCCTGCTCCACTCAGCCCTGGAGTTGCTCTGCCTCTGCCTTTACAAATGTGTGTCCGCTGCTCTCCTTAGCTCCGCCTCCTTCTGAGCAAGCCTGGTCTGTACATCCCACAATGCCCTGGCATACTCCTCTTTGACCTTGTCCTGGTATTTCTGGATGTCCAGACACTGCAGATGCTCTTCCTTAAATTTCTGTATTACGTTCCTCACCTCTTCTTCTAGTTCCAGTCTGTGGGCCTCCACACACCTCACCTAATTGCCAAGATAAGTTTTATCTTTCTCCAGCTCCAACTCAGCCTTTGTCCTGTCCAGCTCAGTCTGGGCATTCTTCAGCTCTTGTACCTCCTGGAGGGTGACTCGCCATTGGTCCTCAACAATGGTCGCCCACCTCTGGTTCTTCACCAGGTCTTCCTTCTGGTCACAACAACATTTCTCCAGTTTTCAGATCACTTTCTCTTTGTCCTTCATTACAGTTTTCGCCTCTCCTAACTCTGCCTCTAAAACAGGCACATTTTCTCTGCGTCACTTGTATGCTGCTTTTGTGGCCTACCTGGGATCCTTTTGCTCTTTTCCCTAGGGGGCACCACAGAGCAGCAGTGGCCATTTTTGTTTTGGACAAGTTTACGTTTCTTTACATACCTTCCATTTACTAAAGTTTGTTTACTAAAGCAATTCAGGTTAAGTACCTTGCTCAGGGGTACAACGGCAATGCAGAGCCCCCTCTGGAAATTGAACCAGCAGCCTTTTCGTAACAAACCCAGTTCCCTAACCACTACACTACACTGCCTCCCTATACAGGGTTATACATGTGATTCTCTAACACTTGTTTTAACCAGCAGTATTATATGGATTAATGAGTTGGCACAGGTGTGTCTGTATAATGCTTTGTTTGTATTAATGGTGGAGTCACTGAAGGTAGATCTATATGGTCATGCTTTTTTATTTGTTTTAGGTACAATGTTTGCAGTGGGACCTGACTCACCCTGTCACTGAGTCGGACGTTATGGGAGCTGATTCACCCTGTTGTTTTTAAAATGAGTCACAGTCTGCCAGTACGGGACCTGATTCACCCAGTCGTTTTAAAAATGAGTCAGAGTCACGACGTGGCATTGAACACATTTCCCAAACGTTTACTGTGTTGGTTTCATCCACTCATGCACAAATGCGATACAAAGCTCAGGAAGTCAGGGTTTTGGCGGGAGTACTGTTTTATTGGCGCTTGAGTTGAAGTAGAAGTAGTTATTTTTTGCTAAATTCTCAACTGCCCGACAGTCCTCTACCAACGTTCTGGATTTTGGAGGGACGAAGCCCCTCCTGACGCTGCCCTAGGCTGCTGAGGAATGTCCTTCCGGTAGCCTCTAAAACCTCAGGAACCACGAGACAAATGATGCAATGAGCCGGCCAACACAGAAACAGACTTTCTTTGCTATGTTTGCTAAAGATAAAAACATTCTGGTTATGTATTTTAGAGATTGCAGAGAGAGATTGCATGCCCAGGTTTCATAATTAGCATACAGCGCATTCACACACACACACACACACACACACACACACACACACACACACACACACACACACACACACACACACACACACACACACACACACACAAAGAATGATTAGCTACCGTTATGATTTGAAGTAGTGATGGGCATTCCGGGCTCCTTCTGGTGAGTCAGATCATTTGGCTGAGTTCACCAATAAGAGCCAGCTCTTTCGGCTCCCAAATGGCTCTTCACTTCATTAGCATTTCCAGTTTTTCAAAATCAGCCAAAGTTAGCAACATTTTGACCTATGATTGGTGTTTGTCGCACATCTATCACTGAAATTGTTCAATGGAATCTTACCCTACCTTCTAATTACCAAAATGACATTATTTTTCATTATGTTTGTTATAAAAACTATTTAAATAAATGTAAAAACAGCAAGACGCTATTACACATGTGCACTGTAGCAGGGCATTTTTGTGTATTGAAGTAAATTGCACAATAAACACAGCGCATAGTCGAGCCATTCAAAACGAATCACACTCATGAAAATAGAACATAATATTGCGTCATAACAAAGAAAAATAAATAACAATGTGCAAAACTGCAGCATCCAACTCAGAACAATGAAACTGGCCACTTTTTTCTCTCTCTTCTTCAATTATTATCACTGTTATTTTCTCATAGTGGTTTTATTTATTTTTGGCCTAAAAAAAATGCTTCTCTTTGATTACAGATGGAACTTGAAGAAAAAACAGAACAAATAAAAGTTCTAACAAGACCAGGGGCCTTATTTATAAAATGTACTTACGCACAGATTTGATCTTAGAACGTGAGTACGCTCAAGCCCACGCCAAAGTTCAGATTTATAAAAACGGTCTTTGATGTGGAAAAGTACTCAGCTCCACGTCAGGTTTCAACTTGGCGTACGTACGTTTCCTTGTGGCAATGTTGGAGTACTGCAGGTATTCACAGTCTCGTCTCTTCTCTGTCCTGACCCCTCGCTGGTGGAACGACCTTCCGCAATCGGTCAGGACCGCGGAATCACTTGCTATTTCCGCAAGAGACTCAAAACCCACCTTTTCAGACTCCACTACCACTGAATTCTGTACATCTAGCTAATTGTCATCACCACTGCCTACTTGCTCAACACTATATACCCCTGCTTACTCCATAAAAAAAAGAAATTAACTAACCTTTTCCTTCCCAGTGTTACAGGTATGGTATGCAGCTGCCTGCAATGTCTATTGCTGTATTACTGCACTGATCTCTTGCGCGTACTATGAATGTTCCTACCATGTATTAATGTACACATTGTAAGTCGCTCTGGATAAGTGGATAAGAGCGTCTGCTAAATGCTTAAAATGTAAATGTAATGTAAAATGTATTCGGAAATCTAAGAGCGCCAACATGTCGTCTGCTGCCTAATTGTTTCCTCATTATTATTATTATTATTATTAGTAGTAGTAGTAGTAGTAGTAGTAGTATTACCAGATTGAACACATTGCTTAGGCTATACGTAATAGTTTGCACAATAAAGTTATTAATAAATTAAAACAACATAAGCTAGGCTACTTGTGGAAAAGAAAACAAAAACACACTGGTTTTCCAAAACTACCCATATTAGCATAATTGACACATCATTGAAGGAAATTTATTTAATATTCATATTATGGTTCCACACGTGTAAAACATTTTGTTCAATCTATAGGCTATAAAATGTCTGCAAGAAGAATGGCAGCATCACCAACAGTGCAATAAGAAGGGAACGAGTTATTAGAGATTTTGACCTCAGTTTTAAATCAGACAACTTTTCCTTTACGTCCTTCAGGGACCTTTGCTGCCCCCCCACCTCGTTCACAGCCTGGGCAACAGACTGCCAGACCACGTACTTGGTTTTACTGGTAAAGCCACTGGAAAGGCTCCCAAACGGCGTCTCTGCACACATCTGCACCTCCGCCAACAGGACCTAGATTTCGGGAAAAAAAAAATTCTTGCAGCTCGCCATTATCAAGTAGAGGATTTGTGTTTTGATTCGAGCTCCTTTATATGCTAATGATATTAATTAGGGGGCGTTTACAAGGCGGAGATCTAAAACCATTCAGCTATGCACAATTTCAAGATCATTTGTGATTTCGAGATTTCACATCTGGGGGAGTGGCGTACGCACGTTTTTTTGTGCGTACGTTCAGTTTCTCTGAATCACACTTACGCACATTTCAGAAATGATCTTAGATCAAATGTAGGATGGTTTCTACGCAACTTTGTATAAATGAGGCCCCAGAAGCACACAACTAAAATGATGACCATAATACCACTAATTGTCTTCATGAGAGATTTGCATTGAGAAAGGCAAGCTGCCTCACTTTTGAGGGCCGATCCTGTTTCTCCTCTCTGTAATCGTTTGTCCTGTTTTGGAGACGCCCCTCTCAGAGGGGGCTGATGATGCCACGATGCATAGTCTCCCTGTCATAACTTTAGCAAGTCGTGGGTAGACTGAGGCCTTGCTCTCCCACGGTCATTGCTAGAGAGTAACCCTATTTTCCCCTATTTTGTCCAACTCCCACAAGGTTTGACTGAGTCCCCATAGTAACGACAGAAAATGTCCAACCCTCATTCCAGTCTTACACTTAGGGTTAGGGTTAGGGTTAGGGTTAGGATTAGGGTTAGAATTACCAGCTCGTCTTTGAAACTTACCACTTACCAAGATGTGGGAAAAAATAGGGTTACCATCTAGTAATGACCCTCTCCCACCAGCTCAGAGGGTCTGCGGATCTTTGGGGGAGGGGCTCTTCCAAATATGATCGGACCTCCAATATGGCATGTGCTGAGGGATTCCTTCTTGATGCATCTCCAGTTGCTCTCTCGTCAAATAGCCTCCAAATGGCAGAGGTTTGTGGCTCCGCTGCCTGTGCCCCTACTCCCTCTCCTCCCTGTTGGCCTGGTGCCGAGCCAGCTTGCCGCTGGGGCTGCCTCTCCCTGCTGCTGTTCTCATTCGTTGTAGAGTCTCATCAACAGCTCTGTTATGACTAAAGGCTAGCTTCTTGAACCTCGGGGGTCAAGTGTTGTGGTTTCCGAGAGAACATTATTGTATTCCAGTCTGTGGAACTTTCTTTCCATAGATGCGCACAGAGTGTCCACATAACTCTGTCACTTGTCCTGTGGTCGCTGTTGCTTCTCTCTGGTGGAGGGCCCGTGATTGTCTGAAGACCCTTGCACAGAAGTAGCCATTTTGAGGCTGTCACATAGCTGAAAAGAGAGAGAAAACAATAGCTCCTAAAATTATGTTCAGTCTTCGTTTATTATGTCATTTATCCATACTTGTTCAGTTACATTTTTTGTCTGTTGATACTGCCATTCACCTTTAATATGCAATTATGTAATAATGGATTAAGTAATTGTGTAGTAAGAATTGTATGTCTACTGTACCAATCTGCGCTGATCTCCACAGTGACCTGCTCAAAGGGTTCCAGAACAGTGCACACCTCCCGCACCACCTCCCGTTCCTCTTGGGTCAGATCGTCAACAGGTGCATTGACGATGGCCAGGGTGGAGAGGATTTTATCCTTGAACTCCAGAAACCTCTTCAGTGAAATGTTGAGTTCCACCTTGTAGCGCAGTCTTGTTTGGGCCTCAGCTCGGGCATCCCCATTTGGCAGGACAGGAACTACTCAAGTCAACAGACGTGCTAATTCAATCACAGCAGGACGGCCAATACACTACGGGCCTAAATGATAGGTGTCACAGATTCACTACATCCTTTCTATTTGTGGATTGTACAGTAGACTCTATTTGCATTAGTAATGAGCTTTATTTTATGCTCACAAAATGTAGATAATTATATTCTTTAATAATAATGCATTGGCATGAACCACAGTCAAACGGTTCACAAATAATATTTTTTTCCAAGAAAATCAAGAATCACAAATATTCGCACCCCTGTTATCAGTACTTTGTGGTTCCTCCCTTGGCCGTTATAACAGCAAGTAGGTGCCTTCTGTAGTGTCATACGAGGTTATGGAACTTCTTGAGGGGGATCCTCAACCATTCCTGCATGCAGAATTGTTCTAGTTCCTTCAGATTCTTGGGTTGATGTTTGTGGACTGAGTTCAAACCTTCTTGTGTGTTAAAGATGTGCCATGAAATAATGATGAGATTTGGGACGGACATTCAAATTAACATGCAAAATGCTCTCCAAGCTATGACCCCCAACATCATCAGGGTGGCAAAACAGAGGAGTCAGAGAAGGGGATGCATGTGGTGGAGGGAACCAGGGGCTCCATGGAGGATGGGCGCTGGGGGCTTTGGCAGCAGGGCGCAGCCTTGGGACACCTCTGCCATAGCAGTCCCAGGGCAGTCTGTGTGGTCGGGCAGCGAATCTTTGTAACTTTTGTAACTTTTCTCCCAGGGAATAGACGCTTTTCATTAAGATATTTCCCATTGGAGTCACAGAGTTATGACAGGGGGTGCCAGTGTGTGTGTGTGTGCCTGTGCGTTATGAGGGACATTGTGTATCTCTGTGATGGGGGGAGTGGAGTTTGTGTCAGTTTTGGAGGGAGCAGTTGGCATGTTAGTGGTAGTAGTGGTGTCTGTGTGTCAGTGTAGGGGCTGCTGGTGTGTCTGTGGGCGGGAGGATGTTGGTCAGGATGTGTTTCAGTCCCTTCATGTCTCTCTGCAGACTTTGACTTGTTTGTGTTTCAAATCCTCTTGTCTCAGATTACATTTGACATTTTAAGCATTTAGCACACGCTCTTATCCAGAGCGACTTACAAGATGTGCATTAATACATGGTAGGAACAATCATAGTTTGCGCAAGAGATCAGTGCAGTAATACAGCAATAGACATCATTGCAGGCAGCTGCATACTATACGTAACACTGGGAAGGAAAAGGTTAGTAATTATTTTATTTTTTTTATTATTAAATGAGGAGGCAGGGATACATATACAGTACAAGAAGTGTTGAGCATGTTGGCAGTGGTGATGACAATTGGCTAGATGTACCGAATTCAATGGTAGTGAAATCTGAAAACGTGGGTTTTGAGTCTCTTGCGGAAGATCGCAAGTGATTCCGCGGTCCTGACCGAATGCGGAAGGTCGTTCCACCACCGAGGAGTCAGGACAGAGATCCTTTGTTTCCTGGGTTTTTAAAAAATCCTGTTTTATGTCCTTTTTGGTGTTTTCTTTCTTTAAAATGTCTTCATTGTCTTCCCTAATTGTTTATAGATATTTATGTAAAAATTTCACGAACCAAACATCTTACTGCAAAAATACTTTCAAATGTTAATCAATTTAAGGGCGGCAGATAGCGTAGCAGTCTAAGGCATTGTATTTTGGCCGGTCCGATGTCAGGGACGTGGTTCGAAACCCGTCTGTAGCAGACCGGGACGCGGGGTCCACAGTAACACTGGTGAGGCTTGACCTGGTGCCAGGCTGGACAGTTTGCAGCTCCACACAGTCACAGGCGAGCTGGCACCCATGAAGGGTAGAAGGGTGTTGACTCTACAGTAGGGGGCAGGACAGTGTGTGTATCGTGTTGGAAATAATCCTGAGCCAATTTCCTCCACGGACAACCTGGGGTCTGAATGTAATGGGCCTGGGCCTAGCAGTAGGCCTGAAACTCATGAGTCACCCCCTGGGTTTGTCAGGACAATATATGAAACAATGGAAACAGCTGGGTGTGATGATCCGGCCTGTAGAAGGTGGACCGTACGTGCCCAGGCTACGTGTGAGGAGTGTGACTATTATTAGGCCAAACTGAGCACATGAAATGAACCAGATGTAAGGAAAGTACCCATCATTCCACAACTGATGCAACTGTAATCAAACTAATGCAACTGTAATCAAATTCCTATAACTGTGTGCAATATATATATTCTACTGGTGTGAGCCTCATGGAAAGTACCAAGAATATTTATATTCAGCCATAGCCATATTAGATGGGAATATGTGTAACAAACCAATAGAAGCTGCTGTTCTGCACTCTGTGCCAGCCCAGGATGGATGGGTCCCCCCGTCGAGTCTGGATTCCATTCGAGGTTTCTGCAAGGCCCAAGGGAGTTTCCCCAAAAAGGAAAAGGAGGGGTTTTTGCCTCGGGAGCAGTTTTTCTCGCCACTGTCGCTTCTGAAGCTTGCTCGAATGGGGGCTGGGGCCAGAGATGATTAGAACTGGTTATGTGTATAATCCATATATCTGTATAATTAAGTCTATGTTAAAATGAGCACTTAAATCCTCTATCAGCACTGGTGTTCGACACAATGTCTGTAATCTGTTGAACTATATGAAATCTAAAACTAGGAAAGGAATGTAGTCTCACACACACATACACTGGAAAGTGATGTCTGTAAAATCTCACGCAAAGCAGTCACAGAATATGTCACAGAATGTATTGAGTTATTTTGTATCCCTGTAATATGTTCAATGGGCTTAGCAGGTAATAACATGTAATAAACGATTATTTTTAAGGTGAATAGCTTAGCAAAACCACCATTGTTTAATGATGAAGAAGGAGATTTGGTAAAACCACTATGGTTTAATGATGAGCTGGGTGGTGAAATAGGAACCACTATGGTTTAACGATGGGGATAACCATTTAAGGGAACTTACCATTGTTTCCGGATGACTAAAGTTGAGTCAGCACAAATGTAAACCAATTGGAGCTAGCCAGGGGAATAATGTAACTGTTGAGAAGGTATAAATGATGTTGCAAGCTACAGAGACAGCGGAGCAACTTGCAAGGTGTTCTCAGCTTTGTGAATTCGTCAAGAATAAAGGTCTGATACTCTGAAGATCTTCTGCCTCAGCCTCTTCTCTGAATTACTGAATAATTGAACAAAAAGGACTTAGAAAAATATTTTAAAAGACTCTGAAAACTGGGAAAGACCCTGACTTTCCACAACAATCGCAACGGTGCAGGAGCCCTGTATCCTGAGTTTGGACTTTCTGAGGGCCACAGGCTACCAGCTGGACCTAGAAAAGGGCACACTGCGCTTCCAGGGTGGCCCTGCAGTCACCATGCCCCCCCTAATGTTTCAGTCTCACAGCCCACCAGACTCCTGACACAGACAGTTGCTGCAGCCGAGAGTAGCAATCATGGACCCCCTCCCCCCACCACCCCCGTCACCTACGCACCATGGCTACCCTCACACCCCTACAGCTGAGTGTGAAAACCCCCCACCCCTCCTGTCACCCACCCAGCGTTCCTGCTCTATCCCCAACCTCCATGACACACCTCTCTATGAACACGGACTGTACACCCCTAGCCCAGCAGCCCCAGGCAGGGGAGGAGACGACACTGTCGGCAGTGATGG
This sequence comes from Aldrovandia affinis, assembly GCA_029706075.1. Classification (NCBI taxonomy): domain Eukaryota; kingdom Metazoa; phylum Chordata; class Actinopteri; order Notacanthiformes; family Halosauridae; genus Aldrovandia; species Aldrovandia affinis. Next base: position 507,673 of record JAINUG010000178.1, on the reverse strand, counting down.
GCATTTGGAAAAAGAACTGCAATGGCCTCAACCCCCAGCAGCAGGAACAAAGCTTAGCGGCGCAGGGAAAAACAAAGAACACGTCAAACTCATGGGGAACTCCCAGGGGTCACTTATTACACAGACAGACACAGTCACGGTTACCACACTAATCCAATGAATGACACAAGGGGTTATGGGAAACTGACACACAAGGAATCATGGGAGACTGAACACACCAACATAGCATCGCAGCCCCCATACATTTAGCATTTATGGTGGCTAAGCTAACTGCTCATCGTTGCAATATGAATGTTTTCCCCATAATTCTGGGCCCCATGCGACGTTTTGGTCCTAGGCCCAGGCCTTGTCGGCCTATGCGGAGATCCGGCCCTGCTCAAGGACAATAGCCTACTGAAGTAATCCAGAATAGACACCCTCGAATTTCATGCCATTGATGGAGTTTTCAACCTTTACTCTGAAGTAAAAACAACTTTTTCTTTTAGTCTGGTGTCGAGGCTTGTTCGTGGTGAACTGTTTTATTTGAATGGCGAAACTTGAATTTGAAACTTGAACATAACAATCTTGGACCTGCTTCCATTTATTTTTGCATGTTTCCATATCCAGGCTTAATATGTTGGACATTTCTCGCCAGCTATTCTGGCATGCATATTTGTCTCTATGCAGTGGCAATGACACATCGCAGCATGTAATTGCGGTCCAGCTCTGTCAACCTCTTGTTTTCTTCTTCTTCGCTTTCTTCCTGTTTCCGGCTCTTCAGTCAGAAGCCTGGACATCACTCGTGGTATACTGCCCCCACGATTTATGCTGGTATTGCAGCACGCGTACGTGTACCGTTAATGTTTTGAGGACATGCACAAAGCACTCTCCCAACTACTGTAAGATACACGTGGCAGCCATCTTGCGTACGTGTACTTAAAGGGAGGTATATTTAAGCCTTAAGAGTAACCCACATAGTTTTCATACATTAAGTCAAGTGGTATGTGCATGTCTGAAATATTATTTTCATAATAGGTTAGCAATCAATTACCCATGCATCATTTGCTATTAAGTGAATAGCTATTAAGTATAATTTACTTGTGTTTCCTTTAATTTATCCTTTAATCCTTTAATCTGTTCGTTATGGTATAGACCTCCTACATGGTTGCTTAGTCACGTCTGAAACATCTGAACAACTGACAGTCTGCTTGAAAAAAAAATTATTGTTATTATTTTCAAAAAGAAAATAGAAATTGTGAATTGTGCATTTGGGGTATGGAAAAACATGGAAATAGAGCTACTCATAAACATAAAAATGCGGATGAACATTGTAATAAATCAGACAGTACTTCATTGCTAACAAATGAATGCAAATTACACCCTGTCTACTCCCTAGGTGGGTGAGCCTTAATCAGTCTACGCGCCAGAGAATTGCATTGCCTGAATTTTAAATCTTTGGTTTTCATGTAATTAAGAATTGGCCTACCAACATATTTTGTTGCATGTTATTAATGTCTATTTTGCTTCATTTTATGATTATATATATATATATATATATATATATATATATATATATATATATATATATTTGTATCTGAACTATTTTTATTTTCTGCTCAACCTGAATTCATTCATTCTCATTCCTGACCAATTCATCTAGAGGGAAGAAGTAATGGAGAAATTATTCAATTTCACGGTTTGTTTAAAAATCAACTAAAACACTTTGTTTGAGGATTTAAACCCATTTTATTAAATAAAATGGACATATTAAATACATATCTTGATATGGAGGGTATAGCCACATCAATAAACACGTTCCCAGCAATTCGGAATGCGAGGTTATTTTATTTTAAGTAATATTTTCATATTATCATATCATTCATTTATTCAAATTTCTTAAAAAATATTGATATATTTTTTGTAAGTTATGCAAGGAATGAAACAATGTATGTTCGTTACGCAAAGAATAAAACATAAAACGATAATATGACCGTTGCCTGCCGCAGTAACAATGCTCAGCGGAAAAGCTCAGCTCTTTGCCAGTGGCCGATTGGCACAGCTGCTGGAAGCAAGGCAGGGTTCCCACGCGTCATGGAATAACCTTGGAAATCAATGGTTCTATATTTGGTTGTATATTTCTTTCTTCTTTTCCGACAACGTTACCACAAAATGTCTGTTCCCCTGCCACCGTTGTTGCCACCTGCCACGGCTGTTCTCACACACACACACGCAATGAGATGCGTATTTGCACTGGCAACAAACGTGTTAAGTTATGAAAGTAAAGTCAAGTTTTGCGTCAGTCGCAAAACATTTTTTATGTCATCTCAAATCCGACGTGGTCTGGCCTTGTATGATATTTGATTAAAGGTCCGGTTCAGTTTTTTTCAGTCTGAAGACTCAACAAGGCTATACGAGATAGGACTGCATACAAGGGCAGGAAGACCATTGATAAACAGCAGGTTCCACTGGCAGCTCTGCAGAGACACAGGCACAGATGGAATCCTAAAATGTAAAACGGGAACACAGTTTCATCCTGCATCCCGGGTTCACAAGATGGATGGAACTTTGTATTCGGCCCATACCAACTGCTACGGGGGGGGGACTCAACAATCAGCTCATACCATGTAGCATGGAGGGAACCTCAGCATAAGGAAAACAATGGCAGGCATAGCTATGCACAAATAGGAACATGCTTTGGGTTAGAGGTTTTAGGAGATAGATTCCAGCAATGAGTTTACATTACATTATCGGCACTCCTATTCAGAGCGACTTACACACATTTCTGACGTTCACAGACGTTTACATTTCTTTACATCCAATGCATTTACACAGCTGGATAGTAGCTGAAGCAGTTCAGCTTAAGTACCTTTGCTCGAGGGTACAGAGGCAGTGCCCCCGCCTTAGGCTCAACCCCAGTTCCCCTAACCATCATACTGCACTCCAGTCCTGCTCCTAGCGCTCCATGTCCTCCAGGAAGTCCCCCTGGATCATCTCCTCCAGCTTGCTGAGAGTCACTCTGCCGTCGTGAGCCACGTAGTCGGCCATGGACCGGGGGCCCCCCGCGCTGCCGGGCCCTTTGGGGGCCACACTCAGGACCCTGAAGAAGGGCTCCAGCTGGGTGACGCTGGAGAGGGAGCGCACGGCGAGGAGGGGGAAGTCCAGGCATCCCTGACAGGTGTGCTCACCTGCGTCGCTCAGCTCCTGGAGAGTCGGAGCCGCAGGTCAAACATTTCAAGGAGACAATTATCTGTCCGGATATGTTTAAAAAAAAAGATGTTAATTAATATTAGTGTGGAAGGCGTCGGTCTAGACGGGGGAATAGGGGCGATTAACGGCCGCTCCTACTAACGGGGCAGCCGTGTGTGTAACACACAGCTGTGCGGCATTCTCTTCATGTACCTGTGTGCTTAAAACTGCCCTGCTCTGTCGGTAGGTGGCTGGGACACAGTAGGAGAGAGGGAGAGAGAGAGAGAGAGAGAGAGAGAGAGAGAGAGAGAGAGAGAGGGAGAGAGGGAGAGAGAGAGAGAGAGGGAGAGAGAGGGAGGGCGGAAAATAAATACTGAAAGTGACTGAAGTCCTGAAGCGTTGATATATTAATGTGCAGAGTTTCGGCCGAAAGGCGGTCTTGATTTATTATTTTGGTTTATTGTTTGTGGCTGGAACCCGCAAGGGGGACGGCTGGAGACCTTCTTGTTTATTTGTTCTCCTGCGCTCGCTTGCTCTCTCTCTCCCTCTCTCTCTCCCTGAGAGGGAGAACAATAAAATGTGATCCGCAGACTGATAACTCCAGTGCTGCTGTCCTGTTTCCTCCCTGGTTGTGTTGCGTGGCGCGTGACATTCAGTAATAATTTACTTCGCAATTTTGCATATGTTTGTTACATGTAATGACTCACCACAAAGGCCACAATATTGAACAGTGTGCGTGACTTCATCGGCTCATCTAAAGAAGGACCTTGCTAATGAATTCTAAATGAATCCAGCTGGGTTCTTGGGGGCTGTATTCAGCTAAAGCGCTGATTCTTGGTGCGGTGAGGTGGACTCGAATCCTCGACGCGCTAGTGCCCCTCGGTGGCCGGCGGCCCTGTTGCATAATTGACCACAGAGTGATTTGAGCATCATGGCTGAGTGATGTGGCCAGTTACTGTTCAGTTTAGAAGTGTGAACTCAGATTCAGGCTTTACCCCGAATCTGCAGTGCAGTGCCTCCAGCACCCTGACCACGTGGGGGCGACACTCCAGCTCGCCCTCCATGATGCTGTTCCCCGGCCCGCTGTAGCTGTCCACGTCCACCTCAGGGACAAACGCCCAGCGGTACCTGCACACACACACGCACACACGCACGCACAAGCACACGCACGCACACACACGCGCACACACACACACATACACGCACGCACGCATGCATGCACATACACACACACACACACATGCCCGCACGCACGCACACATGCACACACACATACACAAAGAGTGAGCTAAAACAGACAGCAGCATATGGAGGAGAACATAGACAGACAGAGCGGGAGGGCGTGGCTCTGTGGGGGAGAGAGGGCGTGGCTCTGTGGTAGAGAAGGCGTGGCTCAGTGCTCACATCTGGAAAAGGGGAATTCTCTCCGGAGGGAAGCACAGCGTAGCGTCCAGGAACTTGCAGGCTGAAAGGTACATTATCAGCTCACTCTGGGGCAGGAGGAGAGCAGGTCCGTTCCTCTCACGGGTCCCCTGTGCCGGTCCGTTCCTCTCACGAGTCCCCTGTGCCCCTCTGCCCTTACCATGGTTCCTGAGAAGAAGGAGAGAGTGAAAAGGCTCGTTTCGACTGATGGTTGGTCTTAAGGCCGGGAACAATAACTGCAACTATGAAATTATTGAAAAAATCATATGTATTCAAATAAATTAAAGGGTCTACAGCACAATGATAGCTATAAAAATTAACTGGAACAATAACAATGGACATCGTTCGAGTCACTACCCGATATACCGGTGGGAATCTTGAGTTTACAGGTGTAGGGTTGGAAAGAGCTGGCTCTATCATTTTAATAGCCAGGCCCTCTCCCTCCCTGCTATCTGATGAACTCATCATTGGATAAAGGGGGGCAGGGACATTGCAACCATAAAGAGGGTTTGAGCCTGTCCTGTCCGTCCTGTCCATCCTGTCCATCACTGCATCCGACAGGTGGTTGGCCTGAGAGCAACCCCCCCCCCATAAAAGGTATTGTGACTGTATGTATAATACACGATACATATGTATTAGGACCTAGTTTGTAGAAGTACTGTATCTTTTTCCCCTGCGTCATGTCATGTCCATCAAGGGTTTTGAAACTGTACAGATGTTAGAAGGTGTTTGTGTTTTCCTGTGACATGTCTTATCCATCACTGCAATGCAATTTTATAAACCAGAGATCTGGTAACATCCTGAGAACCAATTTTCCCACAGATGGCTGGCCTGAAAATAAAACAGTCTTCTTGCCACCGAAAATAGTTTTATGGCCACCAAAATGAAGATTGGAACGGTCATATAGCACTTGATTCAATCGTTCACTCACAGTAGGGGGCACTCAATATTCCGCTAGCCCTGTAAACCTGTAATCTGGCACGTTAGGCAAACAATGGTCTTCTGTAAAAATAACCAACAGATGGGGTACTGTTTAAGGTTGCTGAGAGGTGTATAAAAGGAATATCCAAATCCAGCTCGGGGAGTTAATTCGCTTAATGAAGGCTCCGGGCACTCTGCGTTCTAGTTTTGTATTTTTGGGGAATGTGTTATACTGCCTTGTCTTGTATGTTCTCTGGTATGTGTTGTGTAATGTCGGTTTTGTGAGATTTTGAAATAAGTGTGCAAATCATTGTTTCAACTTATGTCTTCTTCCCCTTTAGCGCTAGAAAGGGAAGGTGTAACAAGCCGGGAGCGAGGCCGCAAGCACTGTTCTGGCATCAGTCCCTCTACGCTGACAAGTCAGTCCTGCATCGTATCTAGGGTAGCGGGCTTGGAATGTCTCCAGTAGCTGTTCTGTATACAGACAGAGTCCCGATAACACTACTCTAGAGAACTTAGAATGATCTTAGTAGCTGCATATGCCGGCAACGAATGCTCTAAGTTCTGATGCCACTGAACTTCGATTAGAATTAGAATGTCCCAAGTAGCTGTACTGCAGACAGACAGCGAATGCTTTAAGTCTTGAAATCTCGGGGTACCAGGTTCGCCATGGAATAGTGTCTATGATGTGGGTCTAGAGGTTAAGCCCTTCGACTCCTATATGGCTGTTACAGGGACAGGGGCAAACACAATGTCCGTGGCATATGTTGTCTGTATGCACTTAATGTCAGTTGTATTGTTTGTCCTGATCATGTTCCCCAAATCGCTCCAGAGAAAAGCGGAGGTTCAACGTGATACGATTGACCTCATAATATGGAAGCGATAATGAATAAAATCCATTTGAATTTACTAAAATGTTGTACGGTACATGTCTTATCAAATTTCCCTACACAGGGATATCTCTGGATAGATCCGTTTTATAAAAGCGATGTAGAACAAGAACCTGTGTTATCACGAATATCAGCACGGCTATATATACTGTATATATATATATAGGGGGTTGAGGGCACTCACCTAGTAATTGCATAAAAACACCCCCTAGTTATAATAATGAGTTATAAATATGATAATAGTTCTAATAATTACTCTAATAATTACTTCTGCCCCCACAACGGCCCTTCTGCGCCCACACCGGCCCTTCTACCCCCACACCGGCCCTTCTGCCCCCACACCGGCTCTTCTGCCCCCACACTGACCCTTCTGCCCCCACACCGACCCTTCTGCACCCACACCGGCCCTTCTGCCCCCACAACGGCCCTTCTGCACCCACACCGGCCCTTCTGCCCCCACAACGGCCCTTCTCAGATACGATTGAACACCCCTGCTCTAGACAGTATGCCTAAATGACAAGCCTAGATGGGCTGAATTGCCTTTTCTTGCCTTTTCATTATGTTCTTATGTCTCTGTTGGTTTTTTTTGCAGTACAGCAGTGACAACTCTGCGCCATTAACTCACCTTGACATGTCCTGGCCTGACATCAAAGCCTTCTCCAGCTTAACAAACACATGGATCTGACCAAGCAAAGAGGAATTGTCAAAACCATTAAAAGGCCCAAAATGACCAACACAACTTCTTGTTTCTAAGATTTCTAAAAGCATGGCTGCAACCAATCCCTGAAGTTGCAAAGTAAAATGTTATATCAAGTCTAACAAGAATTTGTGATGACATTTACTGTCACTAAGCTCATAATGCTAATAATAATAATTATAATATTAATAACTTTATAGAGCACTTTTCATACATTGTGTTCAAAGCACTTTCCAAATAAGACAAAAGGAAAAAGAAACAATAAAAATAATAAAAGAAAATAATAAAAAAGAAATTAAAATAAAATAAAAATGACCAGCAGAAGAGGCCGAATGCATTCTGGGACCAGCAGAAGAAGCAGGGTGCATTCTGGGACCAGCAAAAGAGGCAGGGCGCATTCTGGGACCAGCAGAAGAAGCAGGGTGCATTCTGGGACCAGCAAAAGAGACAGAGTGCATTCTGGGACCAGCAAAAGAGGCAGGGCGCATTCTGGGACCAGCAGAAGAGGCAGGGCGCATTCTGGGACCAGCAGAAGAGACAGGGCACATTCTGGGACCAGCAAAAGAGGCAGGGCGCATTCTGGGACCAGCAAAAGAGGCAGGGCGCATTCTGGGACCAGCAGAAGAGGCAGGGCGCATTCTGGGACCAGCAGAAGAGGCAGGGCGCATTCCGGGACCAGCAGAAGAGGCAGGGTGCATTTCGGGACCAGCAGAAGAGACAGAGTGCATTCTGGCACCAGCAGAAGAGACAGAGTGCATTCTGGCACCAGCAGAAGAGACAGGGTGCATTCTGGGACCAGCAGAAGAGGCACAGGGTATTCAGGGACACTCTCACCAGCTCGGTGACCATGATGGGCCACAGGGAGGTGAGGTGCTGTGGGGAGATTCTGAGGAGGAGCACCCGAAACAGGAGGAAGATGTGGGCCATCACCATGGGAGCCTGCCCCACACGCAAACTCTCCGTAAGACGCTCTACAGAGAGAAAGAGAAAGAGAAAGAGAGAGAGAGGGAGAGAGAGGTATTACCATTATTATGATGACTTTTTCATTGTTGTTGTCATCACAGTTATCCTTGTTGTGTTATGACTATACATCTGTGATAATGGTTAAATGTATTGCCGGATGCTTTGGCAATATTTACAAATGTCTTTCCTGCCAGTAAAGCAACTTGAATTTGAATCTGAGAGAGAGCGAGGGGAACAAACTAATTTCCCCTTGGGAATCAGTGAAGTCTATCGATCTACCAAACTCTTTATTTTCAGTGAATTTGAACTGGAAGAGATGGTTACTGTCGAGGAGGTGCATTTTGGTCATTCTGCGCAGGCAAACAGAATGTAGCCTAGCTTGAATTCTAATAAACAAGCATGGTGCCATCATTGACAGGTTTATTACTCTGTGAATGAAACCAGGGCACTAAGGTATGTAGCTTTGGCAGCCAGCACAGTCCATATTACATCAGCACACCAAACTTACAAGCCTATGTCACACACCACACCTTCAGGATTCTACCTATGAGCTGGAAATTACGGGTCAGGGAGAAAATAATTATGGATCGCCAGAAATAAGCGGAGGTCAACATGGTATGATTGGCTTTGTCACATGGTAGCAATATTCTTTGCCTGAGCATATTATGTCTTTCCAGACTTCAGCTCAACCAACATCTATGTCTTCCCCAGACCCCATCGATATTTGATATCACAACGATTCTAATCAAAAGAGGATCATTTCAACGGACACCTTGAAAAGATAAATATAAAACAAAATATAATAAGGTGTCTGAAGCTGGCTTGCGCAGGTTTCCCCCCCCAAATGGTAAATTAATCAGGCATTAATCAAGACTCCTCCAAACACTTAAAGCATGACCTGTTGGTGGCTTGAGTGCAAGTTTGGCAGTTTTCAGTTTAGAGGAGCCAAGCAATTGAACGGTGATTCTACAGCATTCCTGCATTCTTGGGAGATCCGGTCCCAACTCACACCTCAGCTGTGCGTGTTTGTATTTGCTATCATTTTCTTCCATTTAATCTCTTTTGTGATTGTTACATGTCATTTTTATGTCTAAGAGTTAGTATTTGTTAACCTACGTAAGTAGTTGAACCTACGTCTGTAGATTGGACGTTGACTATTAATGTAAATTAATTAAGCTGTTCATTTTAATTGAATTGTGAGTTGTATATTTTGATGAAGATTGATCCACCAGATTGCTCTGCCTATCAACAAATTGTATGATTTAATTGATAATTGGTATCCTGTGTAGTAATTATTATATTACATCAAATAAATATATTTTACATGTAGGATAAGTGGGGGATTTTAATACGTAATACCACTTGTGTTCAGTATTCAGAGTGCTGAACTGGGCACTTGACCGTTAAGGGTACTGGATTCAGGGAATAGACCATTTTTATTCAAACTTCACTGCTCCGACATTACATATTCTTATTCTGCTCATATTTCATGTTTTATTTTGAATTCAGTATTTCATTTCAGTTCAGCAGTCGCATCCAAATTCCACTTCACATTGCCTTCCAGCGCATTTTGCCTGACATGAGAAAGCAGGAGAGTGACAGTCCTTCACAACACACCACCTCTATGTTCTCCTGCACCGTTCCCCAGTAACTCAATCTGAAGATTCAAACATTCAGTCAATGCTGGGCGTGAGATCCGATAACCCAAACCAGATGGAAAAGCAATACGTTTAGAGAACGTTTGATAAATATAGATTGCCACGAGCGAAGAAACCAGGTCCGCTCTGTTTCCTTTCCCTCTGTCTCCCCTCTTTTGTCCCTATGTTCATTCTTCAACAAGGTAAGCGGTGAGAATTGTGTGAACGTTTGTTTTCGTTGTTTCGTTTGTCACGGGGAGCGGACAGGCACCTTGGATGAGGGGCAGGTAGAGGCAGTACTGGTCCAGCTCTCCGCTGAACATGGCGAACGCCTGGCGCTTCAGCAGCATGGCCTTCTGCTCGTAGTTTGGAAAGAGCTTCAGCGAGCTGCTCTGCATGCCTGACGGACACACGGACGGACAGACATTACAGTCTTATATACCCTCACACACTCACATACACTCTCATACACTCACACTCTCACACACTCACATACACTCTCATACTCTCACACACTCTCATACACTCTCATACACTCACACTCTCACACACTCTCATACACTCTCATACACTCACATACACTCACACACCCTCACACACTCTCACACACCCTCATACACTCACACACACTCACACACTCTCATACACTCTCACACTCTCCCTCACACACTCTCCTACACTCACACACACTCACATACACTCTCATACACTCTCACACACTCACATACACTCTCACACACTATCACACACTCTCATACACCATCACACACTGTCACACACTATCACACACTCTCATACACCATCACACACTCTCACACTCTCACACACTCTCATACACTCACACACACTCACATACACCCCGCACACACTCTCACACACTCTCATACACACTCACATACACTCACATACACCCTCACACACTCACATACACCCACACACACTCTCATACACTCACATACACTCTCATACACCCCTCACACACTCTCATACACTCACATACACTCACATACACCCCTCACACACTCTCATACACTCACATACACTCACATACACCCCTCACACACTCTCATACACTCACATACACTCACATACACCCCTCACACACTCTCACACACTCTCATACACTCACACACTCTCATACACTCACATATACCCTCACACACTCACATACACCCACACACACTCTCATACACTCACATACACTCACATACACTCACATACACCCTCACACACTCACATACACCCTCACACACTCACATACACCCTCATACACTCTCCTACACCCCCATGCACCCCTCATGCCCAGCTAAACTTGAGTAGTGGTGTATAGAGAAACCCCCTACAGAACACTTTGTTTTTTCTGAATGCTTAAACACTAACAGTGATTCTTGAAGCACTATCTCTGAAACCATTAACACTTGTAGCCAATGCATTTACCAAGTGTGCCAAGCTGAATGCACGTTCTCTGCTTTACACTCAGTTTGTAATTTTATAACACACTTCTAGCAAAACTGTAAACATTGGTCTCTACATTGCTACACTATTTTGTCAATTGCCTTTCCACATTGACACATGTGAAAACATCTTTAGATAATGAGTTCACTTACAAATCAGAGCTTGAGCACTACAAATAGGCCACAGGTAAACAATTGGTGTGGAGACATCGATCAGGGGTCATGCCAGGGCTGGATATAACACTCCAGGCGATACTTTCCACACTGCCTAGCTCAAGACAACATCGCATGTGATGTGGATGAAGTCCTATGGCCAGACCCGAGATTTAGAAGGCGAGATTTAGCCCCAAAAAAATTGTTTAGCCAAAAAAATAGTGTGATAGTGTGTTATGTTCGGAATACACATCCATACTTTACACATTTGGATACCTGTGTGTATGTGTGTTTACTACACAGAAAAAAAGCCACAAGTGTTTTCATTTATACTATCAGTGCGTAGTTGGTGCTTCGTGCAGTTATTCAAATGATGGTTTGTGTGTACTGTATTGATTTTTAAAGAGTTTGAAGAGTTTTGCAAGAATTGTTTGCTTTTCCAAGAGATGTATAATGTTTTGTTGGTTTGGTGTAAGGTTTTGTGATTAGTGTGTAGAGTTTTGCAAAAATAGCCTATAGTTTCAAAGATAGTGCCTAAGCAATCAGAAAAAAACTGTAATTCTGTAAATCCAGGAGGTCAGAGGTCACCTCCACTCACTCGTCAGGTCTTTGAACATGGTCTTCTCATAGGTCAGCAGGTGGTCAATAATGGATCCCCAGCTGAAAGAGAAAACGACAATCTGCTCATATCCTTGTAGTGCGAAATCATGTTGATGTTTTGAAATTTGAATTATCTATATTTTTTCCTTGAATTATCTTCATGTGATGAGTCTCGATGGATGATTTCCACAAGCTTCCAACTGAGCTAGAATCCCACTTGTGTCTGCATGCTTTGTTCTTATACACTTTAAATACATAGATATATAGAACAGATAAATTCCTGTGAAAATCCTGTGAAGTTGCCCTTTTACAGTATAAAATAACAGCACCGGTACATTGAAAACAAAGACAAGAATGAACATGTATAGTGTGATACAGATGGACTGGTGTCGGGGGACTGGGGTGATTGGCAGGGCTGGCCAACCCTGGGTCTGCAGTGCAAACAGGGTGTGCTGGGTTCTGCTGTCACTCAATATTGAATTGATTCAATTAAATCGGTTTTGTACAGTTAAGTCACTTCGCCTAGAAACCTTCTTGGGTCTTACACCCCTTAGTTAGTTAGTTAGTTTTTATTTGACTATGTAAAAAAAGATATACACAATGCAAACACACATACCCTTGATACATGACATCGCATTGATGCACACCGGAAAATTGCACGAGGACAGCACAAAAAAGTCGGCAAAAAGCCAAACTTATTTCCGATTGTGGTCCCTGACCGAGAGGCGCGCTGCCCCCTGCAGGCCTTACTGTGCGACGCAGGAGGGGTGCATGCGGAAGAAGAGCGGGTCCATGAAGAGGTCGAAGGCCTCGCGCTTCCAGGCGCGCCGGGTGTAGGCGTACCCGCTGAGGCTGCAGAGGAGCGCGGCGCTGGCGCACAACGCCGGGGCGTTATGGGCACTGCGGGGGGCACACAGGGAGCCAGGAGGGAATGAGAGACGAGAGGGTCGACAGTGTAATCATTCCAACTTGTGAGAAATTAGCTCATCACAATAATGATAAGCGGCAGTGTTAGCATAATGGTTAAGGAACTGGGCTTGTAATGCAAAGGTTGCAGGTTCAATTCCCAGGTGGGGGCACTGCCATTGTACCCTTGAGCAAGGTACTTAACCTGAATTGCTTCAGTAAAATATCCAGCTGTATAAATGTATTGTATGTAAAGAAATGTAAACTGTGTAAGTCGCTATGGATAAGAGCGTCTGCTAAATGCCTAAAATTGAAATGTAATGTAATAATACATGCCATTTAGCAGACGCTTTTATCCAAAGCGACTTACAGTAGTGAATGCACACATTTCTCAGTATATGTGGCCCCAATGGGAATCACACCCACAACCTAAGCGTTGCCATCGCCGTGCTGTACCTACCGAGCTACACAGAGCCAGCTCAAAGTAGCCATTCCCTCAATTCTGAGCTAAAATGGCCCAAAACGACAGAACACTATCAACACCCTCAAGCACCCTTCGCCCCTGCTATGGCATTTAAGGAAATGCGATAAGTTACGTAATGACACGTGTTTTCAGGGGCGCGATCGATGACTCTGAATCGTTGCTGCTTCTTTGTCTGACCTCTTTTGTATGCACCTTTGTACGTTCCTCTGGATAAGAGTCTGCTAAATACCGCCTCCCGCGTGGTCTAGTGGTTTCAACGTCCGACGCTGGCCACGGCGACCGGGGTTCGATTCCCCGTTGCGCCAGAGTCAGCTCTGGCCGGGAGTGCCACCGGGGCGGCAGTTGGCTGTCCACCCCAGGGAGGCGGGAGGGAAGCCGACACAGTTCGCTGCGCACAGGAGTGGTTCTCGGGGGGCCGGAATTACAGTCGACAGCATGACAAGTGCTGTCTCGGAGGAGGCAGCGTTTCGCCATTGTCACTGCCGGTCACAGGGCTACGGCAGCGAACTACGAGGGAGGGGATTGAACTAAGCACAGTGGGAGTAATTGGCTACCAAATTGGGAGAAAAAACGGGGTAAAATAAAATAAAATAAAAATAATAATACCTAAATGTAAAGTACAGAGTTACAAGTGCCTGTGGGCTAATGAAGAGAGTAAAGGATGATCGGTGGTTCCGTGTGGCTAAATTGTGAGCAAATGGTGGTTCTGTGTGGCTCAGTAGGTAGAGCACGGCGATGACAACACTTAGGTTGTGGGTGCGATTCCCACTGGGACCACATATACTGAGAAATGTATGCATTCACTACTGTATGTCGCTTTGGATAAAAGTGTCTGCTAAATGGCATATATTATATTATATTATGTTAGGATGTACAGGAACACAGGGTAAAGGAAGGCAGGGCAAATACAGGAATACCGTAATAATATAATAACAATAGATGCCATTTAGCAGACGCTTTTTACGCTTTTTATTTCACAGTAGTGAACGCACACATTTTTCAGTATATGGGGTCCCAATCGGAGTGTGTGTGTGTGTGTGTGTGTGTGTTTGTCTTTGCACTTTGTCTTTACATCATTCGTGATGGTCCCTCCCGCAGTGACCCGGTCAACTCTCCGGTCACCTGCGTGAGGGTGTGGGCGTGTCTGCAGGGTCACCTGTGGTTCCTCAGGTACGGAAAGACGTATTCCATGAGACGGGCGATGAGGGGAACGGCCTTCTCCTTCTCATCGCTACGGAACACCACATCCAAGAGAGGAGCCAGCACCTGGGTACCATGGTAACCACTGTCTCATCTTCACTGCATTATCCACACTGCACAACCAGGCCAGGGGCACCTGGGTGCCATAGCAACCGCTCCCTCACCTTTACGTGATTACCAACTGCACAACGAGGTCAGTAATGCCATATTACCCCTTTCAATATTAATCCCGTGTTACTCGTTTCAATATTGACCATGTCATAAATAATGCAGGATTGTGCTAAATGTGAGAACAGTTTCTTTGCAGGATTAATGGGGACAAAAGCCCCCGCCTTCTGCCTCCGTCGCCCCTGCTTCTGCGCTGTTTTTATAAATGTGGAAGGAGATGGGATATCTGGGACAGGCCCGTTAGAGGGGCAGCAGGGAGAACCGTGGCATCCCACTAGTGCTGTGTGATCCTGTTTTAGGGGGGGGAGGTTAGGAGATTTAAAATGGTGACGGGTGTAGGTCTGAACACCAGTGTGTGGGACAATATGAGGTTGGGATGCAAGGGGCGGGGCAGTGTGTGGTTGGGATTCAGAGGGGGTCGATGAGTGGTTTGTATTTGGGGCTGGGGGTCGGTGAGTGGTTTGTATTTGGGGCTGGGGGGTCGGTGAGTGGTTTGTATTTGGGGCTGGGGGGTTCGGTGAGTGGTTTGTATTTGGGGCTGGGGGTTCGGTGAGTGGTTTGTATTTGGGGCTGGGGGTTTGGTGAGTGGTTTGTATTCGGGGCTGGGGGTTTGGTGAGTGGTTTGTATTCGGGGCTGGGGGGTTTGGTGAGTGGTTTGTATTCGGGGCTGGGGTTTGGTGAGTGGTTTGTATTCGGGGGCTGGGGGTTTGGTGAGTGGTTTGTATTCGGGGCTGGGGGGTTCGGTGAGTGGTTTGTATTTGGCGGAGGGGAGGAGGGGGTCACTCTTACCTCAGCCAGCAGGGTGAGAGCTTGGACGCTGCAGGACACCACGGAGTCGGCCGGAGCATCAGAGTCTGAGGAGACGACTCCGTTACCATGACGCCGGAGAATCACACCTGTGTCTGTCTGCCGTATTAACACCCGTCTGTCTGCCGCATTAACACCCGTCTGTCTGCCGCATTAACACCCGTCTGTCTACTGCACTGCCTCTGCTGAATTACTGCTGCCATGCGCGTCCCACCGGGCCCCCTCTCCCTGCACACATCGTCGAGGGGGCGAGGTTGGGCTCGCCGCCCGCCCAGGCTGCGTCTCCATAGTTACCGTAAAGGTCGCCGTGCTCCAGCTCCCCCTCTGGCGGGCTGGCTCGCGGCTGGGCCTTGACCTCCAGGCTGCGCCGGAGCCAGCTGGTCTGCTCCAGGGAGAGAGCCGCCACCCCGCCGACAGCCTCCAGCACCCGATGGGTCACCTCCTGCAGCGGGTTGCCATGGATACGCTCAGAAATGGCAGACTACGCACCTGCGCTCTCCGATAACAGCGTGCCAGCGCAAAATTCTCCAGAGGGCCTGCGGCTTACCGGGAGCCAAGAGCATCCCACAATGCATCGCTCACCGGCCACATTGTGCCTGCAGGACACTCTGTGCTCTTTTGTGTAACTGGGTGAAACGCACGTCTGACTGATTCGTAAGCTGACCTGTAAATCTCTGGAGTCCTTCTTGTTGTCCAGATTGGGAAACCGGATCACAAAGTCACTGAGGATCCTGTGGAAAAATAATAACAATTTGGCAAAACTATAAGGACACAGTATTGAATTTTCTTCGTTTTCTTTTAGGAAGACATCTAATCATAGCCTTGTACCCATAAATATATATACAAAAATAAATGTGAGCATATGTATATACATTTAAGCCGTGATTGAGATCACAGTGCCGTCTTTGCGATAACTGTACATAGAGCGTGAGATATATCGAGTTTTGCAACGAAGCGATTTGGAAATCGCAGACGGCACTGTGATCTCAATCACGACTTCTTTGATTCCGTTTTGGCAGGAATGGCGCTTATAGTTTTGTGCGTATAAACTCTTCATGTATATATATATATACATGCTCATACCTTTATTCACAAAATATAAGTTTAAAACAACTTTTAAATGATGGAAAGTTGTACAAGTCGTGCATTCGCAGCTGAGCCTGGTTGACACACAGAGGGAATATGAGTATGAATATTCATAATAATAATTCTGTATGCATGAAGTCCAGGAGACTGGAGCCCCACACATGGTGTTACTCATAGCCAAGAGAGCGCAGATACCAGTGAGCATCTGGAGCATGCTGGAGTCCAGCCCTGCCTGTGCTTTTCCACCATCCTCAATCGGCTTTTATCCCCCTATTTATTTTTCAACAATCTTTTCTCAGGAATGCCTAGTCCAAACGTGCAGGCCAGTCCCTAAAAATATATTTATACAGAAGAGTAAAAACAAAAATCTTCAATCTCAAAATTACATTCCACGATCCTTCTACTGCTCGTATTCATTGATAATGAGCGGTGGATCTAGGAAAGGGTAAGGCCAGGCAGTATTAATTGACAATGAGCTGTCAATCTCAGTGGGAATGGACAGGCAGTACTAATTGATAATGAGCTGTGGATCTAGGAAAGGCCATAGACAGACAGCATTAATTGATAATGAGCTGTGGATCTAGGAAAGGGCATAGACAGACAGCATTAATTGATAATGAGTCGTGGATCTCAGTGAGAATTGACAGGCAGTATTAATTGATAACGAGTGGTGGATTTAGGAAAGGCCATAGACAGACAGCATTAATTGATAATGAGCCGTGGATCTAGGAAAGGCCATAGACAGACAACATGAATTGATAATGAGCTGTGGATCTAGGAAAGGCCATAGACAGACAGCATTAATTGATAATGAGCCGTGTATCTCAGTGAGAATGGACAGGCAGTACTAATAGATAATGAGCAGTGAATCCTGACTCACCCCAGCAGCAGGAAGTGGCCCTGTGGGGGCAGGCTCAGCAGCACACACTCCTTCAGCAGGCAGAGGATGGGGGAGACGCTATCCTGGAGGGACTCTGCAGGAACTCTGAGAAACAGGGAATAATCCATTACCATCTGCCAGCGTATGAAACCTACCTCCAGGTCCAATGCTTTGAGCATTAGCTATCATCATCACTACCACCACCATCATCACCTTCATCATCACCATCACCTTCATCATCATCCTCACCTTCATCGTCATCATCATCACCACCATCATCATCATCATCATCATCATCATCATCATCACCAACATCATTGTTACCGTCACCGTTATTATCATCATCACCATCATCATCATCACCATCATCATCATCATCACCATCATCATCACCACCATCATCATCATCATCATCACCACCATCACCATCATCATCACCACCATCACCATCACCATCACCACCATCATCACCATCATCAATCATCATCACCATCATCATCATCATCACCATCATCATCACCACCATCATCATCATCATCATCACCACCATCACCATCATCATCACCACCATCACCATCACCATCACCACCACCATCATCATCATCATCATCATCACCATCATCACCATCATCAATCATCAACATCATCATCACCATCATCATCATCATCATCACCACCATCATCATCATCATCATCACCACCATCACCATCATCATCATCATCATCATCATCACCATCACCATCATCACCATCATCAATCATCAACATCATCATCACCATCATCATCATCATCATCATCACCACCATCATCATCATCATCATCACCACCATCACCATCATCATCACCATCATCACCATCACCATCACCACCACCAACATCATTGTTACCGTCACCGTTATTATCATCATCACCATCATCATCATCACCATCATCATCATCATCACCATCATCATCACCACCATCATCATCATCATCATCACCATCACCATCATCATCACCACCATCACCATCACCACCATCATCACCATCATCAATCATCATCACCATCATCATCATCACCACCATCATCATCATCATCATCACCACCATCACCATCATCATCACCACCATCACCATCACCATCACCACCACCATCATCATCATCATCATCATCACCATCACCATCATCACCATCATCAACATCATCATCACCATCATCATCATCATCATCATCACCACCATCATCATCATCATCATCACCACCATCACCATCATCATCACCACCATCACCATCACCATCACCACCACCATCATCATCAT
Source organism: Aldrovandia affinis (assembly GCA_029706075.1). Classification (NCBI taxonomy): domain Eukaryota; kingdom Metazoa; phylum Chordata; class Actinopteri; order Notacanthiformes; family Halosauridae; genus Aldrovandia; species Aldrovandia affinis. The sequence goes on along the minus strand of JAINUG010000178.1, from coordinate 488,940 downwards.
CACCATCATCATCACCACCATCATCATCATCACCATCATCACCACCATCACCGTTATTATCACCACCACCATCATCATCATCATCATCATCATCACCGTCACCATCATCATTGGTCTCTTACCCCTGGATGAAGATGTAGGTGAACTGAAGCATCGGAACATCAACCTGGACGGGCTTCTGCAAGGGAGGCGTCATTCAGGATAATCGTGACAAAACCCTCATTTGTGGTGGTGTTTCCACCCTGTGGACTTTGAGCATTGCCTCGTGTTGTTTATTTCTATGTGTGCCAGTTTCCTCTGTGTTGTGTCTGTTATAAAGTCTCTATTTCACATATTTTTATCCCTTGTCTTGTATTGTACAGAACATATAATTTAGTCTGAGTAAATAAAGAGATTCTGCTATGTGTGTGCACCTGCATACACACACACACAAACACATAGATGCTAGAGTGTGCCCATGTGTGTCCATGCATGTATGTGTGTGTGTGTGTGAGACAGATTTTGACTAGGTGTCATTACCAGGTGAGTTAGAGTGTGCCTGGTCTCTGTGTGCGTATGTGTGAGAGGGCGTGTGTTTGTGTGTGTGTGTGCATGTTTGTGTGAGTGCGTGTGTGTGTAACTGTCATTAGCAAGTACACAGGTGAGTCCGAGCATACCTGGTCTCCTCTGGTCCGGTGGGGCTTACGTCTCACCACCTCTTTCACCAGCTGCAGGATGCTGTTCGTACTGAGCGTGCTCAGAGATTTCATCAGGTCCACAACAGTCTGATGGAACTCACTGGCCACCAGCAAAACCTGCACAGAGTGACGGGTGACACGCCCGTTAGAGCGATAGCGATTAGAAAACACACAGCCAGCTGCTGCTGTACGAAAGGATCTGTGGTCTCCAGGGATTTTTCTGCTGGACAGAGATGGTAGTGCATCTTAGAAACGGGGGAATAAACTACGCTGCCATTTCACCACTCATCCAAACAGCGAGCTGGAGGACGAGCCTGAAATGAACGGGAAACAGGAGAATAGCTGAACCTCTTACCTCTTGAAGGGTAAGAGGCAGAGTTTGAAGGAGGAGCAGAGGGGCTTTTGGGGGTTCACCTTGTTTTTGCCGTGGCCCCTCCTGCTCCCGCGGCTGCCCCACACAGCGCCCACCGACCCCATGACGTGAACACCGTACTGCACCGCGAGGGGGTTCAGGAGCTCCAGAACCTTCTGTCTCAGGATCTGCACCAGAAAATAACATCAGCATAGCAACGGCATGGGGCAGTGAGAGCTGGGCTCACACTCCCATATCAAGTAGCCGCTCTCATTATTTAAATACACTGCATTCTGCATGCAATGAATACCCTTTTGCATCCACAGTATCTGGTCTCTGCTCAGCTCTTTTTTTCCTATTTTCTCTTTCTGTGGTTTGTCCCCATTTTTAGTCCCCACACCATTAGCATTACCAGCGCCAGGCCCGTTAGCCCCCACACCATTAGCATTATCAGCACTGTTAGCCCCCACACCATTAGCATTATCAGCACTGTTAGCGCCCACACCATTAGCATTATCAGCACTGTTAGCGCCCACACCATTAGCATTATCAGCACTGTTAGCGCCACACCATTAGCATTATCAGCACTGTTAGCGCCCACACCATTAGCATCACCAGCACTGTTAGCCCCCACACCATTAGCATTATCAGCACTGTTAGCGCCCACACCATTAGCATTATCAGCACTGTTAGCCCCCACACCATTAGCATTATCAGCACTGTTAGCCCCCACACCATTAGCATTATCAGCACTGTTAGCGCCCACACCATTAGCATTATCAGCACTGTTAGCGCCCACACCATTAGCATTATCAGCACTGTTAGCGCCCACACCATTAGCATCACCAGCACTGTTAGCCCCCACACCATTAGCATTATCAGCACTGTTAGCGCCCACACCATTAGCATCATCAGCACTGTTAGCCCCCACACCATTAGCATTATCAGCACTGTTAGCCCCCACACCATTAGCATTATCAGCACTGTTAGCCCACACCATTAGCATTATCAGCACTGTTAGCCCCCACACCATTAGCATTATCAGCACTGTTAGCGCCCACACCATTAGCATTATCAGCACTGTTAGCCCCCACACCATTAGCATTATCAGCACTGTTAGCGCCCACACCATTAGCATTATCAGCACTGTTAGCCCCCACACCATTAGCATTATCAGCACTGTTAGCGCCCACACCATTAGCATTATCAGCACTGTTAGCCCCCACACCATTAGCATTATCAGCACTGTTAGCGCCCACACCATTAGCATTATCAGCACTGTTAGCCCCCACACCATTAGCATTATCAGCACTGTTAGCCCCACACCATTAGCATTATCAGCACTGTTAGCCCCCACACCATTAGCATTATCAGCACTGTTAGCGCCCACACCATTAGCATTATCAGCACTGTTAGCGCCCACACCATTAGCATCACCAGCGCCAGGCCCGTTAGCGCCCTGCACTGTCCCGGGACCCTCCGTCACCTTGGTGCTCTTGAAGTAGACGGAGGTGGAGGAGTTCCGGCTGCAGCCGAGGGCGGAGTCTGAGGTGCCCCTCTGCGTCTCCTCCCTCTGGACCACGCCCCACAGCATCGCCATGGTGCCGAGCATCTGCGGCAGCTCGTGGACCAGAGCGTCGCGAGCGTGCTGCAGGTCCGCCGGGCTGGGCGCCACAGGGGCCTGAGGAGAGAGGCTCATCTGAACACGCCACACCTGCTTTCCCTGAAGGTACCAATCGCCTCGTGCCTCCTCTCCCTGTAGCTGTTTCTGGCGTCCCCTCCCCCTCCCATTCTCTCCCATTTGGTGGCCAGTTATACCCTCGTCTATGCCAATTAGCCCTTTCCCTCATATTGCGAGATATTGTGATGAGGGGAATTGCACCAGCTCCTCCGGGATGGAACCCGCCAAGCTGGCGACTGCTACTCCCAAGGCACACCAAGCCGCGTGCACACGACAAACTCATACTGACCCCCCCCAGTCTCTGCCTTTATTCCATGTTTTATTCTAGGTTATGTTATCTGTTTTCTCTCCCTTTGTCATAAATGTTCAAATGGGGGAGTCGACAACCTCCCAGGTGTGAACCCTTCCCTGGACTCCAAACCCAAGATAAAAAACGCTTCAATGCAATTTACAGATAGCAAACCCCTCCTTCAATGCAAATCTGCTGTATGGAAATGTATTCTAATTAACGTAGATAAATGTGTGTTGATTCCAGCCTGCATGTCTCTCTACCTGCGGAGTGGACGCTTCGGTGTCTGATCGATTCCACAGACGTCTTGTAACGGCAGCGTCACAGTCCCCCAATCAGGGCAAGGCATCCTGTCTTACACCCCCCATGGGTCTCGAACTTTATAAGTGTGGACAATTTTTGACGACAAGCTGTGAATAAACTTTCCCTATCCCTGTTACAACACTGAGTCTCCCTCTAAATGAATACTGAGGCAGTACCAGGCAACCTGAGTCCAGCACCTGAGGCTGTGCTCGTTTCTAGGCAACCTGAGTCCAGTACCCGAGGCTGTGCTCGTTTCCAGGCAACCTGATCTCAGCACCTGAGGCTGTGCTCGTTTCTAGGCAACCTGAGCTCAGTGCCCAGTGGCTGTGTTAGGTTCCTAGCTGCCTGGGTTCAGTGATAAAATAGGCAACGCACACCCTAGTTGACAAGGTGGCAGAGGATCGCCTCTGGGTAATGAAACCTAAAATGAGGTCGCACACCCTTGTTAACTCCAACAATATATTTTATTATTCAAAAACAGCTTTTTAGCAAAACCAAAAACGCCCCTGACAAAGGCACAGAGGTGTCAAAACATTGGCATTGTTTTTAATAATACATAACATATATTGTTGAGGTGTGCGACCTAATTTTAAGCTTCAGTACCCAGGAGGTTACGGGTTTGAATCCCCAGTGAGTTTCTCCTGCTGTTTCTCTCGATGCTGCTTCACCTGAATTACTCCAATAAACAGCACCGATGTGGACAGCAGCTAGAACAGGGGAGGGAGGGGCTTTAGTGAGGGAGGGACATCAGTGAGGGAGGGACGTTAGTGAGGGAGGGACGTTGTCCCTGTCTAGCACAGTAACGCCAGGCTGGTCGAGACGATGATGTAATATCGATGACACTAATGTCGAGCGATGTCATCGTAACGTTGTGTGTGTGTTTTGGAGTGTGTCCTACCCTCCTGGTGTCCAGCAGGCAGTAATGGGCGATGGTGGTCAGGCCTTCCAGCAGCGTGAGGGGGTAATCGGGGGCGATGTTCTCCCTCTTCAAACTCCAGCTGCCAACACTGAACATAAAGCAACCCGTCAGCACGCTCTCCCGGTAGGGCTGATATTATTATTTTAGTTTTTTTATTTGTTTCAGATTTTTTCCCTTTATTTTCCCAATTTGGTAGCCCTCTATTTCTTATCGATTCACCCTACCCCACAAACTCACCACCCCAAGGCAATGTTCGTCTCCTCCGAGACGGAACTCGCCCCAACCCTTTTCACGAGATCGCCCTACTGCTCCTCGGCGAGCTCGTGCCGGTTCTCCCTCCCCCCTCCCCTCCCCCTGGGGCGGACAGCCAAACGCCGCCCCCCACCGGGGCTCCCCACCAGGGCGGGTCTGGTACGGTCGGATTTCGAACCGGAGGCCCCAGGGCTGATATTATTAAAAGGGTCTTCATTTCTATACTGTACTAAATGTACACAGTGACACACTGTACGGGTACACACTGACACATCAGCGATCACACCCAAGAGCTCCCAGGGGAATATTAAACAAATTCAGAAGAACAATGAGTTTGTCATGGCGAGGTGCGGGCAGGCAAACACATACTATCGTTATCTGAACGTTAGCCTGTGGCGCTAATCTCTCTGATGGTAATCAATGTCCACCAGATGTCATAATTAAACATCGCCTGAGGTGAGGTTGCAATGCTGGGCACAGACTGATTGAGTTTGTTTGTTAAATGCTGTCCCTTCACATCTATTACGTTGGCATTAGCATTGTGATAAAAGAACACATCAAAAATGGATAATCCTAGTTAAAAAACAATGCATCATTTCTTAGCGCCCGACTCATACAGTAGAACGTCTGAGTTAGGAACGCATCGGGAATGAAGATCTCCTGGAAACGTTTTGAAATATGCTGCTCTACATTTTTTAGCTTCAAAGCTTAAAGTTTGTTTATTTAAAATGTGTCAATTAAGAGCCAATAATCAATCAGGATTTCATTCATAACATCATTTTTTTCTACGTAGACTCTGCAAACAACACATCTCCTTTTCAGAGAGCCACAAAACGATGCCCTTTTTTTTGTTTGCTTTTGTTCCGGCTCTTCTCTATACGAAACACTGTTGATTGTCCCACATTGTGTACTTTAGCAATAGTGCTAAGACATGCCTCTTTTATTAAATCAATGGAAAGTGTGAATCCTTTAGGTGTAATCCTCACCTTTCCACATCAGCGACAACAAACAGCTGCATATTGATATGGTGTAATTGAAGAGTGTTTTTCCAAAATTCTCTCAGTGGACCAATGGAGTGACCATTAATAAACCATATTTTTCAAGGTGGGTATTATTTTTCTGATAAATTATTTGATATTTGCAGTTTTACTTTTACACTATTATTCTTAGGGATATACGTATTAAAACGTGATTTTTCCATGCAAAAATCTCCACCACAATTGGAAAAACACAATTGTGCATGCTACTTCTGGTTTCATGCTCGTTCCATTGACAGGTCAGTCCGTAACTCTGAGGTTCTACTCAGGGGGTGTCCAATCTTACCCGAGAAGGATCCTGTGTGGGTGCAGGCTTTTGTTCTAGCCCGGCACTAACACACCTAATTCAACTAGGTGACTCAAGGTCAACTGAACTGATACCTGGTATGAAAGGTAAACGTTACGAGGAAAGATGCTTAATCTATTTAAGCTTAGCAAAAGGAGACTAAGTGGGGATTTGATTGAGGTTTTTAAAATTCCTAAAAGGGATTAACAAAGTGAACTACCAAAGATTTTTTAAGATAAGTGGGGTCAGCAGAACAAGAGGCTACAGGTGGAAATCAGTAAAAGGTCAATTCTGCACTGGTATCAGGGAGTATTTTCTCCTCAGAGTTGTCAATACGTGGAACATGTCAGGCCACGCGGTGGAGGCAGAAACACTTGTGGTACTTGTGTTAAGTCCAGGCTTGATGCAGAACTAGGATATTCTTTAGTCTCGGAAAGGATGAGCCTAGACGGGCTGAACGGCCTGTTCATCATGTATTCTTATGTTCTTAAGTAATCAACTAATAATGGTCTTAACTATAAAAACAAAGGCAACCCCCCTCCCCCTCCGGTCCAGCTGGGACTCTCCTAGCCCGGGCCAGGACCATTTGAGTACCCCCCCACCCAGGGTAACCAAAGTGTCGCCTCTATTTTGGCAGCCACCTGTAGATAAGACTGGACTGTGAGAGGGGTCTGAGAGCGGGCCGTGAGCAGACTGCGTACCTCTGTGTGAGCGCCACGGCCCCGCCCTGGTGCAGGCTCACCAGCTCGTCCAGGTTCCTGCAGATCTGCGCCACGAACGGGGCGGCGACGGCGGCCAGCGAGGGTCCCAGGTAGGGCAGGGAGGCGGTGACCAGCGCCACCCAGGGGCCGTGCAGGGCGTAGCCGTAGCGGGGCTGCAGGGCCCGGGCGGCGGCCGACACCAGCATGGCCTGGGCGGGGAGGGGCCGCGTCTGCACGTACTGCAGCGACCGCGCCGACTGCTGGAACAGCGCCGCCGCCTGCCACTCGCGGCCCAGCGGGGACACGCCCTCCTGGGCCCCGCCCGCCCCGGCCCCGGCTCCGCCCCCGGCCTCGCCCGGCCACACCCGGTGCTCCAGCACGATGAGCGCCTGCAGCAGCTTCAGCAGCTCCGTCTGCAGGGCCCCCTCGCCCCACGGCCGCGCCCCGTCCAGGTTGAGCAGGTTCTCCTCCGACACCCCGCCCCCTTCCTCCAGCAGCCCCGCCCCCTCCGGCCCGGGCCCCGCCCCCCCCCCCGGGCCTCTGGGTGACGTGCATGGAGGCGCAGAGGGACAGCAGGGCGTGGCACTGCACCCGGCAGCCCCGCAGCAGCCCCCGGACGGGCTCCGGCCCCCAGCCGCCGGCCGTGGCGGCCGCCAGCCGGCGCACCAGCAGCGCCAGCACCTCGGCGCTCTTCACCTGCACGTCGCGGTTGGCGGAGAGGTGGCGCGCCGTCACGCTCAGGTATCGCGGGTAGTACGAGCGCATGAACCGCAGGCACAGCCGGGTGAGCAGCTCCAGCAGCGGGGCGGGCGGGCGGGGCGGCGCCTGGGGGAGCGGGCCATAGAAGCTGCGCCCCTCCTGCGCCTCCAGGTGGCGCCGCGTCAGGCCGCAGACGAGGCGGAGGCGGGCGTGGCCGGGGTCCAGGCTGGCGGCGAGGGCGGCCTGCAGGAAGGGCGCGGCGCAGGCGCGGAGCAGGGCCTCCAGGGCGGAGAGGGCGCGGAGCACGCGGGCGGAGTCGTAGGGCCGGCGGTACAGCAGCGTGTGCCTGAAGAGCGACTCCAGCGCCTCCCGCTTCTCCTTCTCCTGCCTGAGGAGGCGCCGGTGGGCCGCGGCCTCCTGCTCCACGTCCTCGTCGTCGCTTGACAGGAACTCGGACCCCAGGGTGGGGGCGGAGTCGGCTCTCCGCGGGCCGGGGGGCGCGGCCCCGTCCGCGGCGTCTTCGCCCTCCAGCTCCTGCAGGGGGCAGAATGAGCTCGAGCTGGAGGAGCTGGAGAGCTGTCCGTCGATGGCGTCTCCCTGCGCCGTGCGCTCCCTTCCCTCTCTCTCCTCTTCCTCCTCTCTCTCCCCTTCCTCCTCTCTCTCCCCTTCCTCCTCTCTCTCCCCTTCCTCCTTTCTCTCCTCCTGCTCCTCCTCCTCCTCCTCACTCTCCATCCTGGCCTCCTCGGGGGACTCTGCCGCCACCTTGGCGGTCTCAGGAACACTCTCCAGCTCCGCCCACAGCGCTTCGCGGTCCACAATGGTGACACAGCTCAGCAGGCCCTCCTCCGATTGGCCATCAGTCGCCACGGCATCAGCGGACCTCACAGAATCCCCAGAGAGGGCCTGCTCCCTGCAGTTGAGTTGCTGCAGATTATCTAAAAGGTAAAAAATTATATTTATATACTTTTAGCCTTCACAATATTAACTTTGATTACTGAAAACTATAATGTATTTCATTGTAACATTCATTACATAACATAAAACATATCCACATGTTTGTCCAACCCAGGTCAATACTTATGGGTTTGCACAATAATGGGCTGGGCCCGAATCCTCTAAGCGTTGTCCTGCAGGTGCCTTTCACATCCACAATGGACACCTTTATGGGAAGTATGCTCTTACCCTGACGGGAAAATCACATGGACCTCACACGTGAAATATCCAAAAAAGACATTTTGGGAGAAAGAAATTAATATTCTAAAATAGAGTAATTTTTACATACGTTTCCATATTTTTTTGAGCACACAATATAGCTAATTTTCTGCATTGTTTAAATGTGGCAACGCGTGTTATTCTGAAATGTGTGGCGTCCATGTGAATCACGTGCAGAATTGATTCGATTTTTTCCCGTAAGGGTATAAACCTATTGAATTGCACTTATGCACATCATTTTGATTTTTTTTTTTCATTCATTCATTTTATGAATGATCTCCCAACGGGACAGTCTGAAACAGTGCCCCCCACGCACCCACGGTCAGGTTCTGCTTGACCCACTGGATGGAGGAGCGCTGGGTTCTGGGGTGGAGCAGGAGGAGCAGAACCGGTTCCAGCACGCGGACCACGTCGTTGAGGGAGAGCGCCCGGACCAGCCAGCTCTGCCCGGCAACGCTGACCGACCCATCCTGATTGGTCAGGTTATCCAGAACCACAAACAGAGCTCTGAAACACCCAATCAATTGATCAAACCTAAATTCTGAGCCCTCGTGCCCTATCCTGTCCTGACAATTTATGACAATATGTATATGACACATCCCTGTTATGGCACTATTATGTCAATATTAAGACATGCTCAGAGGTTTTTTCCCCACACATCTCACATGACAGGTACAGGATTTAACTGTGTCATGTGATGTGTGAAATATATATACAGTATATATATGGCGTTGAGTAGATTGCTACATTTTTACCAGAGGAGGTGTATATTAGGTCTATGGTCAATAAATGAAAATATGTATATTTTTGTTATCACAGAAGACCTGGAGATATACTCATTTATTGATTGTTTAAAAAGGCTCAAATGTGAATTAGAGGACAAACTTTAGTGGATTAGTGAAAGACACATATCAGTGAATTAGAGCAGCACACAGATCAGTGAATTAGAGAGCGACACAGATCAGTGAATTAGAGAAGGACACAGATCAGTGAATTAGAGAAACACAGATCAATGAATTAGAGGAGAACACAGAGCAGTGAATTAGGACAGGGCCAGAGGCCTGATAACTGAATTCTTCAATGATTAGAGAAGCACATGCGTTGGTGTCACACTCACCTATCAAAGGAGCGGTTGAGCAACATGTTCACGTTGGTCTGGATGTCTCGGGTCAAGTGCCACAAAACCGAAAACTTGTGGAGAGCTTCCAGTCGAACAGTCTAAGAGAAGGCACACACACATACACACACATACACACAAACACACACGCATGCAGACAGACACGTATACATGTGCACACACACACACACACACACAGATCAATTATCTGGTGTATTTATAGAAGTTAGGGAAGTGGAGGCTTAACTGTTTAACACCTTTTTTACTATTTTAACAGATGATTAGCGGGTTAACTGAAGCAAAGAAACTGATTAACATATTGTGTCATTGTATGAGTGTGATTGTGTATGGGCGTGTGAGGGCGAGGGTGTGAACATGATTGTATGAGTGTGTACTGTGTGTGTGTGTGTGCATGTGCGTGTGTAGTGTGTGTGAGTGTGTGAGGGTGAGTGTGATTGTCTGATTATGTGCTGTGTGATTGTGTGAGTGTGTGTGTGAGAGAGTGTGCACTGTGTGATTGTGTGAGAGTGTGTATATGTGCTGTGTGACTGTGAGTGTGTGTGTGTGTATATGTGCTGTGTGACTGTGTACAGTTTGGGCTCAGCTCCCAGCACCTTGTCTCTGTGCAGTAAGTCCTGGCAGATGATGTCCTCACAGACGGAGGTGGAGGGCGCCAGGCAGTGCAGCCGATAGAAGAGCGCCACGCAGGTGATGTGGAGCTCCCGACACTCCACATCCAGCTGCCCCCACAGGACCTGGGCCACACGCTGCGGACAGGAAGTGATGCGGGGCCAAGTCACTTCCATATTGAATAAATCACTGTTCCGCAATTAACAATGATAATATATCATATGCCATTTAGCGGACAGTTTTATCCAAAGCGGCTTACAGTAGTGAATGCATACATTTTTCAGTATATGTGGTCCCCGTTGGAAAACGAACCCACAACCTAAGCGTTGTCAACGCCACGCTCTACCTACTGAGCCACACAGAACCACAATTACAATCACATTACACTGTTACATGGTCATTGTGTGTGTCGTGAGTACCCGCCGAATAAAACCAAAGGTGAGTTCGCGTCGGCATGCCGGTTTGGAAGGGGAGCACCTGTGTGTCGCGTCATCGCGCCAAAAGAAGCGGCAGAAAGTGCGTTCGCGCGCGCGAGAGACGCGTCCGACCCCCCCCCTCGGACCCCGCCGCACCTGGTAGAAGTTGGTGCTGTCCGCGAGGAGCGCGAGGACCGCGGGGCTAACGGGCGGGGCGGTGACCATCTGCAGCTGACCGCTGAAGGGGTTGTGGTTGGAGCTCTTGTAGCGCCGGCTCCGATCCTCGATCAGCAGGAGCAGCGACTGAGAGCGGCCGAGCAGCTCCAGCGCGCAGGACATGGCCACGTGCTGGATGCGGTGGTCCTCGGAGAGACAGCACCGCATCAAGGACCTCAGCCACTGGGGAAGGGCGCCCTCGGCGGCGCCTGCTGGAAAGAGGTGGAGACGATGGCGACGTCAACGGCGAACGCCGCGCCTTCCGCATTGAGTGCTCACTTTCGCTAATGTGACAATATTACTGTATTAACCTGAGCAGGTAGAACCTGTAGCATGGCTCACCTGTGCTCTGGATCATGGAGGTGCACACAGTATCAGACTCACCTGTGCTCTGGACTGTCCTGGAGGTGCACAGGGCCTCCACCTCGTCCTCAGACAGGTACAGCGGGAAGGTGGCGCACTCCAGCAGCAGGTGGCAGGCGGTGGCGAACGCCCGGCGGCAGGCCTCCGAAATCTCTCCGCCGTCCCGGGACGTGAACCCCTCCCCCCAGTCCAGCCCTTCTGGCCCTTCACGACCCTTCCCGTCCCCCGAGGGGCCCTCCGCTTCCTGTTGGCGGGCGGGCTGCGGGCTCTGCCGTGGCTCCTGCTCTTCCCCCCGCCCCACGGGCGCGGCCGCCCCCGGCTCCTCCGCCAGATTGAGGAGGTGCCTGAGGGGCGGGGCCAGAGAGAGGCGGCGGAACAACGTAAAGGGGACAGAACCCACGGGTGACAAAACTGAGCGGTCCCTTGGAAATGAAGAGCTCGTACGCGAAACGATAATCGCCATTCCTGCCGAAACGAAAGCGAACAAGTCGTTTCGTTGCCAAACTCAATATTTCTCACGCTTTATGTGCGGTTATCGCAAAGACGGCACTGTGATCTCCATCACGGCTGGTTTGGTTTCGTTTTGGCAGGAATGGCGATTATGTTTTTTTGCGTATGAACTCTTCAATATAGGACAAAAAGAGAGGATAACTATGGATTTTCCGCCGTACCGGGACAACACAGCGAGGGACTTTTCATGTAACACAAAATGAGCTGTCAAAGATGAGACAACCGCTCTGCTCAAACAGACAATTTGTAAAAGCTGTAGACACTAAGCTTAGATTTGGCACAGGTACCCCCAGAATAAATGTTGATGAAGCAGTCCTTTAAGTGTGATACCTACACCAGTTCATAGAAAATATTTCCAGACGTGTCGCATGCAAATGTTGCAAGAATGTTGTGGAAATGTTGTGGGAATGGTGTGGGAATATTATGGGAATGTTGCAGGAATATTGTGGGAACGTTGCGGGAGCTGCAGTGTGTTAGTGCAGGTCAGTACCTGGCGATGAAGGAGGCCAGGATGTCCTGCACACATTCGGCCATGTTCTCCACGCTGCCCCCCCTCCTCCACACATCGTCCATCTCTGGACACGCCCCTGGCCCCTCCCCCACGCCCTGGAGGGAGCTTGGCTCAGAGGGCGGGGCCGCGAGGGCAGGGGCCTGCTGCAGGGGCGGAAGCACTGGGTCTCTGGCCCCCACCTCCTGTTCCTCCTCCCGCAGCTCCTCCCGCTCCTGGTCCTCCTCCTCCCGCTCCTCCTCCCGTTCCTGGTCCTCCTGCTCCTCCACCGCTGTCCCAGGCTCCTCCTCTGCCTCTTTACTGTCCTCAGCGGCCTCGCCCACTTCGCTCTCCACCTCCCCCCCCTGCGCGCCCTGCATTCAAGATTAAAGAGCCACTGCTTTTACCCAAGAGTCAATGGTATGAGTCATCTTACTCCATCCTATCATTTAAATACAACCACTAGTTTATTAGCCGTGTCCGGGTGTTTTGGCCGCATGCCGCTGTCAAAGGTAGTGTGGGCAAAGCACTTCCGACATTTTCCTGTATCCTTGGAGGAGTTAAAGAGTTGTTCTTTTTTGATGCATTTAGTTTCTCTTCCAATTTGGTGGCCAATTGTACGCTCTGTTTCTTTCAACTCGCCCTCCCCCATGAGCCCGCCGCCCATTCTCAGGGTCAAGCCAATACCTCGAGGCCGACAACGATCCACCTCCTCCGAGACGGCCACCTGTTTTACAGGGATACCATTCACGCTTCTCAGCGAGCTCGTGCCGGCTCTCCCTCCACCCTTCCCCTGGGGCGGACAGCCATTCGCCGCCCCCTGGACAGTGCACCCTGGCAAAGCCGGGCTGGCGCAGCTGGGGATCGAACCCCGGCCGCAGTGGGCAACCTGCACTCCGGGGGAATGCTTTTACCGTTACACCACCCGAGGCCCCTGTGAAGAGCTGTTCTTGAGGAGAGCCAAGAGACAAGTCAGAGCTACACTTGAGAGATACACATGATGGTGAGAATATATCAAATATGAAAGAGTTCTTATGATCTGGCACTGAACGGACCCGTCAGATTATCCACTTCTCCCGGACAGCTTGCCAGCCTGAAGGGACCAGAGCAGCTGACTAGTGTCTTAGTTTCAATCCTCTTAAAAACTCCGTTTTGCATTCTTGCTTTAATCGTGTTACCGCTTTGTAGTTTAGAATTTATCTGTAATGTTTTTAAAAAATGTTTTTGTGGATGGCGTCGGCCCAGATTGAAGCTCCCTACCAGGGCTGATCTGGTACAGTCGGGCTTCGAACCGGGACCGTGATAGGCAGCTCACACTCGTAAAGGACCAGCCGATACGGGTGCGTTAGACCGCTGCGCTATCGGAGGACCCATTATCATTATTATTATTACTCCTCCGTGTCCTGGGCCTGGGGTGTGTGTGTAAGGTTTGTGTGTGCGTCCTGACCTGGGCAGGGCTCCCGCTCTCCTCCCGGGCCGGTGGTTCTGCCGTCAGGCCCGTGTAGGCCACGGGCGTCTGGATCTTGCTGAGCATCTTGGAGCAGACGCTCAGGCCCTGGGTCAGCTCGGCCAGGCTCAGCGTGGTCATGTGACCCTGCAGCGCACGCAGTATCCGCACCAGCATCTGAGGCAGGTAGCGCATCTGGACGTCGGGGTACAGCTCCTGCAGAATCACAGTGACCAATCAGAGTGTAGCTCATTCAGGAGTCACAGAGAGTGTCCAATCAGAGTACAACTCCTGCAGAATCACAGTGACCAATCAGAGTGTAGCTCATTCAGGAGTCACAGAGAGTGTCCAATCAGAGTACAGCTCCTGCAGAATCACAGTGACCAATCAGAGTGTAGCTCATTCAGGAGTCACAGAGAGTGTCCAGAGAGTGTGGCAGGCCAATCAAGAGTACAGCTCCTGCAGAATCACAGAGTGTGGCAGACCAATCAGAGTACAGCTCCTGCAGAATCACAGAGAGTGGCAGGCCAATCATAGTGCAGCTCCTGCAGGAGTCACAGAGAGTACACCTGCTACTTGGACGAGAGACATCTTCAGTACATAAATATATGGCGACAGGGTTGAATCCAGGTTTCTCAAAAACAGTTTACCAGGTGGCAGCACACCACTGCTTTGTCTTACCAAAGTCATGAGGTTCCTAAAAAAAGCCTAAATGCACTCTGGTGCCCCATGTGGCAAGAACAGTCATTGCAATTTCCCCTTCAGGCTGCATGACAAAAAAGCACCAATGTGATGGATACGATGGGTCTTAACCCTCTGGTGCTCACCAGTGGGATGACGTCCAGCAGGAAAGCAATGAGGGTGGAGAGCTCAGAGACGGAGGGCGGGGCCTGAGCCGGAGAGAGCGGGACCTGGGCCGAGGAGGGCGGAGTCTGAACCGAGGAGGGCGGGGCCTGGGCCGAGGAGGGTGGGGTCTGAACCGATGAGGGCGGGGCCTGGGCCGAGGAGGGCGGGGCCTGGGCCGAGGAGGGCGGGGCGGAGGCTGTAGGGTCTCCTGAATCACCCGCGCTGTCAGACAGAAACACACCTACATCAACACAGGCCAATCTCACGCAGGTGGGCTGTGCAGCTGTATGAAGATAAAGCACGGCAGCGCGGTGTGACGCAGACCCGAGGCAAAGCCAGCGGGAGCACTTTATTCGCCTAATACCACCACTACCTGCAATAGAACTAAATAAACACGGTTAACCAAGTTCAACAAAACTGTCGTTATAGCTAGGTTGTTGTACATTTACATTACATCTAACATTTAGGGCATTTAGCAGATGCTCTTATCCAGAGCGACTTACACAGTTGACATTTTTCTTTACATTCAATCCATTTATACAGCTGGATATTTTACTGAAGCAAATTCAGGTTAAGTACCTTGCTCAAGGGTACAATGGCAGTGGCCCACCTGGGAATTGAACCTGCAACCTTTCGGCTACAAGCCCAGCTCCCTAACCATTATACTACACTGTCACCCACGTATTACTTTTTTCAATTTTTTTTGTAATAAATAAAAAATGATCGTCACGCTCTCGACCGACCAAGCGTTTCCCCAAGCTGTGGTATAATGACTTTACTGTGCGCTCCATGTTACGGTGTCCTAAATGAAGACCCTATAAATAAAACAGCTAGAAGCATGATTTGGTCTGAATCCCGTTCCAAAAATAGACTAGCGCTGTATCATGCACGCCGCCTGGGGAGGGAGGGGGAGGGGGAGGCAGTCTCACCTGAGGCAGGCCTCGAACAGCTCGCTCATGTACTCCCACAGGTACTCTGTCCCCAGCGAGTTAATCAGCACGTCCAGAGTCTTGACGATCTCAGACGTCGCGCTCCTGGTCTCCGGGGCTTGCTGCGGAGCGGAGGACAGAGACCAAACTGCATGCTGGGACTGAAACACACCTGGCCGCGGCTCACTCGCAGAACGGCGCACGTTCGCCCGCTGATTACATTACATTACATTTTTACATTTAAGCATTTAGCAGACGCTCTTATCCAGAGCGACTTACACAGTTTACATTTCTTTACATACAATCCATTTATACAGCTGGATATTTTACTGAAGCAATTCAGGTTAAGCACCTTTAGCTCAAGGGTACAACAGCAGTGTCCCACCTGGGAATTGAACCTTACAAGCCCAGCTCCGTAACCACCATCCCTGAGTGTACAGGTAACTGACAGAATAAAGGGCACACACGCGGCCATGGCATGTGGTTTACATCGTTTTCATGCTCGTCAAACCATTCAGTGACCACTCGTGCCCTGTGGATGGGGGGCATTGTCATCCTGGAGGAGACCACTCCCATCAGGATAGAAATGCTTCACCACAGGATGAAGGTGATCACTCAGAATGGCTTTGTGTATATTGGTGTTTACCTTGCCCTCTAAGGAGTTTAGTGGACCTAAACCATGCCAGGAAAATGCACCCCACACCATAACAGAGAACGCTTCATCTACTCAAGTGTTTCCTTTATTTGGGTAATTACCTGTATGCATCACTGCATTACCTATTGGTTTAGCTAGATACATGCACAGTGCTGTTCAAACATAACCAAGCTGTGATCTCTGGTGTCATGACACAGAACTCAGCACACAGGTGCAGAAATGTTCGGGATTATTATTATTATTATTATTAATATTATTATTATTCTCGAGGTGTTATATGACAGTCTTAAACCTTATGTGATAATATGACTGTGGTGTATGATGTCAGTGATGGAAGTCTTCATTTACCTGCCCACCTGGTCCCAGGTGAGGCTGGAGCTCTGACTCAGCGGCGCCCCCTTGAGGTACCTGTACAGAGCCCTGATCACCTCCAGCATCAGGTCACCTGCAACCTGAGCACCTGTGACAGGTGTGGAGGGAACGAACATGGACACACACACACACACACACATACACACACAGATTATAGGTCTGACATACTCCTCCATAACACAATCCCCTGTATTACCTATCTGAGTGTGTGTGCTGGTATATTTCCCATCTGAGTGTGTGTAACAGTGTATTACCCATCTGAGTGTATGTAACAGTGTATTACCCATCTGAGTGTGTGTAACAGTGTATTACCCATCTGAGTGTGTGTAACAGTGTATTACCTATCTGAGTGTGTGTGCTGGTATATTTCCCATCTGAGTGTGTGTAACAGTGTATTACCCATCTGAGTGTATGTAACAGTGTATTACCCATCTGAGTGTGTGTAACAGTGTATTACCCATCTGAGTGTGTGTAACAGTGTATTACCCATCTGAGTGTATGTAACAGTGTATTACCCATCTGAGTGTGTGTAACAGTGTATTACCCATCTGAGTGTATGTAACAGTGTATTACCCATCTGAGTGTGTGTAACAGTGTATTACCCATCTGAGTGTGTGTAACAGTGTATTACCCATCTGAGTGTGTGTAACAGTGTATTACCCATCTGAGTGTGTGTAACAGTGTATTACCCATCTGAGTGTGTGTAACAGTGTATTACCCATCTGAGTGTATGTAACAGTGTATTACCCATCTGAGTGTATGTAACAGTGTATTACCTATCTGAGTGTGTGTAACAGTGTATTACCTATCTGAGTGTGTGTAACAGTGTATTACCCATCTGAGTGTGTGTAACAGTGTATTACCCATCTGAGTGTGTGTAACAGTGTATTACCCATCTGAGTGTGTGTAACAGTGTATTACCCATCTGAGTGTGTGTAACAGTGTATTACCCATCTGAGTGTGTGTAACAGTGTATTACCCATCTGACTGTGTGTAACAGTGTATTACCCATCTGACTGTGTGTAACAGTGTATTACCCATCTGAGTGTGTGTACAGTGTATTACCCATCTGAGTGTGTGTAACAGTATTACCCATCTGAGTGTGTGTAACAGTGTATTACCTATCTGAGTGTGTGTAACAGTGTATTACCTATCTGAGTGTGTGTAACAGTGTATTACCTATCTGAGTGTGTGTAACAGTGTATTACCTATCTGAGTGTGTGTAACAGTGTATTACCTATCTGAGTGTGTGTAACAGTGTATTACCTATCTGAGTGTGTGTAACAGTGTATTACCTATCTGAGTGTGTGTAACAGTGTATTACCTATCTGAGTGTGTGTAACAGTGTATTACCCATCTGACTGTGTGTAACAGTGTATTACCCATCTGAGTGTGTGTAACAGTGTATTACCTATCTGAGTGTGTGTAACAGTGTATTACCTATCTGAGTGTGTGTAACAGTGTATTACCTATCTGAGTGTGTGTGCTGGTGTATGACCTCTCTGAGTGTGTGTAACAGTGTATTACCCATCTGAGTGTGTGTAACAGTGTATTACCTATCTGAGTGTGTGTAACAGTGTATTACCTATCTGAGTGTGTGTAACAGTGTATTACCTATCTGAGTGTGTGTGCTGGTGTATGACCTCTCTGAGTGTGTGTAACAGTGTATTACCCATCTGAGTGTGTGTGCTGGTGTATGACCTCTCTGAGTGTGTGTAACAGTGTATTACCTATCTGAGTGTGTGTAACAGTGTATTACCCATCTGAGTGTATGTAACAGTGTATTACCTATCTGAGTGTGTGTAACAGTGTATTACCCATCTGAGTGTGTGTAACAGTGTATTACCTATCTGAGTGTGTGTAACAGTGTATTACCCATCTGAGTGTGTGTAACAGTGTATTACCTATCTGAGTGTGTGTAACAGTGTATTACCCATCTGAGTGTGTGTAACAGTGTATTACCCATCTGAGTGTGTGTAACAGTGTATTACCCATCGGAGTGTGTGTAACAGTGTATTACCCATCTGAGTGTATGTAACAGTGTATTACCTATCTGAGTGTGTGTAACAGTGTATTACCCATCTGAGTGTGTGTAACAGTGTATTACCCATCGGAGTGTGTGTAACAGTGTATTACCCATCTGAGTGTGTGTAACAGTGTATTACCTATCTGAGTGTGTGTAACAGTGTATTACCCATCTGAGTGTGTGTAACAGTGTATTACCCATCGGAGTGTGTGTAACAGTGTATTACCCATCTGAGTGTGTGTAACAGTGTATTACCCATCGGAGTGTGTGTAACAGTGTATTACCCATCTGAGTGTATGTAACAGTGTATTACCCATCTGAGTGTGTGTAACAGTGTATTACCCATCGGAGTGTGTGTAACAGTGTATTACCCATCTGAGTGTGTGTAACAGTGTATTACCTATCTGAGTGTGTGTAACAGTGTATTACCCATCTGAGTGTGTGTAACAGTGTATTACCCATCTGAGTGTGTGTAACAGTGTATTACCCATCTGAGTGTGTGTAACAGTGTATTACCCATCTGAGTGTGTGTAACAGTGTATTACCCATCTGAGTGTGTGTAACAGTGTATTACCCATCTGAGTGTGTGTAACAGTGTATTACCCATCTGAGTGTGTGTAACAGTGTATGACCTCTCTGAGTGTGTGTAACAGTGTATGACCTCTCTGAGTGTGTGTAACAGTGTATTACCCATCTGAGTGTGTGTAACAGTGTATGACCTCTCTGAGTGTGTGTAACAGTGTATGACCTCTCTGAGTGTATGTAACAGTGTATGACCTCTCTGAGTGTGTGTGCTGGTGTATGACCTCTCTGAGTGTATGTAACAGTGTATGACCTCTCTGAGTGTATGTAACAGTGTATGACCTCTCTGAGTGTGTGTAACAGTGTATGACCTCTCTGAGTGTGTGTAACAGTGTATGACCTCTCTGAGTGTGTGTAACAGTGTATGACCTCTCTGAGTGTGTGTAACAGTGTATGACCTCTCTGAGTGTGTGTAACAGTGTATGACCTCTCTGAGTGTGTGTAACAGTGTATGACCTCTCTGAGTGTGTGTAACAGTGTATGACCTCTCTGAGTGTGTGTAACAGTGTATGACCTCTCTGAGTGTGTGTAACAGTGTATGACCTCTCTGAGTGTGTGTAACAGTGTATGACCTCTCTGAGTGTGTGTAACAGTGTATTACCTATCTCTGGTCTGTCCAGCAGGGTTATGATAATACGGAGGGGTCTAAGGTAGTCCATCACACTCTTTGGATCTGTGTCCTCCTTTTTCTGTTCCAGGATGTTAATCAGGGCCTGAAGAGATGGCAAAAACACAAGCACCCAATGACCACGCAGAGACAATACAACACACAGTACATCAACCAATGATCATGCAGAGACAATACAACACACAACACATCAACCAATGATAATGCAGAGACAATACAACACACAACACATCAACCAATGATCATGCAGAGACAATGCACGACACAACATAGCAGCCAGTCCCACGTGGAGACAATACAACACTCAACCAATCAGAGAAGTTGGCGGCAGTGCAAAGCCCTGGCTACCACTACACTCTCAGAAGAAAAGGTACCATGCTGTACCTATTAAAGTACAAATGCTTGTCACTGTGGCAGTACCCATGTTGGATATTGGATATGGATGAATTGTACCTTTAGTCAGAAGAGCATAATTGCACCCTTGTGTTCATGACGGCTCACCCTCCCCCCTCCCCCTGGGGCGGACAGCCAAACGCCGCCTCCGATCGGGACTCCCCACCAGGGCCGGTTTGGTACAGTCGGGTTTCGAACCGTGACCGTGATAGGCAGCTCACACTCGTAAAGGACCAGCCGATACGGGTGCGTTAGACCGCTACGCTGTCGGAGGCCCCATTGTGCCTTTATTTTTGAGAGTGTACAGCCTCTCAAAAAGCACGGGTGAGGCCGCGGGGTTGGCACCAGAGATTTGGGAGGTGTTCAGGCCGACGGCGGCAGATTAACGGACCTGAGTGAGGAACTCTCTGGAGTACTTATGGAAGTAGAAGGTGGCGTGTCGCTCCAGTGAGGTGGACACCTCGGGGTCCGCTGCCACCATGCCTCC